>CM053786.1:698590494-699105494 GCA_028749045.1 Cupressus sempervirens | reverse complement strand
GCACCTTCTACAACACCTACTACTACAAAGGGCCTTGCAACACCCGATCCTACTACCTACTCAGGATCCTGTAGCACCTCTTGCAACGCCCCCATACATAGGCTACCATAGTAAAATATCATCTATTTATCACTATGCTTTCAGATGAGACAGTTGACTTGGACCAGGCTATTTTAGAACTCCACAATTCATATATCTATTAAATTAGTAGAGCATTACATGATGCTATGATAAATATATTTATATGTTTAAATTTATTTGTTACTATAAGTTACACTTATAAGTTTAAAATACTTGTGCTTAAATACACATACCTAGAGACATAAATATATTCTTGATTCAATTTAACATGTGTACATATATGTGTGCTATAGAGTCTTAGTGACAATATATTGCATTTTGGCAATCTTCAAACTCCAACAGATTCTCCATGGCATGAGTCATAGTTATGTTACAATATATATATATATATATATATATATATATATATATATATATATCTGTGTGTGTGTGTGTGTGTGTGTTTGTGTGTGTGTGTGTGTGTGTGTATGTATATATACATATGTATATATATACATATATTATATATATACACATATGTATATATATATATATATATACATATATATATATATATATATGTATATACATATATACATATATATAAACATATATATACATATATATATACATATATATATATGTATATATGTATATATGTATATATATATGTATATATATATGTGTGTGTGTGTGTGTGTGTGTATGATGTAATTTGTGTACATACTTTTGTAACTCTAGATTAAAAAAAAAAAATCATTTGGCACGGGTTTAGACGCAACTAGTAGGGCATTTTTGGGTCATGGACTAGGAGAGGGATGTGGTTGATCTACATGTATATGTGGTGAGCTTGTCTTATTTTAGATGTTACACACACACACACACACACACATGTTATTTGGATATATTTGATATGGAGACTTTGATGTCCCATTATGTTGTTTAGATACATTTGATATGGAGATCTCTATATTTTTTATGTTGTTTGGATACATTTTTTATGTAGACCTCGAAGTTCTTATGTTATTTGGATACATTTGGTGTGGTATTTTGGAGACATTTTATATGGTATTTTGGATACATTTTACATGGGTACATTATTTCATAGATGTGTTATTTTGTAGATGTACATGTTATGTTCATGTCTTATTTTTATGTTTATGTTTATGTTCACATGTTACACATTTTCATGTTGAATATTTGTATATTTTCAATATTCATATTTTTATTTCATAGATGTGTTATTTTGTAGATGTACATGTTATGTTCATGTTTATGTTCACATGTGTTACAACATTTAATCAATATATTTAAGAATATAAAGAATAGAGTGCTCATTTCTTTGTTTTGAGTGAATATAAAGAATATATTTGTTTTGTGTTCTCATTTCTATGTTTTTGTTTTGTTGTGCATATCAATATAAAAAAATTTAATTAGCCCTTTATTAGTTCCCCTATAAATTGGCATTAGCAAGGCATCTTCCTTCGTAGATTTCCTTACAAGTTGTATCAAAACCAAAACAATTTGTTGTTCTCTTTGTTGTATAGTTTTGGCTTTTTTCTGAAATTTTGTTTTAAGAGGAGTTTGGAAAGTGTTCATCTAGAATTTGTGATAGAAATAAGAGAGTTTCAAAGGTTCATTGGTAAAAACTTTGATTTGTGCAAACTTAAAATTGAAGATGTGCTCATTGATCAAGATCTCTAGACCATTATGTCTGGTAACAAGCCTTAACATATGAAGCTCAAAGACTAGAATCCAAAAGATCGAAAGAATAAAGGACTAATAATGTTAACCATTGCAAATTATTATTTTTTGAATGTCGATGAAGAGAAAACTACACATTCTTTGTGGAAGATATTGGGAAAATTTATCAAGGAAAACCTTTAGTTAATGAGGTCTTCTTGAGAAAGAAGTTGTACCCTCTAAATAAAGACAAAGGATCAAATGAGGAAAATCATCTAAATGAGTTTAGTATCATGATCTCACAACTAATATATATTGGTGTGCCCATTAATAAAAGGGAGTTTTCTAAGTTGTTTCTGAGTTCTTTTTTTGATTTATGAGACCATGTTGTGATGGCCATAAGAAGTAGTACCATTCAATTTAAAATGGATGTAGTCTTTGTCACACTTCTAATTGAGGAGATACAAAGGAAATAATATGATGTTTCCAAAGATTCTCTTGTCAATCATGATAGATTGAATGACATAAAAAAGGAGGTGCATTTTGAATATTTTGTAAAGTCCAAAGTGAAATGTTAAAACTATGAGTAGACTGACCACTCATATCCAAAATGATTGCAAAGAGAAGATGAAGAAGAAAATGAAGAGTTGTTTTTATTATGAATCTTCTCAGAGTAATGATGACTTTAGACATTGGTTGTGCTATTTTTGCTAATTTTCCATCTAATGATGATTGGTTACAATAATTCAATCTTTGTTTTAAATTTTTTTGTCACAATTCCATGTGTAACTTGACACCACCATTTAGTGAGAGTTGTTGGCAGTGATGTATATACACATTTTTTAATGAATGATCTTCATATAGTATTTCACATGTTGGGAGGTGTCATATGTCCTCATAAGTATAATTTCACTTTTGTTGAATTATTGCCTAAAGATGTTTATCTTCCTATTATTGAAGATGTTGACACCTTGAGGGCTTAATAGGGTCTTAGATAAAGGTGTTGATTGTTTTTTCATTTTGACAATGATCTTTTTGGGGTTTCTTTGAATTGAGTTTATTGATCACTTTTTGGATGAATTAGGATATTACTATGTTATTGTTGGAGTAACCCTATTGGTCGCATGTATGTGGCATTTTCTCGGGGTGACCTGAGAGCCAAGGTTATGATTGAAACCATTTTGCCCAAAACCATTATGACCAAAATAGTGCAAGGAAATATACATACATAGATATATAAGTCAATGTGCACCTTCTACCTTTTCTACATCTTCTCCCATGCCTTGGGTCAATGTAAGTGGCCCTTGATCCTACTCTTCTTCATCCTCCTCCTCACCTTCTATTGTGCCTTCACCAAATCAAGCCTTAAAATTTTTCACCAATCTATCCTTTTCTCTTTAGGATTGAAGTAGTTTTCAACTCCATTTCAAGTTTGGACTTCACAACATCAAAAGTGCTAAAATATTTTGGACTTTTATCAATATCTTTTTCTAGCAATGATGTGATTGCCGCTCATGCCTCATAAACATTGGTTTCATATCCAAGTGGCCTTAGCCATATCACCCTTGGTACTGCTACTTGTATGTATGTGAAATCAATGTCAACTAAGAAACAAATGTCATTAATATGTTGTTCAACAAGAGAGACAGGTATCCAGAGTCTCTGTTTCATTGACTTCTTATAGTTTTCAAAGTAGCTATTTATTATAGCTTTGAAAATTTCCCCTATTTGTTCTATGTTTTCATTCACCTGTATTGCTATTGATCTATTTGTTTTCTAGCTTACCTTTCCAAAAGAAGGGCACTCATTTTGAACATAAAATAATATGCATATCAAGATTGCTCCAAATTTGTATTGAACTCCCTTGGATCTTCTTATGGCTCCGAAATTCTCCATAATATATTGTAAATACAATTCATCTAGATCATAAGTATGACCCTTCTTATCAATTTTCTATCCCACATCTACTATAATACAAGGTACATTGTTGAGTTAGCTTGACTGATATAATTTATGAGATATGACCCTAACAATGAATTCTACAAGAGGATCTTTAGTTGTTTCAATTTTTCATCCCTCTCTTGTTCCACTTTGGCCCAGTGTTCTTCTCTATGGCTTCTTTAGAATCACTCCTTAGGGTCTTTGGCCAATCCAGGCTTGGGTACCCAGTTACTCTATATATAATTCTTTTAGATAGTTTGATGGGTCCATCTTCCAACCATAGGCATCCATCATGGATTCTACTTAACACAATAATTATCCATTCAATTTTGAATACAGTAGACAAATCTAGGGAACAGGTTAAGCCCTTCCTTTCAACAATCTAAAACTCTTCCTTCAAAACCCCAATCTCACAAAGAATTTCATATGCTTTCTAAATCTCCATGTCACCAATTGCACCTATTTTACTATTATAACACCTTCTAACATCTTGCACCATCACAACTTTAGGTGGAATAATGGATAAAGCTCCAATAGGGTTATTTTTGTATGCAACTTTAGGAATTTGTCTGAAATATGCCTGTTTAACTTCATTAATGACCAATTGAACCTCAAACAACTCCTTTTCCTAGGGTCTCCTAGAGCTAGATGCCATTTCTTCAAACTAGGGCTACAAGACGTAAAAATTTCTTAATTGAATAGCTCAACACTAGTGTAAAAACCTTATATCAATGAAATGTTGTTGAATCCTAACTAGAATCTTTGAAAAAGCTTCAATTTTTACTTGGAAATCATTTCTATGCTCTTCTTTCTCTTGCTCTATGTTTGTGATAATGAATAATGATTGAAAACTTGACCTTATACCCTTCATTTCATAGAATTTAATGTTTAGTGCATATACAACTATCCACTCAACTCCTTATGCAATTTTTTTTCACTCTGCTTCCATTGAGTTTCCAACACTCAGCATATACTGGAGTTTTCCTTACTTGGCTTCAATAGGAATTTCCCTTCACTCAACATACACTACTAACTTGACTTCTACTAACTTTGGCAGACAACTCGATATATACTAGGATTTTACTTGGCTTCTAAAGGAAACTTTCTTTACTCAACAACATTGTGAAAATTTGGAATATTTAACTTTACATCTTTATTCATGCTAATCTATCCTTTTTAGTGCTGATTTAGTCCTGGAATTAATATATGATAAAACATGTAAATATCAGTCCAACATACCTTGTTTTCATTAGTTGAATGAAGTGTGACCACTTGACCTTTTAGGTGAAGTGATCCCTACATCAGATGTGCTACATCCATCTTTTCTTTTCCATGTTCTATTCATTTCTCCTCTGATGTGTTCAACATCAACTTTTCCTTTTCCTTTCTTGAACTCTAAGTTGGGTGCCTTTGATCTTGTTGGGTAATACTTGCTAATATGCCCTATCTTTAGACAACTAAAACAAGTCATTTGACTTAGCCACCTATTGTAGTTGCAACTAAAGTGTGTTCTTATGCAATTCTTAGGAATGTGTCCATATTCTTGATAGTAGTGACAACCCTGCCTAGTGTTGTAGTCCCAATTGTTGTGATGTCCATGATTATTTGTCTTTACTGGTTTGTTTGGTATCCACATAGGCTTGGATATACATTCAAAGGCTCCATGTCCATGCTTCTTATAATTGTAGCAGTGAATTTCAAATCTAGGTGTCCTGATGGTTCTAGTTCTACAGTCATGTACATGATGTCCTTGCTTGTTGCACTTGTGATAGTGACGCATGTTTTTAGGGTTGTCAAGCTGATTGGCATTCTTGCTCATACACACATTAGAGGTATGTCCCATTTTACCACACAAATGATAAGTAGGTTTTGTGTTCTTACCTTTGTTATTTCTTTATTTTGCAGTCTTTAATGAATCTCCTTCTTCAATGCTGGTGTATGCTAGTCCTGAAGTGTCATTGCTAGATCTTGGTGATTTTAGTAGCCATTCAAAGTACTTGATAGCTTCATTAGGTTTGTTGAAGGTTTCTACAATTTCTTTTTCCCTTCTCAAGTCATTTTGAGGTCATTCATTTTACATCTTTAGTGTGGAGATCTCAACGTCCTTAACATTTAGCTCATGATGGGCATTCATCATTTGGCTTAGGGTGCCTAGTTGCATGTTGGAAAATCTTCTAAGCTTAATTGACTTTTCTTCTAGTCTATTGGAAAGTTTTCTCTTTTCATCTTCTATCATATCTTTATCTTCAATAGCTCTCTTCTTATGTTCAATTACTTCACAAAGCAACATGGCTTGTGATTCGCGTTCAATCTTGAGAGACCTAATCTCTTCTACTTGAGCTCTATTCTTCTCCATTAGGTCTACAATTTCTGCATCAAACTCCTTAGAATCTCCTTTGGAAAAAATTTTTGAGGTGTCAATCTCCTTTTACTTTGTATCATTTTCAGCTATGGCGATTTCTTTTCTTCTCTTTAGGGATTTTCTCAATTCTTCCCTTGCTTCATCTAGAGAATGTAGAATGAGATATATTTCAGTCTCCTAATTCTCTATAATGTTCCCAAGCTTGTATACCTCCATTTCTAGATCTTTTCTTCAAGCTATTAGGCTTTTCCTTGTAAGAACTTTTCTTTGATACCAATTGTTGGAACTTACAAGTGGGAACAATACTTCTAGAGGGGGGGGGAGTGAATTAGAAGTACCAAAATTTAAGCTATAAAATTTTTAACTGAAATCAATACATGTGTGAAACATTTATAATTAAAATGAAATTAAAGGCATGCATAAAATAGAAAACACAATATTTGATCACCCAGAAACCCTCCAAAATGAGAAGGTAAAATTGGGGTGGGGATGACACCCACAACTTATTACTATAGTAATATGTAACTTGTTAAGGTTACAAGGTTTGACCATTAGCAATGGTCTACCCTATGAGAAGCCTACCTTGTTAAAGGCTGCAAACTCTATTAAAAGTGTACCTATCTAAAGGATTTACGAAACATTCACTTGGAATGTAACCCTATTAAAGCATTTACAAAATGGTTGTTATACCAACCTATCTTCATAGGATTTTCATTCTCCTAATACAATGGCTAGAAGGTACAGTAGAATGTGTTGACCTAATAACTTACAATCCTCAATAGCTGATTTTAGATCAATTTTCAATCCATTCTAATATAATCCTCATTTATCTGATATGATTGTATTCAAAATGTGGATAATCTATTCTATTAACTGATACTGCAATATGATCCTTCTTCTAAGTCTTTTTACCTCTTTCAAACTTTGCTATTATTCTCTCCTTGCATGCATACTCTTCTCACACATTACCATTTATTATTGAATTATGGGACTTTGACCTCCTTAAAAAGGTTTCATGACTTACGGTTAGGTATGAATCTATGATTGAGATTCATCCATCTTTCCAACTCAAATGTTTCCAATTTTCTAATTGGTTGCATGTTGATTTCATAGGGAATAAAAAAAATTTGATCTTATCTTTTAATCCTTTGAGATTCATCATATGTCAGCTCAAAAATGGTTTACATCTTAGTTTGTGAGGGTACAAACTCTTATGTTGATTATGTGTTACTCGACACATATAGAAATTTTTTCTTGCTCAACACCTATAGAAATTTTTTCTTGCTCAACACATATAGTTTACTTGGCACATATACTGGCTCAACATCTATTAGTCACTCGATTGTTGAAAATTGCTTGGCACTATCTATCTGCTTGACATCTGAATGATTTGAGACTTTTTAAATTTCTTGCTCAACACATACTATAACTTGACATCTATATTATACTCATCATTATCTAAGAAAATTTGTTAATTTTTTTGACACTCAATTGTCAAAACCAATCTGAGACCAAAATGTTGTTGGTAGCCCTAGTTTCCTTTGTAGCTGATGACTGAATCATAAAGAGAAGGGGGACGAGGTAGGTCATGGCCCCTGAACTACCCCTTTTAATTTTTTTTTATGATGTATAATCTTCAAAATATTTTTGTACACTATCACTTGTACATCGGATGATTATGCATTCAAATTATTGCCAAATGACATCCTGTAATTATATACTATTTGAATGGATTTGTACTTAAGATTATTCTTTGAAACAAATTTGTTATGTATCAGATTTAGTATTAATTAAACTTAAATGTTACCCAACATCATGAAATCCTTAAGAGATGCAATATGTTTAATGGATTGCATTTTTGTATGTGATTATTTCTTCCACTATATTATATCAATTGCTTTTAAATTATTATCTTAAGAAAATTGTTTTTAAAACTTAGCGAAATTTTAGGTTAATTTCCTTTGGGTTCCCTAGTAGGGCATTACAATACTATTGTTTGTACCTATGCCTTATGCCTATCTATTTTTCCTTCAGCATTGCACTTGGTCTTATAGACCCCTTTAACTCCAATTACTTGTTTCTTGGGAGGAAAAATAGTTAACTCCCATGTTTCATTTCTTTATATAGCATCTATTTCCTCATCCATGACATTAAACCATTTATTTTCATTCATGACTTCTTCAAAATAGATCAAATCACAATGATAAAATAATATAAAATTAATAGTCTCATCATTATCTTCATCATACATTTCATCTAAGTAAATATACCTTAGACTCTTGGTCTTTATTGACAATAGCTAGGTGAGAGTGGGATTATAATTTTTAGTACTGCTACTGCTAATATTTTGCATACCAATTTAGAGTTATCTAGAACTACTAGGAGTTGATTCTTCGCATGTTTGAGGTTTCTTTCCTTTTTGTCTTTTTCTAGAGCTATCTAAATCTGTTGCTCCTTCATTTTTTTTATTACCAACTAAATATTCTTCATAAATAGTCAACACTTTACTTTAAGGGCTTCAAGATTCATCCACCAAGCCATCCCATGACTGATTTTCAAGAAACTTAACATCTCTTGAAATGATGAACTTCCTTGGTGATTGCATTATACAATTTATGGGCATTTGATTCTAAACTATAACTTTTGAAGATGCACTTCACACCCTTGTCATCCAACTTTTTCATTTTCTCTTTTGTAACATGTGCATATGCTACACACCTAAACATTCTTAAGTGCTCAACTATGCATCTATGTCTTTCCTATGCCTCAAGAGGAATCTTATCATAGGATGCCTTCATTAGACACTTATTTATCAAGTATACTATTGTTGCTACAACTTCTCCCAAATATTTAGTTTGGAGTCCTTTTTATTTCATCATGCTCCTTGTCATCTCAACAATGGTTCCATTCTTCCTCTTAGCCACTCCATTTTTTTTACAGAGTATAACTGGCTGTAGGCTCCTTCTTGATGTGATTTTTCCTACAAAATTTTATAGATGAATTTGAAGTATACTCCACCCCTCTATTTGATCTTAGGAATTTTACATAATGTCCACATTCTTTTTTAGCTTAAGCTTTAAATTCAACAAATTTATTAAATGCTTTAGATTTTCTTTTGAAAAAGTACACCCATGTCCTATAGTTGAAATCATCTATGAATACCACAAAATAAGTACTCCCTTCAATAGAAGTGGTTTACATATGGCCAACTAAATTAGAATGCACTAGCTCTAATGGTGCTCTTGCCCTTCTAGAATTAGTAGAATTAAAGCGAAACCTATGTTGCTTACCCAAAATACAAGCCTCACACTTGTCACATGACTCTACAATATTTGGAAAACCATCTACAATTATTTTCATAGATAATAAATTTAAAATAGGTTCAAACCAAGATATTCATTCCTAAGATATCATAGCTTAGAGGGGTCTTCAATCATGCTCTTTAATGTTGATTTTTTATGTACTATTGTACATGAATTCTTGGGAGGTGCAACAATAATTTTAGAAGAGAAACAAGTCTCTATTCTTGAGGGGAACATCCAGTTCCTTATCATTTGGACTCATACTAGAACATTTTTACTCACATATTTTGGTGAATGAAACACTTGTCATTTTCCATCAACACCTTATAACCACTTTGAATGATTTGTCCAACACTCATCAAATTGTGCTTTATGCCTAGGGAAAAATATATATTTTTAATTTCTCTCTTCTCACCTTGCTTCGTGTGTATCATTATAGATCATTTTCCCACAATATGAATGGTTCCATTTTTTCCCATTCTAATTTTAGATTTTAAATTCTTACCAATAAATGAAAATATACTTTCAATACCACTCAAGTGGTTTCTACAAGTGCTATCAAAATATCATACCACAGGCCTTCCTTCTTCACCAATGTTCCACATGATGAAGGCCATGGGATTGTTTACTTCACCCACATTCACATTAGCCACATTTCAAATCTACCTTGACTGATCACCTTGCTTTTTCTAGCATTCAGTTGCATAATCATCAAATTTTTGGAAATAACAACATTCTAAATTACTCTTGTTAGAGTTGTAGTTCTTCGTACCTCCTCTAAAGTTATTTTGAGAGCTACTTGCTCCATTTTGATTTCCTACTTGTCTCAAGAATTCTCCTCTAGAATTCCTTAGTCTAGAGTTACCATGACCTCTACCTCTAGAGCCTCTACTAGAGCCATTTCTATTATCATTAAATATGATAACACTACTTTGGGGGAGTATCCTATGCATTGGAGAACATTGGCATGTTACATTCATGATTTTTTTATTCATTGATGACAATATAGTATGGTTTCTATAGAGATTAGAAGAATAGTAGTTAGAGAACTTATGTTGCACAAGAGCTAAGTAAGGGTTAAGTGATGCACAACTAATGACATGTTCTTACAAGTGACTTATGATGTGGTTAAGAGGATGGAGTCTGAGTTAAAGATGTATGAAAATTATGTTTGATTTATTGTGAGCAGTGTAGAAATAAAGCACATTTTTAGCAATTTCTAATGTTTGCATTATATATTTTAGCAAATACATAATGCGGTGATTCAAAATTAGCTAGTGACAAAGGATAGTTAGGTGTTATTTAAGTGAGTTCACAAGAACCAAAGTCACATGTGTAAAGTTTTGTAAAATATTGTGAGCCGATAGTGCTATTGCAATTGTAATTAATTATATATCTTATTTTAATTAATTGGGAAAGCCTAAAGGATGATTCAAGGAATTATTATGAGGATATGATATAAAGGAAACATGTTTTCCTTATTTTAAAATTATGTAGAAGTATTGTGATCATTGTATTTGCGAAGTGTGAAAAGGAGCAAAGTTTTGATAGAATGTATGTAAGTGATCCAAGGGATTATTGGATGCATAGTTTGTGATCTAGTTACAAGATCAGAAGGTGTAGAATTCTGGTTGATAGGGTAGAGATAGAGGAAGGAAGTACAATTCATTTCTATTATTTTACTAGGAATAATACAAAGATCATTTGGACATTAGGTTTATTGATCTTGTCCTTGAAGCTATTTGGACTGTGGGTCCAACCGTCTTGCACAACTCCTAACAAGGCTGGAATCTCCTAACAAGGATTCAAAGTCTCCTAATAGGGAATTATATGTACTAAATGCTCTAACTTACTCCGAATAGGGTCTATCCTCTAAAAAGAAATATTTATATTAGTACATCATCTTGTGGGTACCATCCCCACTAGGGTTTTCCCTCTAATCAAGGGTTTCCCTAATTAACACAAATAGTGTTATTGTGTATCAGTATCTTATTGTGGCTTCAATATATATTACTCATATGGCTAATATTGTTTAAATTTATTATATGTCATATTAGTTGGATAATTGAATCAACCCCCTCATTCTCTTAGTTATATCACTGGATTATATATTCTAACAATTGGCATTAGAGCTTTAGGTCCTTAAAGGATAAGCTTAACAACTTTAGGAGATTGATGAAAATTATTTTGAGGAGTGATAGTCATAGATTCAATGGGGCCAAATATGATAGTTGGATGGAAAATATGAAGACTCATTTGTTGTGTATGAGTCCTGGATATTGGTTGTTGACAACAAGTATGAATACAATCATTAAAGAAGAAAATCTTGAAGGTTTTAGTAAAGAAGAGAGAGAGAGAGAGATCTATTCAAGTGTAACATGAGAGAAAAAGAAGCATTACTAAAAGATCTTTTAGAAAATGAGTATAGTCAAGTAAATTCAATTGCAACATCTTATGAAATATGGATAGAATTAGAATATATTTTTGAAGGTGATGATCATGCAAAAAGGATGAGATTAAAAAGTTGAATATGTGCATATCAAGATGCTAAGATGATGGGAGATGAATATGTAAGAAGTTATATTAGTAGAATGTCAAAAGTGGCTGTAGGTATTTGGTCTCATGGTGAAACCAAAGATGATGATGAAGTCATATAGAAGATCTTGAAGATTTTGTCACCACCTACAAGCCAATTGCGTAGATCATTTAGCTTTTAGCTAGTGATGCCTTGCACTAAGGATTTCAATTAGGAAACATTACTTGTAAGATTAGAATCAGAAAAAGTAGATCTGAGAAAATTTGTTGAACTTGCAAGAGTCAAAAAAACATTTTGTGTGCTAAAAATTTGACCTAATTTGACAAGGAGTACAAGCACCAGTGGAAATTTTGCTGGCAGCAATAGAGCTAATGAGGACAAGAAGATTCAAGAAGGAATAGCGCTCTAGTTATAAGAGAAAAAGATAGTAAGAAAATATTTAAATGTTGGACTTGTAATAATTTGGTCATTATGCATCTAAATTTCCTAAAAGAGATGAAGTATATCGAAAGGTTTAACCGTAGAAGAGATAGAGATAGAAATTTTTAATATGAAAATGAAGATGAAGAATTTGATGAGAAAGGTCAAAGTGAAAGTGATGAAGAATAAGGATTTTTGGCTATCAAGGATGATGATCTTGATAAAGAAATTAGAGAAGAAAGAGCTCTAGTTACCCAAGTAGAAAAGAAATCTGATTTGATAATTGATAGTGGCTTTTCACTTCACATGACTAGTGATATGAATAATTTTTTTAAGTTTAAGCATCGTGATGGAGGTATTGTTAGAGTTGATAACAATGTAGCCTATCATATTACAAGAATTGAATTCATTAATCTTGAAAGTAAAACTAACACTAATGATGTCTATTTTGTTGATGGATTGAAGCATAACTTGTTGATTTTTTGATAGTTAGTGGATAAACATTATTAATTTCAGTTTACTAAGAAGACATGCACTATCAAAGAGAGTGATGGTAAGATGATTGGAACTGGCACTAGATCCAGAGGTAATGTATTTCAATTGAATTATACTACGATAACATGTTTGGTAGAAAAAGCTGATAATAGTTGGTTGTAGCATATAAGATTTTTTCATATAAAATTTGATAATATTGTGAAGGTTGGTAGTGGATCTGTAGTAAGAGATCTACCTAACATTGTTTAGCTTACTGAAGTTGTATGAAAGAAATGTATTTTGGCTAAGTAGAGTAAAGTGTCTTTTCCTAGCAAGAAGTTCAAGCTACTATAGAGAAATTAGAGATTGTTCACACAAAGTTGAGTGGTCCTACAAGGACCAGAGGATTCTATGCTGAAAGGCATTTTATGATTTTTGTTGATGATTTAACTAGAATGATGTGGGTAGCATTTCTTAGAGAGAAGTCTAAAGCTTTTGAGAAGTTTAATATATTTAAGAATAGAGTTGAGAATGAATTTAGTGTAAAGATAAAGTGTTTAAGATGAAATAGAGGGGGAGAATTCATCTCTATTGATTCTAACATGTTTTGGTGAAGAAAATGGAATCAATTTAGATAGTTTCTTTCACCTATAACACCTAAATATAATGAGATTGATAAGAGAAGGAACAAGTTAGTAGTAGAAGTAGAAGTAGCTAGAGCAATGATATTTGAGAATAATGTTTCTAAGACATTCTTGAGAGAATTAGTAAACATAGTATTATATACTCTAAACATAGTACAAATCAAAAAATGTACGGATAAGACACCTTGTGAGCTATTGTTTGGACATTCACCATTAGTCAAATATTTTAGAATATTTGGGAGCAAATGTTATATTAAGAGAGATGATGAAATTGGTAAGTTTGATCCAAGAATCAATGAAGGTATGTCTCTTGGCTACTCTTAGAAAAGTAAGGATTATAGAAGTTTTAACTATAGAACTAAGAAAATAATTGAATGCACAAATGTAAGGATTGATGAGAAGTTTAGAACCAATGAAAAGATCGTAGATTATAATTCAAATGAAGAAGAGGATAACTATGGAATTGTGAGACAAAATGCTGAAATTTTTTTAAGACTAAAAATAACTTTTAGAATGATGTTCTAACTTTTGAGCATACAGGAGAATAGAGCTATGAACCTAGAGAAGAGATAAGAGTTGAAATGCCAACTCCTACTCCTAACAGGAACCTAAGAAGGAATCACCTTCTTGCACAAATAATTGGAAGTAAATACAAAGGCACTATGACAAGAAACATAGTAAATGAATAGATATGCTTGATATCTCAAGTTGAACCCAAGTGTGTAGATGAAGTAGTCAATGAAAATATTTGGATCCAAGAAATGAATGAAGAATTGGATAAGATAATTAAGAATGATACATGAGAATTAATTCCTAGACAAAAAGACAAGAATGTTATAGGAACTAAAAGGATTTTCAGGAATAAGATGAATGAGCAAGGAGAAGTTGTGAGAAACAAGGCCCTACTTGTTTGTAAAGGTTATTCACAAAAAGAAGGCATTTACTATGAGGAAAAATATCCACCTATATCAAGAATGGAAGTAGTAAGGATGGTCTTGACACATGTAGCAAAAAAATAATTTAAGGTTTATCAAATGGATGTTAAATAAACATTTCTAAATGGAGAATTACAAGAAGAAGTATATATTGAGAAAATTGAAGGATTTGGACCTTATCAAAAGATAAAGACATGGTTTGTAGATTGAAGAAAGCTCTTTATAGTTTGAAACAAGCACCAAGATCCTAGTATGCAAAGTTGTATAGTTACTTGGAAAAGCTTGGAATTGCTAAAAGTACAATAGACAATAACTTGTATCTAAAAAAAATTGAAGATGCTTTATTTATTATTGTTATATTTGTTGATGACATAATTTTTGGAGGTAATGATGAGGCTAGCATGATAATTTTTTTGGATAGATAACGAATGAATCTAAAATGAGCATGGTAGGAGAAGTGAAGTTTTTTCTAGGATTGTAGATTGTGTAGCATAATGATGGTATATTCATTTCATAAACTAAGTACATAAAATATTTGTTGAAGAGGTTTAGTTTGGAAAGTTGAAAACCTAATTCCTGTAAGGAAACTTAGGTGCAAAAATAGCTTCCTACACTAATCTCATAAGGAAAGTATGGTGCAAATCCTTTTAAAATATTCTACGATCACAGATTCAATATCATGTAAAAAACAATATTGTAGCCAACCATATATATAGAAAATAGATAGAGAAAGAACACATAACACAAAGATTTGCTGATGGGGAAAAACCTTTTGGTAAAACAACCCCACCCCTCCAGAACCTGCACGATGTATTATCTTCAACACAAGACTACAATACATTTGTAATGCAAGTTCAACATCAACAATAGAAGACTCGAGTAGCACCTCAGTACTTGCAAACTTTCATCTATCACACTATTGCATTACAACATGCAATACTCATTTTATGAACATCTTAAGACCCAACAAAATGCCCACAAAGGAGTTGGGAATTTTTCATGGCTCAACCACCAAGAAACATGCACAATGCCACATGTACATCCAATACCAAGAAAAGGGCATCCATCCCTTGAATAGGCAATGACAGCTTGTCATAGAATCTGCAAAAAATAGTGGTCACAAGAGAAGTGTAAGGGAATCCATCATACCAACCTATTTTTGGCATAATCTCTTACGCACACCAACCACTCATTCTGGGGCACCCAAGTAGGCCTCATTTCTTAAGATGCTCTTACACCTGTCATAGCTCATTCCTTAAATAGCTCTTACGCATCATAGGAATCCATCATAACCATTTCAGCCATGATCTCCTTCACACACTTAAAGATGCTGACACATGTAAGTGATCAACATGCCAACTAGACATGTACACTCACATTTACATATTATTTGCAAAAATACATTTTACAAAACAAATAATAATAAGAGTAGAAATTGTACAAGGTTGAGACACCTTATTCCTAACATTCTCCCACTTGTCGAACACCTTGTAAGAGCAATCAGGAACATAACAGGAACTAATCGCTATAGGCCAAAAGGCCCATAGACTCCGAACACCATCTAAACTTCTCAGTGCCCACTAGTTTCATTAATGCATCTACAACATTCTTCACAGTATCTACCTTCTCCAAATTTATCTTTCCATCTTCCACCATATCTCTCACAAAGTGAAAATGCACATCAATGTGCTTCGTTCTAGCATGGAAAGTTGGATTCTTTGCAAGGAAAATAGCACTTTGACTGTCACACCAAATAGTAATCTTTTTGCATCAACACCAACATCAGATCAGAATCTCTTAAGCCAAATGGCTTTCTTAAAAGCATGAGTAGCAGCCATGTACTTAACTTCTATAGTGGACAAAGCAACCACAGGTTGCCACTTACTCATCCAACTGATGACACCACCAAACATAGTGAACACATAACCACTGGTGGATCTCCTACGATCAATATCACCTACCCAATCTGAATCCACAAACCCATGAATACAAACTGAATGTGGAGATCCAGAAGAGTTACCATGATAACATATGGAGTAATCTGATGTACCCCTCAAATATCTGAATACTCACTTAACTGCATCCCAATGTATCCATCCAGGATTAGCCATAAACTGACTTAGGACTCTCACTGCTTGGGGAATGTCTGGTTGAGTCAGAAGATTTGTGAGAACTAGAGTAAAATTGAACACAATTTTGTTTACCATATACACAATGTTCATAGAAGTTGAACTCAAGATTGCAATCATTTAACCCCTCAATGAGATTTTTCTTTTTCAGGGTTCTGAGGCCCTTCTCACCAATGTGGCCAAGTCTCATATGCCACAACATTGTCTTTTCTATAGGAAGCTTTCCTTCCAAAGTGTTTGCATTGCCATCAAAACCAATAACCACAGAATTCTTCACTGGTCATTCAGATGGTGAGGATGAAGAACTGTTACATAGAGGAATACATGCATCTAACTAAAACAAAGTACCTCTCCTAGTACCCTTAGCAAGCACCATCGATCCTCTAATCACCTTACATCCTTCTTTCAAAAAAAAAACTTGCACACCTTGATCATTCAGCATACTTACAGATAATAGGTTTCGTACCAAACCTAGAATGTGCATAACTCCATTGATTCCCTTTACTCGTCCATCAAGAAATTTGATAGTGACCCTTTCGCGTCCAACTATCTTTAGGCGAGAATCATCACCCAAGTACACCTTTCCACCATCAAACTCTTCATATCTTGAGAACCAGTTTCGATGAGAGGTCATGTGAAAAGATGCACCCGAATCAACCAACCACACATCATCAGATGTATGGGCTACCAAAGCTAGGATGAATGCATCACCATTTTCTTCAAATTTTTCAGAACTAGAATCTGAGGCTTTCTTCTTCTTCTTAGGCTCTTTACAGTCTTTATGAAAGTGCCCAGTCTTTTCATAGTTCCAACATTTTGCCTTGGACTTATTGGAAGTCTTTGACTTCCCATGAGATTTGGATCTACCCTTATTGTCAGAATTATTGTCATTTTTCTTTCCTCTTTCTGTGGATCTCCCACGAATAGCAAGGGCTTCTTTTTTTGAAATGAAAGCCTTTCTCCACATCTCCTCTGATAGAAGCAAAGAACCACATCATCCATTTTGAAGGTGACTAATGTGCTTCCAAGAGCCATCACAAGATGGTCCCATGAATCTGATAAAGAACACAAAAGTGTGTAGCAACGATCCTCCTCCTCTAACTTGACACCATCAGATGTCAACTATGCAGAAAGTAGATTAAATGCATTTAAATGATCTGTTAAGGATCCACCTTCCTCCATTCACAGAGAATACAACTTCTTCCTTAGGAACAACTTGTTCACTAGAGATTTGGCCTGATACACTGCCCCAAGTCTCTCCCACAAACTATATGCAGTTTTCTCATCTAGAACATTTAGAAGGACTGCATCGGTTAAACAAAGTCTTATGAGGCCATTAGCTTTATGATCTTTGATGTCCCAATCTACTTGAGTTATAGTTGCTGGTCTTGTAGTGCTTGTAGTCACTTCCCATAGATGACAATCTTCCAACATGTCTTCCATCTTGAGTTTCCACAACTCAAAATTAGTGTCATTAAATTTCTCCACCTCCATTCTTCCATATGATGAACTTGACATCTTAATCTACAAATAAGATTCAGGATGCTCTACACAAGACTCCCACTCAACTTGAGATTAGCTCAAAAAACCCTACCCAACAACTAAGATCAAAAGTTGATCAAGCTCTGATACCACTTGTAAGGAAACTCAGGTGCGAAAATAGCTTCCTACACTAATCTCATAAGGAAAGTATGGTGCAAATCATTTTAAAATATTCTACACTTATAGATTCAATATCAGGTAAACAACAATATTGTAGCCAACCATACATACAAAAAATAGATAGAGAAGGAACACATAACACAAAGATTTGCTGGTGGGGAAAAACCTTTCGGTAAAACAACCCCACCCCTCAAGAACCTACACAATGTATTATCTTCAACCCAAGATTACAATACACTTGCAATGAAAGTTCAACATGAACAATAGAAGACTGCATCAACACCTCGATACCTGCAAACTTTCATCTATCACACTATTGCATTACAACATGCAATACTCATTTTATGAACATCTTAAGACCCAATAAAATGCCCACAAAGGAGTTGGGCATTTTTCATGGATCAACCACCAAGAAACATGCACAATGCCACATGTACATCCAATACCAAGAAAAGGGCATCCATCCCTTGAATAGGCAATGACAGCTTGTCATAGAATCTGCCAAAAATAGTGGTCATAAAAGAAGTGTAAGGGAATCCATCATACCAACCTATTTTGGGCATATTCTCTTACACACACCAACCACTCATTCTTGGGTGCCCAAATAGGCCTCATGTCATAAGATACTCTTACACCTATCATAGCTCATCCCTTAAATAGATCTTACAAGTAATAGGAATCCGTCATAACCATTTCAGCCATGATCTCCTTCACACACTTCAAGATACTGACACATGTAAGTGATCAACATGCCAACTAGACATGTACACTCACATTTACATATTATTTGCAAAATAACCTTTTTCAAAACAAATAATAATAAGAATATTAATTATACAAGGTTGAGACACCTTATTCCTAACAATTGCACAGCTATGATAACTACTCACAAGTTATCTAGTAAGGATGAGACACCTATAGTAGAGTAGAAGAAGTATAGATCAATGATTGGAGGCCTATAGTATTTGACTCACACTAGGCTAGATATAGAAAATGCAGTTGGGATAGTGGCTAGAGGTCAAGCTGATCCTAAGGAATAACATTTTGTAGCTATAAAGAGAATATTCAAATATCTGAAAGGGACATCTGACTACATGGAATTTGGTATGATAGATCAAATGATTTCACTTTGTGCTCATATAAAGATGCTGATTGGGTAGGTAGTATGGATGATAGAAAAAACACCAATGGTGGAGAATTCTTTCTAGGATGAAAACTAGTTTTTTTGTTAAGAAAGAAGCAAGATTGTATTTTCCAGAGAACTATTAAGCTAGAGTATGTTGCAGCAGCAAATAATTTTAATTAGATTATGTGGATGAAGAAGATGTTGAGGAACATTAGAATAAAGATTGAAGAGCCTATTATAATTTATTATGATAACACAAGTACATTAAATATGTTTAAGAATATTGTATTCCATTCTATGAATAATCATATATTTATTAAGTATTATGTGCTAAGAGAGAAAGCAACAAAAAAGGAGATCAGATTGGAGTATATAAGTACTAAGGATAAGATTGTAGAATATTTATGAAGCCTTTTCCCAAAGATAATTTTGAGTACTTGAGAGGTATGCTTGGGGTGGTGCCCTTGCTTACTACTGAATAGTTGATGCAAAGAATGCATTAGTATAGTAGCATAGAGCACTATTATTTGACTAGACTATATGATGATGCTTCCTATATGGAGGAGTATCTAGCATGTATTGGGTAATTGAGGACTCTTGGTATTTGACTTTTGGTAACTAACAATGTCTTTGGACACTCAAGCTGGTTAACAACTTGGAACAATATATTAGCAATTGGAATGTAATAATTGGTATTGAGTTTGACACTTTTGACATTAATGTTAATGAGGGAGGAAATGTACATGAAAAGAAAATCCTATGTCATGTGGAGAGATGCAACTATTGAGGAAGCAATGGGGAATAGTTATAGAAAGACTCATGGAAGTGCATAGAAGCAAGTGTAAGTGCACAATAAGATATCTTTTGTAAAGAAGATGCGGAGCAACAATAGTAGTACAATTGAATTTGGTATTCTTGGAACATAGATGTTTTCCATCTATGCTTCCATCAATGCCAAAGGTGGAGATTTTTAGCATGAATTCTGATGTTACTACTTTTGGAGAGTATCCCATGCAATAGAGAACATTGGAATGTTGCATTCATGAATGTGTTTATCATTGATGACAAAATAATATAGTTTCTATAGAGATTGGAAGAATAGTAGTCAGAGATCTTATGTTGTGCAATAATTAACGGTTAAGTGATGCATAGTTAAGGACATGTTCCTGAGAGTGTCCTGATGATGTGGTTAAGAGGACAAAGTCTGAGTCAAAGATGTATGATAGTTATGTTTGACTTACTATGAGTAGCCTAGAAACAGAGCATATGTTTGGAAGTTTCTAATCTTTCCATTAAATATTTTACTTAATATATAATGAGGTGATGCATAATCAACTAGTGACAAAGGAAATTTAGGTGATGCTTTCAGTGAGTGCGCAAGACCTCAAGTCACACATGTAAATTTTTCTAATAGAATATGTGCTGACAATGCTATTGTAATTATAATTAATTATATACCTTATTTTAATTAATTGGGAAAGCCTAAAAGAAAACTCAAGGAATTATTATGAAGATATGGTATAAAGGAAAGGTGTTTTCCTTATTTGAAAAGTATGTAGAAGTATTGTGATCATTGTATTTGTGAAGTACAAAAAGGAATAGAGTTTTGATTAAATTAATATAAGTGATCCAAGGGATTGGTGGATGTGTAGTTCATCATATGTTTAGAAGATTAGAAGGAGTATAAGTCTAGTTGACAAGACAAAGACAAAGGAATGATGTAAAATTCAGTTCTATTATTCTACAAGGAATAATATAGAGATCATTTGGATAGTGGGTTCATTGGTCTTATCTTTGAAGCTATTTGGGTACTAGGTCTAGTTGTCTTCAACAACTCCTAACAAGGTTGGAATCTCCTAACAGGGATTTAGGGTCCCCTAACAAGGACTCATATGTACTGAATGTTGTAATTGACTCCTAACATGGTCTATCCTCTAATAAGGAATATTTATATTAGTACATCATCTTGTGGATGCCATCCTCACTAGTATTTTCCCTCTGATCAATGGTTTCCCCAGTTAACATATCTAGTGCTATCTTGTATGAGTATCTTGTTGTGGTTTCATTTTACATTACTCATATGGTTAATATTGTTTAAAGTTATTATATGTGCTATTAGTTGAATAACTGATTTAGCACCCCCCTCCTTCAGTTGTATCAATGGACTATATATTCTAAAAATTTATTCATCTCCCCTTGCCTCTTGAATTGGAATGAGCTTTAAAAGCTTTCTCTTGGGAAGATGTTTCTGATTTATTAATTCAATGGTCATGGGTTTGAAGTGTATTGATCAACTCATCCATTGTCAAAGTAGTGAGGTACTTTTCTTGTTCAATGGTCATCACAAGATTATTATACTTTGAGGGTAGACTCCTCAATATCTTTTCAACTATTTTTTCCTCCTCATAATCTTCTCCATTTGATTTAAACTAGTTTATCAAACCAGAGGTCGTTGAGCTAAAATATGAAATGGACTCATTATCCTTCATTTGAAGGTTTTCAAACTCCCTTTAAATCATTTATAGCTCTACTACACAGACATTATCTATGCCTTTCCAATTCATCTCAAGGGTGTCCCATGCTTTCTTTAAATAATATTTTGTTTCTTTCTTAGGAAAAATTGTTTTTGTCATGGCTACCTCAATCAAGCTTAGAGCTTTTGTATCCCTTCTTCTTGAATCCTTCAACTAATTGTTTTGATGGCTAGTGAGAGGCACATAATGTACCAGGTTGGCTACGTTATTAAATCCATTTATCACAATCTTCCATTAGTCATTTGCAAGCATAATGGTTTGCATCTTCTTTTCCTAGGTGTCATAATTTTGTCCATTAAAGGATGGTGGTTGCTGCCAAGTCTTTCCTACATATCTAGCCATGTCTCCTACACAACAATATCAAACACCCAAAAAAAACCTAAAATCAAGAGGATACAGGACCTAGTGAATATCATACTATGTGTAAACATCACAAAATTTACCAATTCAATGAAGCAACTGAGCTTTAGTAGGGAGTTCCAACTTGCTCTACACCCTAAGGAGTTAAGTGATAGGAAATGTTGAGTCATAGATAGTGTCGAGCTATAGGTGGTGCCAAGTTTCTCGATACCTATAGAGACCTATTGTAATTCTTTAGAATTATTGGTGGGGGGGGGGGGGTTATTAAGTTATGCAAGGTCCAGATGTATAAATACAAAATTTTCTTATCTTGGTGAACCCATAAAATATTTATGATAATGCATGCATCCATAAGCTTATGCAATCACTTAAAAACTTGTAGCTTACTACCAATTAAATTTGTAGAAATGTAAACATGAAACATAACAGATTGAACAAAACACTTTACACAATGATTAACATGGAAACCCAATTTGGTAAAAACCACTAGTAACATGCTACTATTTCTCACTCTTCTGTAGTGATGTCCTATGAAAGATCAACTCTATTAAATGTTACAATGCACACTATTAAATTTGTGTCATGCCAAAAATATAGGGCATAAACACACTGCCGATATTTTTCTTATTATTATTTTTAATCTCTTCTAATAGGACTAATGCTCATCATATCAATTAGTCAAGGGAATAATATGAAATTTCTTTCCAAAATTGATTCATAATAAAACAATGTAGTTCCCATCCATTACGAATTTTCTTTCTCACGTTTGGCTCTTAAATTTTGTATGATTGTTCTCATCATTATATCAAATTACAATTTGATCGGTGATCGCCATTTTTGAAAAATTAACAATATCATAGGAAGTTAAATATCAATTTAATTACTTTTAAGCAACATATACAAAAATAGAAATACCAAAAATTCCAGATGCAAGAAGATTACTCAATCTTTTCTCTTCTATTAATCAACCTGGTTCAAGGCTCCATCAGGAAAGAACCAGTAAGAAAACTTGACATCTTTGCCAAATACATCAAAATTTGAATACATTTTTACATAATGTTACAATTCAATTGAATTCTCTTCTAGGTCCTTCACAAGAGATTCTTTTCCAATATCTTCAATGCATCAAGGGAATCATGGGAAGGACAAGAATGGACCTAGAGGTAAAACAATATATTATGATAAATAATTCAAGCATGCATTCCCAACCCAATTTAGGACAAATGGTTCAACATTGAACCAAAATAGAGGGGAGGTGGATTTTCTCAATAGGAGACATCAATCCCCATACCATAAAATAACCCTCTTAGGGATAAAATTCAAGAACTCCCATTCTTCTACAAATTCTATTTCAAGGCCAATATAACAAGGGTTATCATTCCTCCCCTTCTTCAAGAATCCAAATTTTCATACAAGGTATGTGATGACAAGTAGGGGGCCCACACACCCTACCCTCTTTTTGTCTTCTCACCATGAGAAAAGACTCTACACTATTGAGGTCCAACTAAGGCCCTTCCCCCATACTTGGCAACTTCTTCCCTATCCAAGGGTGAGTAATGCCAAAACAATCCCCATGGAATCCCCTCAAAAAGTTCAAATAAAGGCATAAGAATGACATCCAAGAACAAGTTAAGATCCCTCCCAAACTCCCTCAACACTCATACAAGCAATACAAGACAATCACAATGCCTTATGCATGGATCAAGCATGAACAATAAGAAGAACATGATCAAAAAAGTGAAGAACCCTTCCTTCATAAAAAAAAGTTATGGTAAAATGTCAAGTTGAGAAGAGCTTTTCCTTCCTTTCCTTCAATCTTCATACGTCTCTCTAAAAACTAGAGATTGGGTAACGACCCCAAAAATTTCCCAAAAAGAATCTCAATAAGATCCTAACTCAACTAAGCTTTAGGTAACCCCAAGTGGAGTTTGAGTGACCAACTCATGAAGGATACAAATCAATTTTCGCAATAAACCAAAAGTAGTGTTTTTGGGTGACCCTAAAAATCAATCAAAGAGGCTAAGGGGGTGCAAAGTACTCCCAACCCCTACCCTTACCCCTAGAGCACTTAAATTTAATGTTTTTAGGCCTTAAAGACTTAATAGAACCCAAAAAAAGCTAAGAGAGTTTTAAGACTATATAACAACCTTCAAAGAAAGATAATGCAAAATAGCACAAATTAGCAAGGGGTATAGTTCCATCCTTCAATTAGGTTTCCTGGCTAAATATCCTTCACACTCATTGCACCCATCAGCAGTCCAAGAAATCAAATGCATTATGTAAATTACATATCAGAAAAAAATAATCATATAAATTAAAACATCCATTTTTCTAATAATCAATTGTTTATGTAATTCTACTTTTATTTTTTACCATTAAAACTTGCATAATCAAAGTGTCAGTTCTGCATTCATTTACTTCACCATTATACATGTTCATGAAGCATTAAATGAAAAAATCAAATATCTGAAAGTAAAGCATCATACATCATAAAATAGCATAATAGTGTTCAGTGCATAAAAAAAAATGTCCTAACATATCGAGTCATGAGTATCAAAATAGTAATGTATCGACTATGCTACGATGGGTTGGGCAAAGCCTTAGGTCAATATAACATAACTTATCCATTAATTTAGACTAAAATACTAGAATAATCATAGTTAGGTATGCATATACCTATCATCAAAAATATCATGAATTAAGGAATACTATACTATTTAGAGCATAAAACTTAATCATAGAGGTATCAATCAACACCCTTATCATCGAGTGAAAAATGATTTGTATCATCGTGTTAGTACCCAATATGGTAACAGTTTGAAAACTTCAAGTTTAGAGTTTTTGAACCACTTTGAACTGAAGTTTGAGGTAGTTCAAAGTGCTTCAAAGCATTTCAAATGGGTTCAAAACACAGATTGGTTAGAAAGTTCAATGGTTTAGTATAGAGATTCAGAAGCCATGTTTTGGAGATGCTCCTTGGTCAAGGAATAAAGTGCCATTATAGTGAATCTTCAAAGTTCTTTTTAGAGGTCTGAAATGATTCAATATGCTCATGTAGATCAAGAAACAAGAAACAAGATTTAGGCTCTTCAAGTTTGATGATCCAATGCAGGGGTATAACTGGTTCAATGGTTCAAAATGGTCCTAAGCAGATTGTCTTATTGCCTAGTGATTCTATTCCTCATTCAAGTTTTAGGCTTCATTCAAAAGTCATGTTGATTAAGATAATAAAAAATGTGGGATCCTTTTTTTCCAGTTCACATATTTCAACTTCACATCTATCATTGAGGGAATGTAGTGACATTAATAAAGTCATGGTTAATGATGAAGATCAAATATGCACAATTCAGATGGTGAATGGAAATAATCAAAAACCCCAGTCATTCCACAAAGATGAGGAAAAACACAAAATATTGCTAGAATGATTCATTATCGATCATCGGCAAATGGACCCTATGAAAATGATTGGTTTCCAATTTGACCTTTGTGGATAACTGTGGGTAGAATTATTAATAATAGAATGATTGATGAAATATGGGAATATGTGGTCAAATGAAGAGAGCTTCAATACAATGAATGTGCATGCGAAGTTGAAAAAGATATATCTTCATTGAAAGATCCAATTCAAATAAAGATTAGAGGATCCCACTACAAGAAATATCGTAATTAAAAACAACAACTTTCAGATCAAAAGCAGCAGTGCAATCATTGAATAAATCTTTGAAGAAACTAAGCTCGCAAGTGCTTTGAAATGTTTAACTAACGTGTGCAGATTGGTGCATCAGTTGCTATGGAATGAACAAAATGATAATGGAGGAGAACATAGAATTGGCAAAGCGTAGGGCACTGACAAAGATTTGCATGTCTTCATCAGGTGGTGGATAGAAACAACATTGTTAAGGATGAAGATCCTTCTTGCAGGTCATATATAACTGGGATTTATTGTATTTGAAAGTTTGTTGTGGTTTACAAATATATCATGTTGCACTCCCATCATGGAGAAATGGTGTTGGAACCCACAGGTTCTCTCATTGTAGAGATTAATAATTGCAGAGAAGACACTGGATTCCGCAACATCTGATACAGCAGTGAGCGCAATGTATCTCTCTCGAGTCTAGGAGTACATGGAGTTCAACAGAGAGAAACTTATGTGATAGGAGCTTTTCATGGTAGTGTTAAGACAATCTTGCTCTGCACCTCTATCATATCTAAGTATTCTTGAAAGGCCATTACATGAAGGGAATGTTGCAATAACCATCCAAAGATGTAGCTTAGGTTGGGAAAAAGACCTTCATTTTTGTATATAATATGCCTTCACATACTATGCCCTCTCCTGATCGATGGAAATAGACCCGCAAGCCAAATACATAAAGGCTCCAAGAATAGAAAGAAGACTACTACAAAAACATGTATGTGTATCTTTGTGATACCGAAGCACTGGGTATCTATTCTTCGAAGTAAGCTAAGCCCACATCCAATTTTTGAAAAATACGATGGTAGAACTTGGAAGACTTCTTATTTATGTCACTGAGAGGAGGGTAGTGATTACTTTGGAATGCTAAAGCATGACAAAGACCAAATTTGAATAATGACTTGGTAAGATGAAGATAGGTACCTGTGAATGGAAATAGACAGTGAGGAGCAAACTATACTATATTGTTTTATTCGACATGATATTGGTCTTGAATACATTACCTTTCCTTAATAAAAGGATATGTAACATTATTTAAATAATTGGGGGCATATCAAAGGAAGATTTTTGATAACTAAAAAGCGAATAGATCTTAAGAAGTCAAATAGATCACAAAAATAGAAGGAGGAAGCGAAAAGGATTTCCAAGAATTAGTTATGGAAACTAAATAGTTTTCCCACAAATTCTATATATGGTGAAAGCATCAAACAAAAATGGGTTCCAATTTTTTGAATTCTAGCTAGGAGACTTTGGGCTACAGCAAGACAGAGGTTGTGAATACAGTGTTAGGAAGGCTCTACTTTTTCGTCCGGCAGTTACAGACTGTGTGCTGTGGGTAGGGGGAGATTTTTCAGTTCTAAGTGAAGGAATACAGACTTTCAAGCTATAGCAAAATAGAGCTTTATGTTCTAGACTTTGTGTTAGTGATTAAAGGGGATTTTGATTTTGAAATGTAATATAGGGGAGATGGTTTTCATTTTTTGATGCATTTGTAATAGGATCTTTGTAGTCTTTTATATATTAAAGAAGGGAGTTTTGAAAGATATCTGCAAATTGGAACTTTGAGTCCATGTAGTTCTTCTTTCCACTGATGGTTATGTTGTTGTAACCTTTAGTTTTCTTTAAATGCATCAGATTTTCTATTTTCTACATGCATTTGATATTAGGATCTTCTGGAAGCTTTGATTCATTTTTCCTCAAGAGAATGGAAATTTTTCTTTAACTTTTATCCTTTGAAATGTAGTATACAATAGGTTAACTTTGTGTAATCTATTTTATTCTGTCTCCTCTCTTTTTTTTTGGTTCTTAGGTTTCGCATCTACTCTGTGTTTACAGGTAGATGTTAGATATCCTTTCGTGCTTTCTAGTAAAAGCACTCAGATTTAATTCACTGTAAATCTTGCACAGGGAGCTATACCCAATAAAATTTAGATGAAGGTTATTAATCTAATAATAAACTATCCAACTATTGGTGTCAAGTTGTCCTTTCACTTGGGCATTCAGGGTCAGATTTCCACACATTCTCTCGAAGAAAAATCTGTTCACTAATAGATTTTTGGAAACTCCACTGGGGAATCGAAGTAAAGATGTAAGTGCCTACCTTTATTTCCTCAGTTTTATAATTATCTCCGTGTGCAAGAGATTGGCGACTTTAGGCGAAGACCATGTCGGACATGGAAGTCATGAGAAAACAAAGGCTAGATACTTCTCTCTTAGAGCTTTGTCAAATTGATGATAAAGTGTTACATGATTTCATGGACAGTTTCAGAAAAAGTATTTCCAAAGGTATCCAGAAAAATCTAAGTTTTGAAGATGATACAAGTTCTTGGCTGCTATGGAAAGGCCTCTACAGAAGATTTCACAAGATGAAACACTTGCAAAACCTCGAAGAAGAAATGGCTCGATTAAAGGAGCATTTGAAAGAAGATGATGATGGACCTCCCGTTATTTCAGTCTCACCCATGTATCTCAACCTCCTTGTCATGAGTAATAAATAAGTATAGCCAAAGCGACTCCAGCCTCATGCTGATCCAATTTCAACAGATGAAAATATATGTAGACTAGGGGTAAGCAATAATGATGAAATCTTATCTCAAGATTTTTCTTCATCCCATGTAGAAAGTTTTTTAGTAAAAGAACACGGTGATCGTTCTTTAATTTATGATTCTGTTGGAATTTTGTCTAGTGATGCTTTACCCGTAAATGAATCTTTAGATGTCATGAGGAATTGTGAAAACATTGGCTCTTTGAATGAAAATGCTAGAAGAGATCATATCCTTGAAACTTTTCCTTCTCAAGATTTTGCAGCAGCAAACCCTGTAGATGATGCTGATTTTCACGATGGTATATTCAAATATTTTTCTCCACATCTTGAGAGTTTCAATTTTAACTATGTTGACAGTCTCCCTATTTTAGAAGCTCCTATTGATGAGGAACTAGACAACTTGCCTCCATATTTTCAATCTTTCACGTTTGATATTGATCATCTTTCTTTGAAAAGTCTTCTTGATGAAAGAATCCAGAATAGCGTACAATCTAAAAATGAACTCCCTATCATTATAAAGAATGAAGATGATTCCTTGTGCTTACAAACTAGTGACGAGTTCTTCCAAAGATTTTTTTCAATTGATGATGAAATATGTAACTATGACAAGCTGAAAATACATGAAGATACTGAGATAAGTTTTCAGTTTGAAAACTACCCTGCTGAAGCATGGAGAGGAATGTCACTTGATCAGCAAGAAGAAATCATTTCCAAATTCTTGTTATATCTTTAGCCGAGAGATTTCTATCAAAATAGACCTTTTGACAGTGATTCATTCCTCCATAGAGACGAGAAAAAGATACCTCTAGATGAAGACACTTTTGCTAAGTTTCTTGCTGAGATAGAAAAATATGAAGCTGACCTTCAATCTAGCAGTAATTCAGCATATGCATTAAAGAATGCAATTCTTGATGAAGAAGAGGAGGTTGTCAACACATTTTTGTCATCACTCAATCTAGGGTATTTCAATAATATTTCACGTACCTGCGTTTATCAATTTCAGAATGAAACATTTCTTGATATCTTTCCTCTTCATCCATCTACGCATAGTCTTGTTGATTTGGGTTGTGAAAGTAATACTAAGATGTGTGATGACACTCCAAGAAGAGAAGGGGATAGAATTCATGACCCATTTGATTATAGCTGGTTCCTTGAAAAAAATAGAAGAAACATATATCCAAGGATTGATCCTATGTTGAAGCAGGCGTCATTATGGCTATGAGATGATCATGACCATACACTAGAGTTCTATTTGCATGACAATGTTTTTGAGGATTGCATATCATCTTTTGGTGAGGATTTTTCATATCATGTTTTTCAACTTGAGGTGGAATAAAATTTTGCTAGCATGAAGGATCCATTTTTAGGTGAAGTAGAATACTAATATGAATTGTGGCTATTCGAAAAAGAAGTTTGGATCGTCATATGCATGCACATAATCATGAAGTTTGGCATTGAAGGAGTGATCAACGAGCAATGGTTTGGAGCTATTCCATTAAGGTACATCCTACTGATTCAAAAAGGCTCCTATTTCCCTCAGTCGGTAAATGGTTTTACTTGATTCTTCTTTCTTTTGGTCTTTATGGTAGGTTTTCTTCCTCCCTTTGTATATACTTTGTAAATATATTTTGGGTGTGCGTAGTGTAGTTTGAATAATGTGCAAGCTTCATGCTTGCCAGTAGTGTAGGTGTTTGTTTTGTTTGCTGGTTTTTCGCTGCTCCCCTCTGCCCTCTCTAAAAGCAGCTCCCAATCTTCTCTTGCTGACTCTATTTTCCCATGGATAAGGCATTGTTCTTCTCCCAGAGATTGCTGGAGTTTTCTAATTTTGTATAAAAATCAGTCCCATAGTTAGAGCCCCTGTTAGTACCCGATATGGTCACAGTTTCAAAACTTCAAGTTCAGAGTTTTTGAACCACTTTGAACTAAAGTTTGAGGTAGTTCAAAGTGCTTCAAAGTAGTTCAAATGGGTTCAAAACATAGATTGGGTAGACATTTCAATGGTTCACTATAGAGAGTTAGAGGCCATGTTTTGGAGATGCTCCTTGGTCAAGGAATAAAGTACCATTATAGTGAATCTTCAAAGTTCTTTTTAAAGGTCTGATATGATTCAATATGCTCATGTAGATCGAGAAATAAGAAAAAAGATTAAGGCTCTTCAATTTTGATGATTCGATGCAGGGATATAATTGGTTCAATGGTTCAAAATGGTCCTAAGCAGATTGTCTTATTGCCTAGTGATTCTATTCCTCATTCAAGTTTTAGGTTTCATTCAAAAGTCATGTTGATTCAAATAATTGAAGATTCGGGATCCTTTTTTTCAAGTTCACATATTTTAGCTTCACATCTGTCATTGAGGGAATGTAGTGACATTAATAAAGTCATGGTTAATGATGAAGATCAAATATGACCAATTCAGATGGTGAATGGAAATAATCAAAAACCCCAGTCATTCCACAAAGATGAGGAGAAACACAAAATACTGCTAGAATGATTCATTATCAATCATCAGCAAATGGAGCCTATGAAAATGATTGGTTTCCAATTTGACCTTTGTGGATAATTGTGGGTAGAATTATTAATAATAGAATGATTGATAAAATACGGGAATATGTGGTCAAATGAAGAGAGCTTCAATACAATCAATGTGCATGGGAAGTTGAAAAAGATATATCTTCATTGAAAGATCCAATTCAAATAAAGATTAGACGATCCCACTATAGGAAATATCATAATTAAAAATCACAACTTTCAGATCAAAAGCAGCAGTGCAATCATTGAATAAATCTTTGAAGAAAATAAGCCCGCGAGTGCTTTGAAATGTTTAACTAACGCGTGCAGATTGGTGCATTAGTTGCTATGGAATGAAAAAAATGATAATGGAGGAGAACATAGAGTTGGCAAAGCACAGGGTCCTGACAAAGATTTGCATGTCTTCATCGGGTGGTGGATAGAAACAAGGTTGTTAAGGATGGAGATCCTTCTTGCAAGTCATATATAATTGGGATTTTTTGTATCTGAAAGTTTATCGTGCTTTACAATTATATCATGTTGCACTCCCATCATGAAGAAATGGTGTTGGAACCCATGGTTTCTCTCATTGTAGAGATTAATAATTGTAGAGAAGACACTAGATTTCGCAACATCTAATATAGCAGTGAGCGGAATGTATCTCTCTCGAGTCTAGGAGTATGTGGAGTTCAAAAGAAAGACACTTATGTGACAGGAACTTATCGTGGCAGTGTTAAGACAATCTTGCTCTGCGCCTCTAGCATATCTAAGTGTTCTTGAAAGGCCATTACATGAAGGGAATGTTGCAATAACCATCCAAAGATGCAGCTTAGGTTGGGAAAAAGGTCTTCATTTTGTTAAATAAAATGCCTTCACATATTATGCCCTCTCTTGATCGATGGAAACAGACCCACAAGCCAAATACATAAAGGCTCCAAGCACAGAAAGAAGACTACTATGAAAACATGCATGTGTATCTTTGTGATACCGAAGCACTGGGTATCTATTCTTCGAAGTAAGCTAAGCCCCCATCCAATTTCTTAAAAATGCGATGGTAGAACTTGGAAGACTTCTTATTTATGTCAGCGAGAGGAGGGTAGTGATTACTTTGGAATGCTAAAGTATGATAAAGACCAAATTTGAATAATGACTTGGTAAGATGAAGATAGGTACCCGTGAATGGAAATAGACAGTGAGGAGCAAACTATACTATATTTTTTTATTCGACATGCTATTGGTCTTTAATACATTACCTTTCCTTAATAAAAGGATATGTAACATTATTTAAATAATTGGGGGCATATCAAAGGAAGAGTTTTGATAAATAAAAAGGAAATAGATCTTAAGAAGTCAAATAGATCACAAAAATAGAAGGAGGAAGTGAAAAGGATTTCCAAGAATCAGTTATAGAAACTGAATAGTTTGCCTGCAAATTCTATATATGGTGAAAGCATCAAACAAAAAGGGGTTCTAGTTTTCTGAATTTTGGCTAGGAGACTTTGGGCTACAGCAGGACAGAGGCTATGAATACAGTGTTAGGAAGGTTCCACTTTTTCTTTTGGCAGCTACAGACTATGTGCTATGGGCAGGGGGAGATTTTTCAGTTCTGAGGGAAGGAATATACACTTTTAAGCTGTAGCAGAATAGAGCTTTATTTGCTAGACTTTGTGTTAGTGATTAAAGGGGATTTTGATTTTGAAATGTAATATAGGGGAGATGGTTTTCATTTTCTGATGCATGTGTAATAGGATCTTTGTAGTCTTTTACATCTTAAAGAAGGGAGTTTTGAAAGATATCTGCAAATTGGAACTTTGAGTCCATGTAGTTCTTCTTTCCACTGATGGTTATGTTGCTGTAACTTTTAGTTTTCTTTAAATGCATCAGATTTACTATTTCCTACATGCATTTGATATCAGGATCTTCTAGAAGCTTTGATTCATTTTTCCTCAGGAGAATGGAAATTGTTCTTTAACTTTTATCCTTTGAAATGTAGTATACAGCAGGATAACTTTGTGTAATCTATTTTATTTTGTCTCCTTTCTTTTTTTTCGGTTCTTAGGTTTCGCATCTACTCTGTGTTTACATGTAGATATTAGATATCCTTTCGTGCTTTCTGGTAAAAGAACTCACATTTAATTCACTGTAAATCTTGCACGGGGAGTTGTACCCAATAAAATTTAGAGGAAGGTTATTAATCTAATAATAACCTATCCAACTATTGGTGTCAAGTTGTCCTTTCACTTGGGCATTTAGGGTCGGATTTCCACACATTCTCTCGAAGGACAATCTGTTCACTAATAGATTTTTTCCAACTTCACTAGGGAATCGAAGTAAAGATCTAAGAGCCTACCTTTATTTCCTTAGTTTTATAATTATCTCCGTGTGCAGGAGATTGGCGACTCTATGCGAAGACCATGCCAGACATGGAAGTCATGAGAAAACAAAGGCTAGATCCCTCTCTCTTAGAGCTTTTTCAAATTGATGATAAAGTGTTACATGATTTTATGGACAGTTTTAGAAAAAGTATTTCCAAAGGTATCCAGAAAAAATTGAGTTTTGAAGATGATACAAGTTCTTGGCTGCTATGGAAAGGCCACTGCGGAAGATTTCATAAGTTGAAACACTTGCAAAACCTCGAAGAAGAAATGGCTTGGTTAAAGGAGCATCTGAAAGAAGATGATGATGGACCTCCCATTATTTTAGTCTCACCCATGTATCTCAACCTCCTTGTCTTGAGCAATCAAGGAGTGCAGCCAGAGCAACTCCAGCCTCATGCTGATCTAGTTTCAACAGATGAAAATATATGTGGAACATGGGTAAGCAATAATGATGAAATCTTATCTCAAAAGTTTTCTTCATCCCATGTAGAAAGTTTTTCAGTAAAAGAACACAGTGATCATTCTTTTCTTTATGATTTTTTTGGAATGTTGTCTAGTGATGCTTTACCCGTAAATGAATCTTTAGATGTCATGAGGAATTGTGAAAACATTGGCTCTTTGAATGAAAATGCTAGAAGAGATCATATCCTTTAAACTTTTCCTTCCGAAGATTTTGCAGTAGCAAGCCCTGTAGATGATGCTAATTTTCATGGAGGTATATTCAAATCTTTTTCTCCACATATTGAGAGTTTCAATTTTAACTATGTTGATAGTCTCCCTATTTTAGAAGCTCCTATTGATGAGGAACTAGACAACTTCCCTCCATATTTTCAATCTTTCACCTTTGATATTGATCATCTTTCTTTGAGAACTCTTCTTGATGAAAGAATCTAGAATAACATATAATCTAAAAATGAACTCCCTATCATTATAAACAATGAAGATGATTCCTTGTGCTTACATACCAATTACGAGTTCTTGCAAAGATTTATTTCATTTGATGATGAAATATGTAACTATGACAAGCTGAAAATACATGAAGATACTAAAATGAGTATTCAATTTGAAAACTACCCTGCTGAAGAATGGAGAGGAATGTCACTTGATCAGCAAGAAGAAATCATTGCCAAATTCTTGTTATATCTTCAGCCGGGAGATTTCTCTCAAAATAGTCCTTTTGACGGTGACTCATTCCTCTATAGTGATGAGAAAAAGGTACCTCTAGATGAAGACCCTTTTGCTGAATTTCTTGCTGAGATAGAAAAATATGAAGCTGACCTTCAATCTAGCAGTAATTCGACATATGCGTTAAAGAATGCAATTCTTGATGAAGAAGAGGAGGTCGTAAACACATTTTTGTCATCACTCAATCTAGGGTATTTCAATAATATTTTAGGTACCTATTTTTATCAGTTTCAGAATGAAACATTTCTTGATATCTTTCCTCTTCATCCATCTACGCATAGTCTTGTTGATTTGGGTTGTGAAAGTAATACTAAGATGTGTGATGACACTCCAAGAAGAGAAGGGAATAGAATTCATGACCCATTTGATGATAGCTAGTTCCTTGAATAAAATAGAGGAAACATATATCCAAGGATTGATCCTATGTTGAAGGAGGCATCATTATGGCTACAAGATGATCATGACCATACACTAGAGTTAAATTTGCATGACAATGTTTTTGAGGATTGCATATCATCTTTTGGTGAGGATTTTTCATATCATGTTTTTCAACTTGAGGTGGAATCAAATTTTGCTAGCATAAAGGATCCATTTTTAGGTGAAGGAGAATACTATGATGAATTGTGGCTGTTCGAAAAACAAGGTTGGATCAACATATACATGCACATAATCAGTGTGAAGTTTGGCATTGAAGGAGTCATCAACGAGCAATGGTTTGGATCTATTCCATTAAGGTACATCCTACTGATTCGAAAAGGCTCCTATTTCCCTCAGCTGATAAATGGTTCTACTTGATTCTTCTTTCTTTTGGTCTTTATGGTAGATTTTCTTCCTACCTTTGTATATACTTTGTAAATATATTTTTGGTGTGTGTAGTGTAGTTTTAATAATGTGCAAGCTTTGTGCTTGCCAGTAGTGTAGGTGTTTGTTTTGTTGGTTGGTTTTTCCCTGCTCCCCTTCGTCCTCTCTACAAGCAGCTCTCGATCTTCTCTTGCTAACTTTATTCACCCATGGATAAAGCACTGTTCTTCTCCTAGAGATTGCTGGAGTTCTCTGATTTTGTATCAAAATCAGTCCCGCAGTTAGAGCCCCTGTTAGTACCCGATATGGTCACAGTTTCAAAACTTCAAGTTCAAAGTTTTTCAACCACTTTGAACTGAAGTTTGGGGTAGTTCAAAGTGCTTCAAAGTAGTTCAAATGAGTTCAAAATAGAGAATGGCTAGAAAGTTCAATGGTTCACTATAGAGATTCAGAGGCCATGTTTTGGAGATGCTCCCTGGTCAAGGAATAAAGTACCATTATAGTGAATCTTCAAAGTTCTTTTCAGAGGTCTGAAATGATTCAATATGCTCATGTAGATCAAGAAACAAGAAACAAGATTTAGGCTCTTCAAGTTTGATGATCCGATGCATGGGTATAACTGGTTCAATGGTTTAAAATGGTCCTAAGTAGATTGTCTTATTGCTTGGTGATTCTATTCCTCATTCAAGTTTTAGGTTTCATTCAAAAGTCATGTTGATTCAGATAATTGAAGATTCAGGATTCTTTTTTTCGAGTTCACATATTTCAGCTTCACATCTGTCATTGAGGGAATGTAGTGACATTAATAAAGTCATGGTTAATGATGAAGATCGAATATGCACAATTCAGATGGTGAATGGAAATAATCAAAAACCCCAATCATTTCACAAAGATGAGGAAAAACACCAAATACTGCAAGAATGATTCATTATCAATCATTAGCAAATGGACCCTATGAAAATGATTGGTTTCCAATTTGACCTTTGTGGATAACTATGGGTAGAATTATTAATAATAGAATGATTGATAAAATATGAGAATATGTGGCCAAATGAAGAGAGCTTCAATACAATGAATGTGCGTGGGAAGTTGAAAAAGATATATCTTCATTGAAAGATCCAATTCAAATAAAGATTAGAGGATCCCACTACAGGAAATATCGTAATGAAAAACCACAACTTTTAGATCAAAAGCAGCAGTGCAATCATTGAATAAATCTTTGAAGAAAATAAGCCCATGAGTGCTTTGAAATGTTTAACTAACATGTGCATATTGGTGCATCAGTTTCTATGGAATGAACAAAATGATAATGGAGGAGAACATAGAGTTGGCAAAGCACAGGGAACTGACAAAGATTTGCATGTCTTCATCGGGTGGTGGATAGAAACAAGGTTGTTAAGGAAGGTGATCCTTCTTGCAGGTCATATATAACTTGGATTTGTTGTATCTGAAAGTATATCGTGCGTTACAATTATATCGTGTTGCACTCCCATCGTGGAGAAATGGTGTTGGAACCTGCGGGTTCTCTCATTGTAGAGATTAATAATTACAGAGAAGACACTGGATTCCATAGCATCTGATATAGCAGTGAGCGCAATGTATCTCTCTCAAGTCTAGGAGTATGTGGAGTTCAACAGAGAGACACTTATGTGATAGGTGCTCGTCGTGGTAGTGTTAAGACAATCTTGCTCTACGCCTCTATCATATCTAAGTGTTCTTGAAAGGCCATTACATGAAGGGAATGTTGCAATAACCATCCAAAGATGTAGCTTGGGTTGGGAAAAAGCTCTTCATTTTTGTATATAATATGCCTTCACATACTATGCCCTCTCTTGATTGATGGAAACAAACCTGCAAGCCAAACACATAAAGGCTCCAAGCATAGAAAGAAGACTACTACGAAAACATGCATGTGTATCTTTGTGATACTGAAGCACTGGGTATCTATTCTTTGAAGTAAGCTAAGCCCACATCCAATTTTTGAAAAATGCGATGGTAGACCTTTGAAGACTTCTTATTTATGTCACTGAGAGGAGGGTAGTGATTAATTTTGAATGCTAAAGCATGATAAAGACCAAATTTGAAAAATGACTTGGTAAGATGAAGATATGTACCCGTGAATGGAAATAGACGGTGAGGAGCAAACTATACTATATTTTTTTATTCAACATGATATTGGTCTTTAATACATTATCTTTCCTTAATAAAAGGATATGTAACATTATTTAAATAATTGGGGACATATCAAAGGAAGAGTTTTGATAACTAAAAAGTGAAGAGATCTTAAGAAGTCAAATAGATCACAAAAATAGGAGGAAGCGAAAAGGATTTCCAAGAATCAGTTATAGAAACTAAATAGTTTTCCCGCAAATTCTATATATGGTGAAAGCATAAAAAAAAAGGGGTTCCAGTTTTCTGAATTCTGGCTGGGAGACTTTGGGCTACACTAGGACAGAGGCTGTGAATACAGTGTTAGGAAGGTTCCACTTTTGCTTCTGGCAGCAACAGACTATGTGCTATGGGAAAGGGGAGATTTTTGAGTTCTGAGGGAAGGAATACAGACTTTCAAGCTGTAGCGGAACAAAGCTTTCTTTGCTAGAGTTTGTGTTAGTGATTAAAGGGGATTTTGATTTTGAAATGTAATATAGGGGAGATGGGTTTCATTTTCTGATGCATGTGTAATAGGATCTTTGTAGTATTTTACATCTTAATGAAGGGAGTTTTGAAAGATATCTGCAAATTGGAACTTTGAGTCCATGTAGTTCTTCTTTCCACTGATGGTTATGTTGCTGTAACTTTCAATTTTCTTTAAATGCATCAGATTTGTTGTTTTCTACATGCATTTGATATCAGGATCTTTTGGAAGCTTTGATTCATTTTTCCTCAGGAGAATGGAAATTGTTCTATTACTTTTATCCTTTGAAATGCAGTATACATCAAGTTAACTTTGTGTAATCTGTTTTATTCTGTCTCCTTTCTTTTTTTTTGGTTCTTAGGTTTCGCATCTACTCTGTGTTTATAGGTAGATGTTAGATATCCTTTTGTGCTTTCTAGTACAAGCACTCACATTTAATTCACTATAAATCTTGCACGGGGAGCTGTACCCGATACAATTCAAAGGACGGTTATTAATCTAATAATAACCTATCCAACTGTTGGTGTCAAGTTGTCCTTTCACTTGGGCATTCAGGGTCAAATTTCCACACATTCTCTCGAAGGACAATCTGTTCACTAACACATCTTTAGTTAAATTTTAATGTTTTAACAGTCGAGATAATGTAGTAGTTCTCAAATCACTGAGTATTAAAACATGGATAAATCAACTGCTCTCAAGTTAAATAGGACATTCACAACATAACACATTACTTAATATCCGATTCAATCTCCTATTATGGTTTTAGCAAAGGATTCATATTTGATAATTAGATACCAGGAGGGTCCTTACATCCTCCCCCACTAGCCCTTGACTTCCTCTTGGAAGTTGCACAACTAAAATGTTCATCCTATGCTAGACCTTGTCTAGGTTTTCTTTTTTTAAATTTGTTTTTCCTCTAATTAAGAGAATGATTAATAATTCACATACATACACACAGAAGATAACCTATCTTTCTAATTACCATTACTAAAAGTAAATTTTGCTCCATAACTCTAGCATGGTTACATTTTTCCAAGGTCAAACACTTAAAAGATATAGGTCAAATATAAACAACTTTCTAATCAACTATAAATATAACTATAGAGTCACTAGCCTTAATAATATCATAATATATTCTAAATCCCACATACCCACTCATCGGGATAATAGTTGTATGAGTCTCCCTCAAATAATTTTTCATATTAAAAAATGTATCCCTTTATTCAAGGTTAAATACTTTCATTTAGAGTTTCCATGATGCATTGATTCTTGATAGGATACTTAAAGAGTCCATCACTACACGTGCACCTTTCCATCTAGAAATCCTTTTAGTTAACTCATAATTCTAACCAAATTCATGTTGGGGTGCAATTTCATTACTCATAACATCCAACAGATATCACTAGTCCTATTCTTGAAGTCCTAGGAGAGGGTGGGGCACAAATATTCTCCCTAATAACCCCCAAACCCTAATGTTAAACATCCACTTAACTGTCAGAAATCCCTTTTGGTAGGCCCATCATATGTCACTTTGCCAAAAAAATTCAAAAGAAATTGTCTCAAAATTTAAATTCTACATCAAAGATGAAACATCCAACGCGAAATTCTGAAATCAAAGAAATAAAGAGTAGCCACAATAGTAACAATTTTAAATCAAGATGTGAAGACAAGGCCTAGAGGCAAAATAGAATCATCAATAATACAATTGGCTAAACAACCCCACATCGCATTGCTAGCAAAAAAGAAGGATATTAAAATACCAATATCTAAAATCACACAAATAAGGAAATAAATCCAATTACATACAAAATTTACATTACTGACACAATGCGGTCGTACCAATGTCTCTGAAGGAAAAGGGAAATCTTAAGTCCTTGAAATACATTCCAAGGATCTTGAGTTGATTTAGATGACTATGTCACTCAAACGTTGATTGATCCCACCTATTAACTACATACTAATCTTCATAGACATAGCCCTATAACTAGGGGTTTTTGTACTAAGGGGTTTTTCTTGATCATAACTAACTCAAAGGTGCAACTACAAGGATACTAATATAAGTCCTTTTCAATCCTCTTGATGTTACATTTGTTTCCTTTCAAAAGATAAAATCATGAGGGCAACTTTAGTGTCAGTAGAGTTGTACTCTGAGTTGAAATTACAAAACCAAATCTCTCATCCTCCATTCACCATAATTACATATAAGGGTTTTTACCCATAATCTTTCTTAGGTCAATTTCACCACACTATACCGATTGAAGTTGAGTTATTAATCTCACCAAATCTGGTATGCTCTAGCATACATACATACATCACTACCCATTTTATTTCATCATTTACACAAGTTATAATTATCATCCAAGAATGTATTGAATCGATTGTTCTTATCAATAATTCCATATTTAACATTTTCCTAGTCATAAGTGACTTATGAATTTATCCTTAGGTTGTAGATTTACAACTAGGTAGGTATAGAACCACTATTATGATGTTGTCAATGTTTACTTATTCATTCTTACAACTATCTCTTTGTTGTCAATATAGGTCATCATTATTGTTCTTATCATATCTCATGGCTTAAAATCCACTTATTTCTTAACTCTGATACCTGAACCTTTAGTTTATGTTAGGTTGATGACCTCATCATCACTTTACTTACTCCATGCTGATGGGTTATAACTAGTCCAAGAATTTCAATGTTAGTGTCTATGAGCATTCACTTGATAATAAAAAACTTATTTCTAGATAATATCGAAACTCATTTTTAACTAATTAAAATATTAACACATTTATCATTAAACTATTTACAACTTCTAACCCATCTTCTATCATAACCTAACTCATCATATCAAATTTCCTAGCCAACTAGAGATTTTAATACTTCCCGATCTGCTAACCACCTTCTAGGTTTAAAGTCCAAAAGAAAACTATCTCATTACTATAATTGTCATAAAAATTTAAATCCCAATAGAAGACTAATAACATAGAATTTCTAACTGATTCATTTCCAATCCTACCTTTCACTTAACTACTAAGAATGTTATCTGACAATAACCATATCATCATAATAATTCTAATCCCTAGACGACTTTGACATCCTACACCAAATATATACTAATTATTATTTTAAAATTTATAATAATTATTATCCATTAACATTATTTCTAGAATACCAATCAATTATTTAGATAAAGTTACCTTTTACAATTCAATGGAATAAATTGAATATCTAAAACATGATGATAACACTTAACTACAATTCTAACCTTAAAAATAAACATATCAAAATATTTAATATAATTTCATTAAATAATCAAAATAATATAAACTAAATTTTTAACTATAGTCTTGCTAGTATTTATAACTAACACATACTAATTAAATTACTAAAATATAAAAATAAAAATAAAATAAAAAATAAAAAATAAAATATACACCAACTACACATCTACCATCTAACACTAAATTTTAACAACTTACTTCAACTTACTAATTAAAACTAATTAAAAACCAATACTAATACTAACATTGAAACTTAAATAATATATCCTAACTTCTAACACCTTGCAAACTAACAACTTTAATACAACTAATCCTAACTAACACAATATTAAAATTTGGACTATTACTAACTACACTTTAATTAATACTAATTTCAAAAGTTAATTTAATACAGAACTACTTAATTAATAATAATAAAATAACAAAATAACTAACAAAATCGAAAAAAACAATCCTACCCACTAACCCCATACTACCCAACTATACCTTACTAAGAACTACCTCCAAGTGGCCCACTCTATTTGCTCCCCACACAACCAAAGACCACCCTATCATCTCACGCAAACCAAGATCTATCCGATGACAGAGTGTGCAAAGACAAGGACATGGAAAAAAAGTTGTTGTCTGGAGTTGCGCAACACTCACACCATTGATGGCCTAAAGAAAAACAATGGAACATGTCAGGTAACCTACATTAATGTTGTGTAGGAAAGTTTTCTCATTCCTCTCTTTTTGATAATGATGACCTATTTTTTCATGTAGGAGTGTGCTAAGAATGTCTGACTGATGCCCAATTTGCCTTTGACCCCTGGTAAGAGGTGTTATCTCCTCCATCAATGATGATTCTACTATTAGCTGCCCACTTGATGTAATAACTAGCATTCGAGGTCCATTAATAATGTTGCTTTATATTGGGGTAGGGACACTACAAGGTTTAGCTTGAAGAGTCAAATTTTGATGGCTATTAGATCTGCTTACAAGTGCAGATTTAGCATTCATTTTGTCTAGACGAAAATGATGGCTATGAGATCCACTTACAAGTGTAGATTTAGCATTCATTTTGTCTAGACAAAAAAAACTAACTCATCCAACCTCTCATTTGAAGTAGCTATGTGTTCTAATAGCTAAGTTATTATTCCCTAAATGGGTGCTCAAAAGTTATTAGGTAGAAGGTCATTTTAAAAAAAATGGTAACAAGGTAGTACAATGTGCAAAGTCATTCAACTTTAAAACTTTTTAAATTTTCACCCTTCCACTTGCATGGGTGCTTCCCCATGTTCCCCATGCTACACAAGAGGTTGCCAATGCAGCAAGGACAACTGGTTAAAACAACTATCAAGGTATTTATTGGGGCACGTGATCCCCATATTACATTTGGTGAGCAAAATTCATAGGAGTCAAGGAAGGAATAAGGATTGCAAAAAAAGATATGTCAGATACTTTAGTGTAATATTTACCCAAAAAAACTTAATTGTTGACTGGACTGTTATGACGTTTGACAAGGGCACGAGATCCAAGAATATTTTGTTTCAGATTCATGAAAGGTAAGAAAATGCATGGCAAGGGGAAAACCACGGGATGTGCAATGTCATAGCTGCCTGCCCTCCCACAAACATAATTTAATAACTCCTCTAATCAAAAGTGAGGTGGAAAAATCAATGTACATGTCAAGCCTCTTTTTTTTTCTTTTTCTTTTGGCATTTAATTCTAGCTTAGTCCTAAGGAGGATTTGATTTCCATGTGGTCAACTTGGAGATAGGAGTTATGTTGTAAAGTTAGTTAGGTGATACTTTAGGGTACACTAAAATAGACATAGGTAGATATTTTAAATGTAAGTATTTATTTATTTGTATAAAAGTTCTTTTGATATTAATTAAATTTAGTAATTCAATTTTCTAAGGAATCTGATCAAAATATTCCCTGTGATCAGGAAGGGATTAATTCTTTTTCTCCATACAAACTCCAGAGAGTTTTTACTCCTGGGAGTCTTTTTATTTATCGTTTTTTTTTTAAATCAAAAAATTTGCCAAGGGGGAATTTTTTTTTTAAAATTTGATTTATTAGATAGAGTTTAAATGTGTTGTTAATAAAATAACCTAGGATTATTTCCTCTTCCAATAAAATACAAACATGTGAGGAGAGGTTTAATTCATGTAGTTTTAAATGTCCACACTTTACATGGACCCATTATTGCCCAAGTGTTACGAACTCTGGCTCGGATATCAAAATGTCATGCCAAAAATATAGGGCATAAACAAACTACCAATTTTTTTCTTATTATTATTTTTTATCTCTTCTAATAGGATTAAAACTCATCATATCAATTAGTCAAGGAAATAATATGAAATTTCTTTCAAAAACTAATTAGTAATAAAATAATGTAGTTCCCATCCATTACAAATTTTCTTTCTCACCTTTGGATCTTAAATTTTGCATGATTGTTCTCATCATTATATCAAATTACAATTTGGTCAATGATCACCATTTTTTAACAATTAACAATAGCACAGGAAGTTAAATATCAATTCAATTACTTTTAAGCAACATATACAAAAATAGAAATACTGGAAATTCCACATGTAAGAAGATTACTCAATCTTTTCTCTTCTATTAATCAACCTAGTTCAAGGCTCCATCGAGAAAGAACTAGTAAGAAAACCTGACATCTTTGCCAAATACATCAAAATTTGAATACATTTTTACATAATGTTACAATTCAATTGAATTCTCTTCTAGGTCCTTCACAAGAGATTCATTTCCAATATCTTCGATGCATCAAGGGAATCATGGGAAGGACAAGAATGGACCTAGAGGTAAAACAACATATTATGATAAACAATTCAAGCATGCATTCCCAACCTCGTTTAGCATAAATGGTTCAACATATAACCAAAATAGGGGGGAAGTGGATTTTCTCAATAGGAGACGTCAATCACCATACCATAACATAGCCCTTTCAGGGTTAAAATTCAAGAAATTTTTTTCTTCTACAAATGCCCTTTCGAGGCCAATATAACAAGGGTTTTCATTCCTTCCCTTCTTCAAGAATTCAAATTTTCATACAAGGTATGTGATGACAAGTAGGGGGCCCATACACCCTGCCCTCTTTCCGTCTTCTCACCATGAGAGGAGACTCTACACTATTGAGGTCCAACTAAGGCCCTTCCCCCATACTTGGCCAATTCTTCCCTATCCAAGGGTGAGTAATGCCAAAACAATCCCCATGGAATCCCCTCAAAAATTTCAAAGAAAGGCATAAGAATGACATCCAAGAACAAGTTAATTTCCCTCCCAAACTCCCTCAACACTCATACAAGCAATACAAGACCATCACAATGCCTTATGCATGGATCAAGCATGAACAATAAGAAGAACATGATCAAAAGAGTGAAGAACCCTAACTTCAAAAAAAAAATTGATGGTAAAATGACAAGTTGAGAAGAGCTTTTCCTTCCTTTCCTTCAATCTTCAAACATCTCTCTAAAAACTAGAGATTGGGTAACAACCCCAAAAGCTTTCCCAAAAATCATCTAAATATGATCCTAACTCAACTAGGCTCTAGGTAACCAACTCATGAAGGGGACAAATCAGTTTTCACAATCAACCAAAAGTAGGCTTTTTGAGTGACCCTAAAAGTCAACCAAAGAGGCTAATGGGGTGGAAAGTACTCCCAAATCCTAACCTTACCCCTAGGGCACTTAAATTTAATGTTTTTAGGCTTTAAAGACTTAATGGATCTCAACAAAAGCTAGGAGAGTTTTAAGACTATATAACAACCTTCAAAGAAAGATAATGCAAAATATCACAAATTGGCAAGGGGTACTGTTCCGTCTTTCCATAAGGTTTCCTGGCTAAATATCCTTCACACTCATTGCACCCATTAGTAGTCCAAGAAATCACATGCATTATGTAAATTAAATATCAAAAAAAAAAAATCATATAAATTAAAACATCCAGTTTTCTAATAATCGATTGTTTATCTAATTCTACTCATATTTTTTACCATTAAAACTTGCATAATCAAAGTGTTAGCTCTGCATTCATTTACTTCACCATTATGCATGTTCATGAAGCATTAAATGAAAAAATCAAATATCTGAAAGTAAAGCATCATATATCATAAAATAGGATAGTAGTGTTCAATGCATAAAAAAAAATGTCCCAACATATCGAGTCATGAGTATCAAAATAGTAATGTATCGACTATGCTACGATGGGTCAGGCAAAGCCTCAGATTTAATCATCAAAAATCTCAAGTCAATATAATATAACTTATCCATTAATTTAGATTGAAATACTAGAATAATTATAGTTAGGTATGCATATACCTATCATCTTAAATATCATGAATCAAGAAATACTGTACTATTTAGAGCATAAAACTTAATCATCAAGGTATCAATCAACACCCTTATCATCGAGTGAAAAAAGCTTTGTATCATTGTTAGTGAAATTTTAATGTTTTAATAGTCGAGATAATTCAGTATTTCTCAAATCACTGAGTATTAAAATATGGATAAATCAATTTCTCTCAAGGTCAATAGGACATTCACAACATAACACATTACTTCATATTTGGTTCAATCTCCTATTATGGTTTTAAAAAAGGATTCATATTTGATAATTAGATACTAGAAGGGTCCTTACAATTTGACCAAGATAAAGGATTTGAATCACCTGTTAGGAGTGAGCCTTGTTAAAGGACTTTAAACAATTCACTTGGAATGTCATTTGATTAAAGGATTTACAAATGCCTATTAGGTCAACCTTAATGCAAAGGATTTTCCCTATAGAAATACAATTATTAGAGAATAACAATAAGGTTTGATCTGATAACAAGTTATAACTCCATTTTCAAATTATAAATCTCTATGTCAATCCTCCATTCCATTTGGATTTAACATGCTTCAACTCTAATAGCTTGTTCACCCTTCAAGCATCCACACCCTTAAGCCTTCTTATTGAACTTACCAATGTAGACTCTTCACTTAGGTCACTTAATAAAGGAATGCCCTAGACTCCTTGTATTCCTTGGGTTGTTGCACATGAAAACCATTTCTTTTGACTTCTCATCCCTATTAATAGAGAATTAAGAATTTTTCCCATTCATTCTCCATCCTGCAATTTACATTTAGGATAGATTAGGTAGTATTAAATGAATCTACCCCTCATTCCATTTCATTTCTAGAAACTTCTCCTTCAATCCTCTTTCAATTTTCCTTAAAATAGTTTACCATGAATTGTGTGGCACCAGCTCATACATCTTATCTTCCACCTAGTTCACACAATCCATGAAAACAAATGTGTTAGCTTAGATCCATAAAATTCATGATCTTTCTATAAATGGTGACTCTTGGCATTAACTTTCTTCTGATGCTCAACAGAAACTGTGTTGCTTAGCATCCTCTAAAAAGTCACTTAGCATGAACTCAAGTTTACTGGTGCTTGACATCAACTAAACTTTAGTTGACATCCTCTATTTTTCTTGGCATACACAAAAATAGACATTTACTCAGCTCCAAATGATTTTTTTACTCAGCTTGCACTAACTTTTCTTGGCACCTACTATCCATTCACTCAATCTTGGTAGACAAATTTTGTTTAACTTGTTTTTCTGGTCTTTCTTAGTGTAACCAGCCTTTGCAACGTTATGAATATTATCAATGCACTAAGATATTACTATCTCAGCTGATTCTTGTACTCCTTTTCATATCATAACTCAATCTTTACTCTAGGTTCTATTGTTAGAACATTTGATCAAATCCTCTTCATCAATAAAATAAGTGATGGTACATAAATTGTATAAGCAGTTGTCCTACTAGAAAAATAGCAGTTTGACATCAATGATAAAAAAAAGATTGAAACACATTTATCATACTTGTATTAATCTATTTTCAATAATCTTCCTGTATAGAATTGATGGAAAACTAAATTGATCAACCAAATTTACTTGGTTTAAATAGTAAAACCAACATAATTCTAGAAAGGAAAATAATTCCTTGTATTGAAATCTCTCCCTATATCTAAATAGGTTATAAAATTTTTTTCGGTCCAGATAGACAATCAACTGATCCTTATGACTCCCTTTAAATTACTTCTTATATCTCTCTCTACATTGTCTTCCTCTTACTAGGTAGATATAATGAGTTCAGGTACACTTTCTTTCTTAGCAATCAACATTTCTCCCTCATACTGTGTTGTAGGATTTCTCCCTCTTTGTTTGGTTCCTTTATGTCTGTATTCAATATCTCCTAAAGTAAGATCTATTGCATCAATATGTAACATATGTCAATCAACTTTTTTGATGCAGGGAACTCCTTTTTTTTTTTTTTTCTTATATAGCTTTTGATAGGGGTATTACCCCTAGTTTACCTCTTAGATACTTATGAGAATTCTTAGGCAATATTTTTGTGAAGATAGTAGTAATTTTCTTTTTTGTGTTAACATATTCCATCTTCACCTCTTTATCCTAAACTAATTCTCTCAATTAATGATACTTGATTGCAATGTGCTCAGTCTTTGTGTGCACCATAGTATTATTTAATATATTTATAGAATTTGTATTATTACAATAAAGTATCACTTGTTTAGTGATCTCTTCCTTCATATCTTTCCATAGTTATTTGATTCACACAATGTTTATACAATTTATAGCAGCAACAACATACAGTAGATTGTGAAGTGTAGTTCTATTTCTTACTAGTCTATGTAACCAGCTTCTTGACTAAGAAAAATGCTCCTCTAATGTTTTTCTTTTTATCATCAATGTTTCTAGCCTAATTAGCATCAATATAGGCTCTTAATTCAAATTTATCATTTTTCTTGTAGTATAGACCATATTCCTCTATTCCTTTCAAATATCTCATTATTCTCTTTACAACCATCAAATTATTTTCCCTAGGATTAGCAGAGAATCTTGCAACTATCCCTATAGATAATGCAATATCATGTCTGCTATGTACTACATCTTGTAATTTTTCAATGATAGACCTATATAATGTTTGATTCACCTTAGCTGAATCATCATTCTTTGACAATTTATGTCCTTTCACAATAGGTGTACTTACTAGTTTGGGATCCCCCACATATTTTGATTGAGTGATGTACATACCATATTTCATTTGGTGTACTTGCAAGCTCACAAAGAAATTGATCTCTCCAAACATAGACATCTCAAATTCTTGCTTCATTTCATTTGCAAAATCCTTACATAAAGCATCTTGCCCTCCAAATATGATAGAATAAAAAAAAAATTTAGATAACAAAATACCTTTCCCTTTCTTTTTCTTTAAGTATAGATTTTTGTTATCATTAATCCTCATAAAACCAATCTTCAAAAGATAATTATGAAGTCTCTCATACCATGCTCTTGGTGCTTGTTTAAAACCATATAAAGCTTTGTGTAGTCTACATAGCATGTTTTTATTGTGATGCACTTCTTCCTCTAATATGCCATTCAGAAATGTAGATTTAAAATCCACTTGATAAACTTTGAAACCTTTGTATGTAGAATAAGCATGAAGAATTCTTACTCCTTCCAATCTAGCAATAGGGGAAAATATTTCTCCATAGTCAATTTCTTCTTTTTGTGCATATCCTTTGTAGAGTAATCTTGCCTTATTGCTTATGACTTCACCATTTTCATCTAGCTTATTTTTGTACACCCATTTGGTGCCAATCACATTTTTGTCTTCTGGTCTAGTAACTAGAGTCCATGTCTTATTTTTCTCAATTTGTTCAATTTCTTCTTCCACTAATTTACTCCAGTCCACATCTTCTAGGGCATCTTTCACTATTTTAGGTTCCACCATGCTCAATAGTCATGTGTCATTTCTCAACTTGTTCCTACTGATTGGTCTAAAATTTTTACCTCTGATGATTTGTGTAGTAAGATGATTTGTTTGACATTTTTAGATAATCTTGGTTCAACTCTAGTTTCTTCATTTGGTCTTTCAACTTCTAAGTCACTATGCACATCTTTGTTAGGTAGTTCAACATCTCTCTCACATACACTATTCTCAAAATCAAAATGTGCATCACCTTCATTCTATAACTTGGCATCTGAATGAAGCTTGATTCATGAGTGCAACTCGACATTCATAGTATGTGACTCAACAATCACTGAAACTTGCTATTGGTTTGTAACTTGATTTGAAACATCTTCCTTAGTAGTCACACCTTCATAAAAGTATACAAAAGATTTTTATTCTTCTAGTTCCTTCATAGGTTTAGCCTCATTTACTTCTACATATTCATCAAATTTCACATTTGTACTTTTCATAACTTTATTAGTGTTAGAATTTAAACACTTAAAATAAGCTTTACTCCTTGTGGAATAACCTAGGAATATACCTTCTTCACATTTTTTATCTAGATTACCAACCCTAAAATCTTTGAGAATAAATAATTTTCTTTGAAATACCTTAAAATATTTTACATTGGGTGAATATCCATCCCATAGTTCAAAATGTGTTGAATGAGTATATTTCTTGACTTGTACACAATTCAAGGTATAGACAGTTGTACTTACATATTCTCTCTAGTACTTTAAAGCAACATTTTTATCCATTATGAGTGTCCTACCATAATTCATTATAGACCTATTCCTCTAAGTAATTCCATTTTGTGGAGGGGTTCCAAGAGTAGATATATATATTTTGATTCATCTATCATTATAGGACATTTCATACTCATATGATGTAAATTCTCCTCCTCTGTCAGGTCTCAAACATTTTAGACTTTTACCTATTTCCTTCTCAACACTTGCTAAGTACGACTTAAACATTTGGAAAGCATCATATTTCTTTCTTATATTAATAACTATCATCATTGTAGAATAATCATCAACAAGTAGCATAATATAATTATCTCCTTTGTAGATTTTCACTTCAATTGGTCCACACAAGTTAGTATGAACAATCTCTAGTATTCCTTTAGAGTTATGAGTTGTACTCTTAAAACTTGACTTTGTCATTTTTCCTAACTGACATTGTTTGCACATTATATTATTAGGCTTCTTCAAAATAGGGAAACCTCTAACTATTATCATGTTACTGATACAAACCAAGTTATCGAAATTAACATGGCATAACCTCTTGTGCCATATCTACAGATCATCAAAATTTTCAACTAGACAAGTACCATCCTCTATATCAAGGTAGAATAGATTACTCTTAGTTTGATCACCCTTTCCAATTAGTTTTCCATCAGTATCATATATCTTAGCAATCTTGTTTTCAAACTCAACCTTACATCATGAATTATTCAGTTGTGACATGCTCAGTAGATTATAGTTAAGTCCTTCAACGTGGTAAGCATTGTCACATAAAATCTTTTCTATGATCTTGATAGAACCTTTTCCTTTTATCAAACATAGTGCATCATTACCAAATCTTATACTATTTTCATCATAATAGTTGAACTTACTTTTATCTATAGTCATGTGATGTGAACATCCACTGTCAATGATCCATCTATCATTCTTGTTCATGCAAGACATAAGTGTAGATGCCTCATCTTCATCACTCTTGTCCTTCATTGCAACATACACCACTTCATCATCATGTTCATCAGATTCATCTTGTGTTTCCTCTTCACTAATGTAGCAAGACTTCTTACCTTTTTCTTTGTAAACTTTGTTGTCTTCATCTCTTCTACTTTTGTACTTGTCACTACCTCTGAATTTCTTCCTCTTGTGACATCTACTAGCAATATGGCCAACCTCATTGCAATTGAAACAAACAATAGTTAGCTTACCTTTAAACTTGCCTTTACCTATGTGAAATCTCCTTGCCAATAGTGCTTTAGTTGATCTACATCTTCCTCATCTATATTACTATCACTAGACACATATTTTATCTTTTTCTTCTTCACACTAGGTTCTTTCAATGATAGCTTTGAAAGTAGATTCAATATTTTTAGGTTTGTAATTATCAAAGTTAGATAGCTCAAAAGTAGTGAGTCCACCTACTAGGCCTTCAAGAGTTAGATAATTCCCTGGTATACATCTCATTTCTTGTATTGCAAAAACTCTAATAGCATATATAGGCATCAGTGTTCTTAAAAAATTTCTTAGTACAATATCATCATCTATTTTACCAGTAGATCCTCTTATTGCATTAACAACATCTTTTAACCTTGAGAAATACTAAGAAATGTTTTCACCTTCATGCATTCTCATATCATCAAACTTACATCTAAGACTCTCATATTTGGCTCTTATAAAAAATTTGTCTCTTCCATAGATGGTGTGTAAAGCATCCCTCATTTTCTTTCCACTGTCAAGACTTTTGATATCATCAAACTTGGTATAGCTTAGGGCAAAGGCAATCTACAACATTGCATGGTTGTCTTCTTTCTTCTTTTTCAAATGCTCAATAGTTAGGGCTCCAACGAGATCAACATACTCAGTAGTAATGGTAGATTATGCATGATCTCAAAGTCATCCAAGGTGTAGCTTCATCAAAGTTTTCCATCTAGTAAAGTTATCTCTATTAAGATTGGGTACTTTTCTTTTTGACATCTTGATCTTTGTGCTTCTAGTACCTTCAAAATAGTCCTCTTAAATAGATGGCTCTAATACCAATTTTTGAAATTCATTAGAATAATTGAGAGGTGGGTGAATTAGTTATCCAAGGTTTAGACATACAAATAAACACTTTTCTCAGCATAGTGAACCCATAAAATATTTATCATCATGCATGCATTCATAAGTTTATGCAATCACTTAAAAACTTGTAGGTTATTGTCAAATCAATTTGCAACAATGTAAACATGAAACATAAAAAATTCAAAAACACATTTTACACAATGATTTATGTGGAAACCAAACTTGGGAAAAACCTCCAGTAAAATGCTACTCTTTCTCACTCTTTTGAAGTGATGCCCTATGAAAGGCCAACCCTATTAAAGGTTACAATGCACAATGTTAAATGTAACCCGGTTAAAGGATTTTGATCACCCTCTTAGGAGTGAGCCTTGTGTTAGGATAAACCACAGACAGAAATAAAAACTATATGCAAATATAATCAATAACAGAAAATAATAGATAACACAGAAATGAGCACAAGGCACCAAGATTTAATGTGGTTCACCCAATCCTTGGGCTACATCCACCAAACATCAAGTCCAATCTTATTACAATCTAGTAATTACAACTGATTACAATCTGTAATCCCTTACAGCTCAATACCACCACAAGAAGCAATTTCAGATCACAGCATAACGAAAATACCTAACCCTAAACCCTTTTATACAAGTATTTTATTCACTTTAGGGTTACAACATGTCGGCCATATGTCGGCCATAATATGTCGGCTACCATGTCGGTCACGGCCCCGAACCCCACTATTTATCATGTATAGTACTTTCCTGATCAGTCACCATAATCTAACAATCTCCCACTTGGGGACTGATCAGGCTCCACACTAAACAACACCTTGTTAGAGGACTTTAGACTATTCACTTGGATTATAACCAAATTAAAGGATTTACAAATAACTATTAGGTCAACTTAATATAAAGGATTTACCCTATACTAATACAATTATTAGACAATAGAAGTAAGGCTTGATTTGATAAAAACTTACATCTCCATTTGCAGATTACAAATCTTTGTTTCAGTCCTTTATTCTTCTTGTCTTTCACACACTTTAGCTCTAATAGCTGGTCACCCTTCAAGCATCTATACCGTTAAGCCTTCTTGCTTAACTTGCTAATACTTACTCTTCACTCAGGTCAATTAATGAATCAATACCCTAGAGTCCTTTTCTTCCTTAGGTTCCCTCACATGACAACCCTTTCTTTTGACCAGCCATCCTTATAAATAGAGAATTAAGATATTTTACTATTCATTCTCCATCATCCAATTTAGGGTTATGAAAGATTAGATAGGATTCAATGAATCTACACCTCATTCCATTCCATTTCTAGAATATTCATCTTCAATCCTCTTTAAATTCACCTCAAAATGGTTTACTATAAATTCTGTGCCACTAGCTTATCAATCTTATCTTCCACCTAGTTCACAAAATCCAAGAAAAAAACTTGTGAGCTCAGATGCATCAAATTCAGAATCTTTCTAATAATGTTGACACTTGGCATTAACTTGCTTCTAATGCTCAACACAAATTGCATTGCTCGACATCCTCTAAACAATCACTCAGCATGGACTAAAGTTTAATGGTGCTCAACATCAACTAAAATTTATTCAGCTCCTCTATTTGGCTCAAAATGATTTTTTTCTTAGCTTGCACTAACTTTTCTTGGTAGCTATTGTATTTTTTGTCAAGATTGACATACAAATTTTCTTTAACTTGTTCTTCTGAACATGCTTAGCATAACCAACATTTGCAGCCTTAAGTAGATTATTAATGCACTTTGATATCACTATCTTCGCTGATTCTTGTGCTTCTTTTCATATCATAACTCAACTTTTCCTCTAGGTACTATTGTTACATCATTTGATAAAATTATCTTCAGTACTTTAATCATATAAGAAGTTGTCTTACTAGCAAAATAGCAAGTTTACCATTAGTGACAAAATAATAATTGAAACACATTTATCATACTTGTATCAATCTGTTCTCAACAATGATTTGCTCAGTCACCAAAGGGAGTCCAACAACCAAAGGGGGTTTGGTCTTATGGAAGTTGAGTTACTTAGCTCAAGCACAAGCCAAGTAATGCGGGGAGGAAGAACAACGTTCTAGAAAATGCATGAATGAAATAATGGTTTCTTCTCCTCCTTTTCCAAGAATTGATAATCATGCACAATAGAATGTATTAATAGAGATAAGATCTAACATACAAGAGATTGGTATTTTTAAGTGTTCTTTGTTTCTTCCTATTAATGGAATCAAACAGATACAAATCTAGAGAATAAACTATAAACCCTCCAAGAACAAAATATCTACAAACTTAAATTAAGATTACAAAAACTTATGCCTAGCTAGAATAAACTTGGGGCAATCACTGCTCATATAGGACAAGATGTTACTTTCACAAAATATGCAGAAAGTCATCCACACTTGCTACTACTGTTGGATCTGATAAAACTTTTTTCTTTGTAACTCGACTAACTCTAACAATGTTTGGATCTAGCTTATAGAATGAAGCAACACTCTTCCCCTTCTTGTCTTTTCTAGTCAACTTGAATCATCCTCTCATTTACAAAATTCAAAATCACCTACCCCAATAAATATTTCTATCTATTTTAGCTTCTGAATATTGGACTTGGTAAGTGGGAATAGAACACTCAAGGATAACCAGAATATTAAATATCAACATAAAAATAGAGAAAATAATGAATTGTTATTCACAAACCTTTAAAAAAAGATCATCAAAAAGTTTTTAACCTAAAAGAATTAAACTAAATATTTTACTAAGTTTCCCAATATTTTTTTTTTATATACAAGAAAGACTAATCATACACATCAAACACATAGTGGTGGAAGCAATAACATACATTTAACTAAAAGCATACATAACAGGTTACATTTCTTAAGGATCCCAAGACATTGAATCACATATAAATTTAATCTAATACTAAGTCAATCAAATACCACATCCATATGAAAGAATAATTATAAAGTCAAATGTCCTATTAATATACATCTATTCCGAATGCCTCTTGGAAAATTAAATTTAGAATGCCCAATCATCCACTATGCATATCATAGGGTATGAAAGGCTTAAAAGAATATACATGTGTAGAAATAGAAATACATCATCTTCCTTGGATGCATGATAAAAACTATAATAAAATAAATGAAACCATCCACGATACATGATGCATCCATCCATCATAAAACACAATTATCCATCTTAAAATATAACTAAGTGCGCAGTTCCTCACAATCATCAATAACATCATAAGACCATCATGGATCTTAGCCATCCCCCATGCATAAAATTCCAAGCAATTGATTAGATCATTGGTACTATCATAAATAGGGATGTCACTACTAAAACATGTTATAACATAAGCATAAAGAAATGTAACATGCTAGAATAAAGCATAAGATGATCCTACAAAGTAGATAACATTGCCTATCATATGTTAATCATTAATATAAGGAAATGTGTTAGTAAATAATATCATCTAAACATGATAAAAAAGAATCCCAAGAAGCTCTAGCCATGGTGACTATGGATGGATCTCAATGGTAAGAGTAAAAAGCACTACCACCTGATCACATGGAATCTAAATGGCCCACTCCCACTACATTGAGAAGATAGTCTCAAGCCCCAAACAGGATCCAACCACATAACACAATTAATCTCTAAATCTAGAAAATCCTAGAAGTATTCTAACTCAAAGGTTCTAAGATAGGTTGACATCTAATTCCCAGAGGCACACAAAGACACATAGGAAACCTACTATGTAAGTGGGAAAGTTTCATCACATGAATCATGTTGGAGTTACCCTAGTAGTCTTTAAGCACTCTAGGGTCCCTAGTGATCCCTAGTGATCCCTATGTAGCCACTAGTATCCTCTTGTACTAACAAGGCATACTATGGAATGCAAGGTTGCAACCAAGCATTTTCTGTACTCCCATCCTAGTCTATACTAGCACTTGAGGCATGGGTGAGAACATACAAGACTCTTATTAAGTTCATTTTAAAACCCATTTAATGTATTATTTTCACTTATTAAACAACTTAGAATGGGTTATCCTCGGAGCCATTTAGGACCCCGACCCCCATTGCAAGCCACTTCTCGACACTGCAAGTAGATAAACTACCTTAGGCTCATAAAAACATAAATCAATAATCATATAAAAATCACCTCACTCATACACAAGTGACTAGAAAGTATCACAAGATAATCCATAATAATCACATCAGTTATCTGTGAGAAACATGAAAGCATCAAAGATAAATCACAATATCCATTGGTTCCCAACAAGTAACCAGAAATTATCTCAATAATACTGCTCAATGACTCAAATATGGTTAAGTCAGGTATATCATAAACATACACCATAGCTTCACATAAGAAGACTAGAAAGCAATATCAAACAGTAAATACATCCAACCATAAAGCATACTAGTCACAATACCATGGTTGGGTTAAAAAAAATTAAGAACAATTCATCATAGCCTCACATTCACAGAACCCCAAAGCCTCTAGTAACATCCTATGACTAATCAAACTAGGTTAACCTCAAAACTCCAAAAACATAGATAGTACATAGAAAATAGTGCAGTCTTATAGTTTGGTTTGAGTTGAAAATATAATGTTGAGTCAAATGTAAAGGTTTTAGTCTTCATTTCAATGCATATTTCAAGTACCTACGATTTACAGTATATCCCTTCACCCATTCTTATACTTAAATAGAATTATACAATTACCTTGATTCAATTTCAAATCAATCATTCAAAAATGATTTAATGGATAATTATCTATTTAAATCATTAAAATCATACTCATTGATTTTCAAGTAAAAGTCTCTAAATCTATGTTATCGATAATTAAATAAATTAAAAACCTTAGTTAATAGCATTCCTTATTAGTTAAATTAAACTTAACTAAATTAACTAATAGTTTAAAATAACCATATTAATATTACTGAATTACTTTCTTATATTTTAATCTCATGCACGCATCATGTGAACTTAATACTCTTAATAAATTAATATATTTTCACTTTTAAATTTATTTTTGAAATTTAATTATTAAAATGTTTATTAACTTAAATAATAATAATATTTAGCTTTTATTTAAAAATGAACTTTAAATATATTATTATTAAATTAAATAAATATTATCACATTCTAAAATTTATTCTTATAACTTTTATCTTCAAATTTAATTCTTTTTATTTAATTAATTTCCCAATTAATAAAACGTAAAAAAATATTAAAATATCATAATAATTTTTCACTAAATTAAATCATTAATTTAAATCTTTTAATTAGACTTAATTAATAAAAAATTCACTAGAGACTGATAAAACAACATATGAAAATCCATTAAAGAAAAACACATAAAAAATCAAACTAAAGGGTAATAATCATGAATTAACATCATTCGACCCATTCAGAGGGTACTTAACTTAGATACTTGTCCTAATTTTCAATTAGGTCAAATGGCTTAAAGGTTTAGGATTTGGACTCAAGAATTTATCTCCCATCTCTTACCATTGAAATAATGTGATAGGGTATGCTCATCCTGGCAATTGAGGGAAGTTGATACCTGGTACCTACAACCTGCATAAAATCCATGCATATATAGACACAATATTCTAAGCTAAATTGGCAATGGAAAGAATTGGTGCATCATGTAGATTCTAAGTAGTAGGTTACTACGACTTCCTTCCTTAACCACATTAGAAATGACATACATAAAGAAAACAAACATACAAACCATACACATGCAATATGGGGTAAGTATCCATAAGAAAACACATAAGATAACCCATCTATCTAATCGTCATCAATAACTAAAAAATATTATAATAATCATCATGCATACATGAAGTATAGAGTACCAAGTAATCTCATCATATAATCAACTAAATATGAAACAATATCTGATAATCTCATAACAATACTACTAGTAATCAAGCATAAAATTGGCCTAAAAGAGTTTAGCAATGATAGCAAAAATGTAACTTAGGGGCAGGCACTACATCCATGCCCCCTATGCTTAGGCTTACTTCTAGAAGCCTACAAGAAAAGTAAAGCGAAGGACTCACTATGTGGGTCCCATTAAACCTTTTCCCCCTATAGGAGAATATGACTCTACTAAGAACACTACAACAATAATATCCGAGATAACAAGGTACTATGGTAACCATAAAACATACTACTTTCAGTCACTTAGAGCAATATGATTCTAGTTTAATAGTAAATTGAAAATCACATTGATCCAACATTCGCCCTTTTAAAAGCTACTAAGATAGATCCCCTAAACTATCTAAACAAGAGCAACATAATTCTCACAAAGACAATCAAAGGCATACTACTTAAGCATAGATGAAAGACACATGTTTTGAAAATAATATAAGTTCAATTTTCAGTTTTTCCTAATTTGAGTTAAAGTATATTTCAGTTTTGAAGTCTAAATGTTGAAGTATGAAAAATATACAATTAAAAGTTTAAGTTATGTTTTAGTTCAACTAGTTCAAGTTTTAGTTTGATATAGGTACATATAATAGTTTAAAGTTTTCATTTTTGTTCAACTAGTTAACAACTAGTGGCATTCCAATATATTGAGATCTCCCAATGTAGAAACTCGGGTTCTGATGCTAGATGTAATGCCACGCCAAGAGATCCAAAAGAATTAACCTAAATTTTTTACTAAGTTTTCCAAACTTTTTTTTTCGATACAAGAATGATTAATCATACACAACAAACACATAGTAGCAGAAGCAATAAGATACATTCAACTAAAAGCATACATAACAAGTTACGTTTCTTAACAATCCCAAGATGTTGAATCACATATAAATTTAATCTAATACTAAGTCCATCAAATACCACATCCATATGAAAGAATAATTATAAATTCCAATGTCCATTTAATATACATTTGTTCTGAATGCCTCTTGGTAAATTAAATTCAGAATGCTCAATCATCCACTGTACATGTCATAGGGTATGAAAGGCTTAAAATAATATACATATGTAGAAATAGAAATACATCATCCTCCTTGGATCCATGATACAAAGTACAATAAAATAAATGAAACCATCCACTATACATGATATATCTATCCATCATAAAACACAACTATCCATCATAAAACAAAACTAAGTGTGTGGTTCCTCCCAACAATCAATAGCATCATAAGACCATTGTGGGCCCTAATTGTCCTTTATGTGTAACATCCCAAGCAATTGATCAGATCATCAATACTATCGTAAATAGGGAGGTCACTACTAAAATATGCTACAACATAAGCATAAGGAAATCTAACATGCTAGAATAAAGCATAAGGTGATCCTATGAAGTAGATAACATCACCTATTACATGCTAATCATCAATATAAGGAAATTCATCAGTAAATAATATCATCTAAACATGATAAACTAGCATCCCGAGAAGCTCTAGCCATGGCGACTATGGACAGATCTCAATGGTAAGAGTAAAAAGTACTACCACCTGACTGCACGGAACCTAAATGGCCCACTCCCATCATGTTGAGATAGTCTCAAGTCCCAAAATAGATATCCAACCACATAACACAAGTACTCTCTAAATCTAGGAAATCCTAAAAGTATTCTAACTCAAAGGTTCTAAGATAGGTCGACATATAATTCCTAGAGGCACACAAAGAAATGTAGGAAACCTAATATGTAAGTGGGCAAGTGTCATTGTACGAATCATGTTGAAGTTACCCTAGTAGTTTCTTAGGACTCTAGGGTCCTTAGTGATCCCTATGTGGCTACTAGTATCCTCTCATATTTACAAGGCATACTACGAAATGCAAGGTCATAACCAAGCATTCTCTCTACTCCCATCCTAGCTTGTACTAGCACTTGAGGCATGGGTGATAACATACAAGACTCTTATTAAGTTCATTTTAATCCATATTTTATGTAATTTTTTCACTTACTAAACAACTTACAATGGGTTACCCTCGAAGCCACTTAGGGCCGGTGGCCCCATTGCAAGCCACTTCCCAAGACTACAAGTAGATAACCTACCCTAAGCTCATAAAAACACAAATCAATAATCATATAAAAATCACCTTAGTCATACACATGTGACTGGAAAGAATCACAAGATAATTCATAATAATCACATTAGTTCTCTATGAGCAACTGGAAAACATCAAAGATAAATCACAATATCTATCAGTTCTCAACAAGCAACTAAAAAGTATCCTAATAATACTGATCAACGACTCAAATATGGTTAATTCAGGTATGTCATAAACATACACCACAACTTCCCATAAGAAGACTAGAAAGCAATATCAAACAATAAATGCATCCAACCATAGAGCATACTAATCACATTACCATGGTTGGGTTAAAATAAATCAAGAACAATTCATCATAACATCACATTCACAGAACCCCTAGGCCTCTGGTAACATCCTATGACTAGTCAAGCTAGGTCAACCCCAAAAACATAGATAGTACATAGAAAATAGAGCAGTCTTATAGTTTGGTTTGACTTGAAAATATAATCTTGAGTAAAATGTAAGGGTTTTAGTCTTCATTTCAATGCATATTTCAAGTACCTACAATTTACAATATATTCCTTAACCCATTCTTATATTTAAATAGAATTGTACAATTACCCTAATTCTATTTCAAATCAATCATTTAAAAATGATTTATTGGATAATTATCTATTTAAATTATTAAAATCATACTCATTGATTTTCAAGTAAAAGTCTCTACGATTTTATTAAAAAACTACGTTATCAATAATTAAATAAATTTAAAACCTCAATTAATAACATTCTTTATTAGTTAAATTTAACTAAATTAAACTTAAACTAAATTAATTAGTAATTAAAAATAACCATATTAATATTACTTAATTAATGACTTCTATTTTAATCTCATGCATGCATCATGTGAACTTAATACTTTTAATAAATTAATATATTTTCACTTTTAAATTTATTTTTCAAACTTAATTGATAAAATGTTTATTAACTTAAATAATAATAATATTTAGCATTTATTTGAAAATGAACTTAAATATATTATTATTAAATTAAATAAATGTTATCACATTCTAAAATTTATTCTTATAACTTTTATCTTCAAATTTAATTCTTTTTATTTAATTAGTTTCCTAATTAATTAAATGTAAATAAATATTAAAATATCATAATAATTTTCCATTAAATTAAATCTTTTAGTTGGACTTAATTAATAGAAAATTCACCAAAGGCTCATGAAACAAGATATGAAAATCCATCAAAGAAAAATACATACTAAATCAAACTATAGGGTTATAATCCCAAATTAACATCATTTGACACATTCAGGGGGTACTCAACTTAGATACTTGTCCTAGTTTTCAATAAGAACAAATGGCTTAAAATTTTAGGATTTGGACTCTAGAATTTATCTCCCCTCTCTTACTATAGAGATAATGTGATAGGGTAGACTTGTCCTGGCAATTGAGGCAAGTTGATACCTTGTACTTACAACCTGCATAAAATCTATGCATGTACAAACACAATATTCTAAGCTAAATAGGAAATGGTAGGAAGTGGTGCATCATGTAGATCCTAACTAGCAGGTGACTATGACTCCCTTCCTTAACCACATTAGAAATGCCATACATAAAGAAAAAAAACACGCACACCATGCACATGCAGTATGGGGTAAGTATCTGTAAGAAAACACATATGATAACCCATCTAACTAATCATCATCAATAACTGAAAAACACTATAATAATCATCATGCATACATGAAGTATAGAGTACCAAGTAATCTCATCATATAATCAACTAAATCTAAAACAATATCTGATAATCTCAAAACAATACTATTAGTAATCAAGCATAAAACTGGCCTAAAAGAGTTCGGCAATGATAGGAAAAATGTAACTTAGGGGTAGGCACTACAAGTGTTCAAAATAAAGAAATCTTATTTTCCAAAATTAGTGCATGCAGATGATATTAAGGCTGTGACATTCTAGAACGTAAAATCCAAATTCTTATAATATATAGGATTTTATGTCCTATTAATTCCTACATGTCATCTATTTACAAAGAGGAAATCTAGAAACTTTGATCAACAATGAATTCCTAGACAAATGCAGATAAAAATATCCCCATTCATATGAAAAATAAAAACATGTTTAAGAACAACATGTTTATTCTTCAACCACCCAAAAAAAAGATTAAGAACATTATCCAAAAGAAAAAATTATAAAATAAAAATAAAGTATTTAAACCTAAAACTACCTAAATCTTAGAGTACAAATAATTATTTATTGATAAATCCAAAAAAAAAATATTTAGAAAAAAAAACAATTCTAGTGACATACCTAGAACATAACAAGAATGAAGAATGTTCAATTTAACAAAAGTTAGAACTTCTATTTATTGGTCAATTTATACAAGCCCTACATAAACACAATTAGTAGAGTTCCAAACCATAAATATGGTTTAAATAAATTAGGTTAATATAACATATGATTTCTAGATTAGGATGGAAGGAATGATAAAAGACAAATTTTTGTTATGCATAGAAGCTTTTACGCAATCACCAGACAAACCTTAGGGAAATTGAAATGAACCAACTATGACTATTCATTTCATTTTTCTTATCAACCACTCCTATAAGTATTCCTTCTTCTGAGTCATCACTCACAATTTTGTTTGCTTGATCTTGATGCAATTATTTCCTTTCTATAACTCAATATGAAATATATAGATAAGGAAATTGCTAGGCAAAATACAATGCTTAGCACAATGAATGATTCTCAAACAATATCTAAAATCAATGCTAAATTGATTTCAAGCAGTAGAGTAATCCCCATCATTTGAACCATGAAAATCCCTTCTCTATAGTATTTCAAAATTGATGATGCCAATTTTCTAGCCCTAGTCCATAAACTTATCAAAAAGGAACTAGTAGTGATGAAACTAATTGGTATAGATAGTTGAAGGAAGAATAGGAGTATTTTTAGAGCTAAATCTATTGTAAAGATTATAGTTGATGAGACACATATTGGAAGTATTAGATTTTTGAGATGGGGGGTGAATCAAAACTCACTGATTCTAATTAATCAATTTGCAGATTCTAACTTTAAAGATTCAAGAAAATGAATAAATTCAAAACTTATTCAAATAGATAACATTCATCATGCATAAATATAAAACATGAAATCACAAAACATAGAGACACATGTTTTTTCAAGTGGGAAACCCTCAAAATTCCTCAAAAAGTATTTTTCATAGGGAGAAAAACCCACTCCGTGAACCTGTAATCTTTATTGAGCTTCAACTCCTTTAAATTCAACAGCAATAATTCCTCAGGGTATTCAACCCTTTATATATTTTTCTACTTCTTTATAATCTCACATACACATACACGTGTATATGCTACATCTATACATGTAGGTAAGCTTATAATATAGCTTTCAGATTATAACTCTTCACAAGTTTTCTCAAATGTATTTGTGTCTCCTTTTCAATGATCTTTTCACACACATCCATTTCAAAATTTACAATGATCTCTATAAATAGAGATAAAATTTGAAATAAATTAGTTATACCAAAAAAACTAAACTAGTTAGGGCCGTTCAACAAAATGCCCTTATGAAATGTTCTTTTAAAAACCAACTTTTATCTATTATGCCTTGGTTTTGTTCACGTCTTTTTAAATACTAGCCATATAAACTTCAAACTATGCAAGTAGGACTTCAAACCTGAAACCCTCAAAAAAATTCCTTTTAAACAAATGAAAAAAAAATTCAAGGAAAGAGTGCCATTTTAAGGTCCGAATAGTGAGCCTTCATTTTTACTTAAACTTCATTCAAACCATTAGGGTTTGAACAAAATTTCATATTATTAAAAATTTTCCTTTGAAGACCATCCAAAATCTTTATTTTTGAAACCAAATTAGAAAAATTCTTTTTAAGAAATGATACTAATTTAGAAAAAATCTCCATATCTTTCATAGCAACAAAAACAAAAATTTGTCTTCAAAAACCATTTTTCTTTTTCTCTTTCTTTTTCAAAAATTTGACTATATTTCTTTTTGAAAACTAACTAAAAAAGAAATTATTCACCTTATTCTTTTTCATAAAATGAAAATCGTGGACCAACTGAATAGTCATACTTGAAAAAATGATTTCCTTTTACCTCCATTGTTCTTTTGCCAAAATCTTTGAAACCCTTCTCACAATTATGAAGACTTCCATTATGCCTCTGAAAACCCTTAGTCCTTTGCAAAGAAAAATCCACATGCGCAGAAAGAGATAAACCCTTTTAACATCATTTTCATAGAGTAGAACAAATTTTATTTATGCTGATAAAAGAATGAATCTTTTTGGAATTTTCTCATAGAGCAGAAAATCATATCTTTTACAGAGCATAATTTTTTTTTTATAGAGAAACCTTCTACAGCTAAATTCCTTTTAGTTTTACAAAGTAAACATAAACTAAGGACACCAAAATGCCCATAGCCGATATTCAATTTAACTTTCCTTTCAAATCCACCATCAAAATCTTACATCTAGGGAAGTATGTAGGCTATTACTTAATGCCACATACTGATCATGATAGTGCTTTTAAATTCTTCTTTATTAAGCCATCAAAAAAAAATTTAATGTTTTCCTTTTAATTTTGCCTTTTTTTTATATGTCGTGTTTTACATTTTTGAAACTTTCCTTTTCACCTTTGCTTAACATGTAACAAAAATGTCTTTTGCCTTTCTACTATCTACTTTTCATGAAAAAAATTTGTGAATAGGAGTAGAAACCTAAAACAGGATGTGTATTTGCAAAGATCTTATATCAGCATTGATTGAAAGAAAACTCCCAATCAAGTTCTTAGCTATTCAAACAACTCCTTGGGTAGAGCTTTAGTAAAAATGTTTGTTGCCTATCCTTGAGTGGGCACATAAATTAGCTTGAATTAATTATTGAGAACTTTATCTCATAAAAAATGAAGTTTAACTGCCACATGTTTTGTGCATGAGTGCATTACTAGATTCGTACTCAATTGAACAACACTCATATTGTCACGCATGATAGGAATAGGTTTTGAAACATAAATACCTAAATCAGATAACTGATAATCCATCCAAATCAATTGAGTACAACATGCTATAGCAACAACATACTTAGATTAACAGGTAGGCAAAGTAACACAATCTTGTTTTTTGCTATGCCAGGCAACTAAGCAGTCACCGAGAAAGAAAGTTGCACCACTAGTACTCTTTTTATCATCAGATCCACCCCAATCTATATCACTATAACCAAAAAGTGTAAAATCATTACTATGAGGATACCATAATCCAAAATCAAGTGTCCCTTGAATGTATTTTAGTATTCTATTCAATGCATTAAGATGAGATTATTTTGGATTAGATTGAAATTGTGAAACCATACATACTGCTTTGATTATATCAGGTCTAGATGTTGTAAGATATAATAGACTTCCAATCATGGACCTATATACAATTTTATTTATAGAAGGTGAGTCATCATTCTTCATTAGCCTGCAACCTATTTCCATAGGAGTGCTTGCTGGTTTACAGTCAACCATGTTAAACTTTTGCAACATTTCCTAAATTGCATATTTTATTTGAGAAAGAAACAGACCATGCTCAAGCTATGAGACTTGTAACCAAGAAAAAATGTTAGCACACCCAACAAAGACATTTCTAACTCAGATTCCATAACTTTTGGATTTTTTTTTTTCTGATTCATCATTAGTAGACTCAAAAATAATATCATCCACATAGATTTCTACTACCAAAATTTCATCATTTATAACTTTCATAAACAAAGTACTATCTAATTTTCCATGAGAAAATCCATTTGCAATTAGATGTTTATCTAACCTACAATACCAAGCTCTAGGAGCTTTCTTTAAACCATATAATGTCTTTTTGAGTCAGTAAACATGATCAGGTTTGTTAGAAGATTCAAAACCTTATGGCTATTCCATATAGACTTCCTCTTCAAGATACCCATTCAAGAATGCATTTTTGACATCCATTTGATAGACAATAAACTTTTTATAATTGGAATATGCAAGGAAGATTTTGATAGATTCCATCCTTGCAACTGGTGCAAATGTTTCACCAAAATCAATTCCTTCCTGCTAAGCATATCCTTTGTAGACAAATCTAGCTTTATTTCTAATTAGTTTGCCATCTTCGTTCAACTTGTTATGAAATATATATTTTCCACCTATGATATTTTTGTCATTAGGTCTAGGAACAAGTTCCCAGGTCTTTTTTTTCTCAATTTGATTTATTTCTTCCTGCATAGAATTTTGCCCATAAGAATGTAATAAAGCTTCAGTAACATTTTTTTGTTCCAAATTTGACATCAAGCAAAAATGTTCAGCAATATTTGCTTGTTCATCTATTTTGGCTTTTCTTCTAGGTAAGATCCCTTTGTCTACATCCCCAATAACTTGAGATTCAGGATGTCTCTTAGCAATTATTCTAAAAGAAGTTTTTATTTTTGAACCAGTACTTCTTACTTTAGGACTTAAACTATTTTCTTGTTTATTTTCATCAACAATTTCAGTTTCAACATTTTTAGGATGTTCATCATGCAAAGTTTCTAATTTTTATAATGATGTGTCTTCATGATCCTTTTTATTATTGTAGCACACACAATTTTCATCAAATACAACATTTATGGCTTCCACAATTTTATTCAGCCTTTTAACGTAGCATTTATAGGCTTTGCTATGTGTAGAGTATCCAAGGAAAATCCCTTCATCAGATCTTTAATTGAAGTTATCTAAGGAATCATCATTATTTTTTATGAAACATTTACAGCCAAAAATTTTGAAATTTTTAACATTTGTTGTTTTGCCATTCCATAATTCATATGGAGTATGAGCTATTCTAACTCTAATTTGTGGTCTATTTCGAATGTAGATAGCTATATGAACTGATTCTTTAAAGAATTTGTCAGGTAGTTTTTGTTCTTTAAGCATGGTTCTAGCCATTTCTTTGACAGTTCTATTTCTTCTTTCTACAACACCATTTTGTTGTGGTATTATAGCAATGGAGTACTATCTTTTTATGCCATGTTTTTCACAATACTAAATAAACTCTTAAGAGGTAAATTCTCCTCCTCTATCTAATCTTAAACATTTTAATTTTAAGTCAATTTCCCTTTCTACCATTTTTCTAAAATCTTTGAAATGGTCAAAGGCTTCTGATTTACGTTTTAGAAACATTACCCAAACCATCATTGAATAGTCATCTATGAACAACATGAAATATTTCTCACCATTTAATGTCATAGTTTTAGTTGGACCACATAGATCAGTATGCACAAGTTCAAGTGGTCTATTTGATGAGTATTCTTTAGTTTTAAAAGATACTCTTGTTTGTTTACCTTTTACAAATTCTTTAAAAATATTCACTAGTTTGATAATTTTTGGTAATCCTCTAACCTTTTGATTCTTACTAATTCTAGCAAAGTTATCAAAGTTAAGATGTCCCAATCTCTTGTACCACAGCCAGTTGTCTTCTACTGGACTCATAAGACAAGTATTAACCAACCAAATTTCTTGAATAGTAGAATCAATTAGATTATAAAGATTTTCACCTATCCTTAATACACTAGCAATAACTCTATCCCTTCCATTTTTGATAAATCATCCTTTAGCATTAAAAGAAATAGAGTACCCACTATCACAAATCTGACTGACACTCAAAAGATTATGTTTCAGACCTTCAATAAAGTATACATCATGAGTTGGTGTATCCTTGTTTAAAATTATTGAGCCTCTTCTTGGTATATAGGCTCTAGAGTTATCACTAGAGCATACAAACCCTCCATCAAAATCTTCTAGGGTTTTAAATTTTCTTTTACACCTAGTCATATGGTGTGAGTAGCTACTATCCAAAACCCATGTTGCAGGTTTTTGAGCAAATAGGGTTGTCTCAACAATTAAAGATTTTTTAGATGTCTTTAATTTTTTCCAAATCTATTTAGGTCTCAAACTTAGTTTGCATTGATTTTCATAATGGCCATAGTGAAAACATTTGAAACATATGATAATTATTTTCTTACCTTGATTGGTGTTGTTTTCATAGAAAATATCCTTGTGCTCAAAGACATTACAGTTGAAACAATAACCATTGAAGAAGAATTTGGTTTTCTGGTTAAAAGAGTCTTTAGATGAGCTTTACAAAGTTTTTTTTTTTTTATCCTTCTCTTCAAGTAAGGCTTTTTAATTTTCTATAATCAGATTTGCTTCTTTTAACTCTTCTTGAAGTCTTTTATTTTCAATTTCATGATTTGAAATTAACTTCTCTAATCTTTTAAGTTCTTGCAAAGATTTTAGAAATTCTTCTTCAAGATCTATTTCTTTATCTGAATCAGATGAAGATTTAGATTCATTAGATTTAGGTTTAGGGGTGTGAACTATTTTAGCCATGAACAATCTTTCCCCTTCTTCATCAACATCACTAGATTCTTCATTTGAATCTTCTTTTGATAGAAGACTTTTCTTTTTGAAGTCCTTTAATCTTTTGTTTTGATTCAAAGATTTCTTTTCAGAAAAAATTCCAGTTTTCTCATCACAATCATCTAATTCAACATTATGACATTTTGTAGCAAAATGTCCTAACTAACCACATCTAAAACATTTAGCTTTTCCTTTGTACTTCTTTCTCATTCTCTTGACTAGTAATGCTTCTAGAGCATCTGTTAGGTCTGAATCACTCTCATCATATTTTTCAGCCTTAAACGTTGTTTCTTTTGATGAAGAAGTAGGTTGGTTACTAATTTTCATTCCAAATGTAGTTAGAGTTCCTTGTAATTGATGTAGAGTAATTTTAGTAAAACTTTTCTTTTCTTCTGAAGTAGAAATTTTAGTTTTAAATTTAGGTAGAATTGACCTAATGACTTTTGAAACTATACCATATTTTTCAATTTTTTCACTAAGACCTTTTCTAGCATTGACTACTTCATCAATTCTTAATAAATATGCTAAAATACTTCCATCTTCATTCATTTTCAAATTATCAAACTGTGTTTTGAGAGTTAACAATTTTGACTCTTTAACCTTTTCATCTCCTTGATAAATAGTTTCCAAGTTTTCCCAAATATCATTCATTGATTTATAGTAGACTACTTTAGCAAACACATCTTTAGTAAGACCACACAATAGAGCATATCTTGCCTTTTTATCCAACTCATAAGTCAGTTTATCATTAGCATCACTAGGTACTATTGGTGGGACAATATACTTTGTAACAACAACATCCCACATTCTTACATCTAAAGAATATATAAATGCCTCTATGATTACTTTCTAGAGGACATAATCATTTCCATCAAATAGTGGAGCCCTATTAAGGGAAGCCCCTTTAGCTTGTGCCATAACTTCCAATAAAAATCCCTAGAACAATTCCTAGAAGGAATCTTACACTCTGATACCACTTTTTGGAAGTATTAGAGAATTGAGAGTAGGGGATTAATTAGAACTCACTTATTCTAATTAATCAATTTGTAGATTCTAACTTTAAAGATTCAAGAAACTAAATGCATTCAAAACATATTCAAATAGATAAAATTCATCATGCATAAATATAAAACATGAACTTATAGAAGATACAGACAAGTATTTTGCCAAGTAGGAAACCCTCAAAATTTCTCAAAAAGGATTTTTCATAGGGAGGAAAAACCACTCCATGAACCTGTAATCTTTATTGAGCTTCAACTCCTTTACAATTAGCATCAATAACTACTCAGTGTATTCAACCCTTTATATCTTTTTCTATTTGTTTATAATCTAACATACACATACACATGTATATGCTACATCTATACATGTAGGTAAGCTTATAATATAGCTTTTAGATTACAACTCTTCACAAGTTTTCTCAAATGTATTTGTGTCTCTTTTTACACATATCCATTTGAGAATTTACAATGATCTCTATAAATAGAGATAAAATTCAAAATAAATTAGTTATATAAAATAAGCTAAACTAGTTAGGGCCATTCAACAAAATGCCCTTATGAAATACTATTTTAAAAACCAACTTTTAGCAGTTATTCCTTGGTTTTGTTCATGCCTTTTGAAATACTAGCCATATAAACTTAAAACTATGCAAGTAGGAATTCAAACTTGAAATCCTCAAAAAAAATGCCTTTTAAACAAATGAAAAAAATCTTCAAGGAAAGAGTGCCATTTTGAGGTTTGAACATTGACACTTCATTTTTATTGAAACTTCATTCAAACCATTAGGGTTTGAACAAACTTCTGTAGTAATTTTTTTATTCCTCTGAAGAACATCTAAAATCTTTAATTTTGAAACTAGATTAGAAAAAGTCTTTTCAAGAAATGATACTGGTTTTGCAAAACTTCCATATTTTTCATAGCAACAAAAACAAAAAAAATCCTTTAGAAACCCTTATTCTTTTCTCTTTCTTTTTCAAAAATTTGACTATATTTCTTTTTCAAAACTTACTAAAAAAGAAAATATTTACCTTATTCTGTTTCATAAAATTAAAATCTTGGACCAACTAAATAGTCATACCTAAAAAAATGATTTCCTTTTACCTCCATTGTTCTTTTGCCAAAATCTTTGAAACCCTAGTCATAGTTATAAAGACTTCCATTATGCCTCCAAAAATGCTCAGTCCTTTGTAGACAAAATCCATATGTGCAGCAATAAATAAACCCTTTCAACATCCTTTTCATAGTGTAGAACAAATTTAATTTATGCTGATAAAAGAATAAATCATTTTGGAATTTTCTCACAGAGTAGTAAATCATATTTTTTACAGAGCATAAAGAATTTCATATAGAAACCTTCTGCAGCCAAATTCCTTTTAGTTTTGCAAAGTAAACATAAATTGAGGAAACCAAAATGCCCATAACTAATATTCAATTTAACTTTCCTTTCAAGTCTACCATCAAAATCTTACATCTAGTGAAGCATGTAGGTCATTACTTGATGCCATGTATTGATCATGATAGTGCTTTTAAATTCTTCTTTATTATGCTACTGTCAAAACAATATCCAAGGTTTTGCTTTTAATTTTTCCTTTCTTTTATATGTGCTACATTTTACATTTTTCAAACTTCCCTTTTTACCTTTTCTTACCACGTAAACAAAATGTCTTTTGCCACCTTTCCAAAAATGTCTGCATTTTTAAAACTTTCTGGCTATTGGTCAGACTTGCCACATACGCCATGTTAACATTGCATTTTGCCAACCTAGTGTTTTGTCATCATGGTCAGCAACACATTCCTTCCCAAATCAAGAAATAAAAAATAAATATCCTAAATTTGTAGAAATCAAGAGGGATTCATGGGATCTAAAGGAAGATATAGCTTAAGTGTTTGAAAACTTTTTTGAATGTTTTGGTGGACTAGACAACTTGGATTTCTTGAATACTCTCAAAAATTCATCCTCAATACTACTTAAATTTCATATGAGTTATCATAGGAGCATCTTTTAGATGATAAATGGTGGTAAATTAAGTCAATTTTGGTAGTACTGACCATTGAGTAGTTGTTTCAATTTGTAGCGGGAGCCTTGCAGTATGTAGGCACTTAAAAATTAAGGTATTGGCCATATTTCATTTTCTCTGTATTTTGATCAAAGACATTAAAAGTATAGAGTAATGGCTCTACTTTAGGCCATTTGATTGGGATATTGTTTATCTATTTGAATGTGTGCCAATTTTCCAACTATTAATGTTAACATATCTATAAATCTTTTTTCAAATGAGATAAACAAAAAATAGTTTGAATGGAACCGAGAGAAGAATTTAAAAGTGGGCCAGTCATTTGAAAAATGTCTTTTTGAAATGAAAATCTAAACTCATAACTCTGGCATATCATTTGACTGAGAGTAGAGGATTTTGTTGAGTTAGATTGGACCTTTCATTCTAAACTAATTTGGTAAGATAATTGGTTTCAATTTTTTTTGTTAATTAACATGCATTCAATATTGAACTTGTAAAGTGTTTCAATGAGTTTCTTAATTTTACACTCTTCTAATTTAAGTAGTTTATTTAGAAAGTTTCCTATTTATGAAAAAATTAGGAGGCATAAACATGTTTCTTTTTCTGAAACATAAACTAATATGATGAATATACTAAAAATAAATCATAATAAATTAGCACAAACAGATGAGGTTTTAAAAAGCATTAGTGGGCAAAACATATTTTGGATAATTTTGGCCCTCATTCTCATAAACCTTGGTTGTACTTAGAGATTTTTTTTTTTTTGAAGAAGTGGTAAAGTATTTCAAAAAAGCCATGGGAGGTGAATCAAAAAGGCTAGAGATGAGTTCTTGTATGAATGGAGTGACATGTCATAGCTTTGAGATCAACTTATGAATGGTGGTGTTAGCACTCATCTCAAAAGGCTCCGTGATTTTGATCTTGAAGCAATAATGAAGTTTTCAAATTATGGAAGAAGAAAAAATCTGCTATATATAGATTCTCTTTCCTGTTCAACACTTTCATTTATGAAATTAACTTTTGAGGGTCTAAATTTCTTAAAGAGGAAGAAGGTTAGTGAGGAGGCTCTGCAGAAATTTCCCAAGGATGTTGATCAAGGTGGGTATTTTATTTTCTAAAAAATAATTTAACCTTATCTTGAGTCATGTGGTGAGTTGTGTTAGGGCCTATTTTACTTTATATGGTAGAAAGAAGAGAGCACACAATTTGAATTTTGTTTTCCTTGATCATTACTAATATAGAGACAAAATTTATTTCCCTTGTATTTTAGTGTCTCCCAATCAAAATGTGGTTAATCATAAAAATAAGTCTTTCCATCCCATTCTCCACAAATCCTTCTCTTTGTAGAGCATTGTCAAGCTACAATTCCTAAGTGGGGTTTGAAAATTAATAAGGATGGTAAGGATGGAGTGGTAGGAGCTAAAGAAAAAACCTAGGGTCTAGTAAAGGTTTAAAAAGTTAATAATGATGGAGTTCTAGGAGTAAGATAAAAACCCTATAGTTTGATAAAGGTTAAAAAAATGTTGATTGTTATGAATTTTGGATGGGCATGGGGATGAAGAGGAAGTCTTTTCTGTTGAATCATAATGAGATAGGGAATCATTGGACCCTTGGGAAGATAATTTGAAAGGCATAAAAATAGAATAGGAGATTAAGGAGATTTTATTTGTTGAAAAAAAGAAAGATTCTCCCACCACTATCATATCTAAGAAAAGTAGAGATGTTATCTTGGTAAATCAGTATAATAAATCTCAGGAGATCAAAAGTGAGTAGAGTGAAGACAAGAGGGACGCTCTCATCTTCAACATTATTGAACAAATTTCCTTAGACTTTGAGGAGATGCATCTTGTGAATGACAAGAAAATATCTAGGGATCAAGACCATAAGTTTTCTGTAAACCCATTGGATTCAGTTACTAAAGAAATAGATACATATGGTTTACCCTTAGCCACTAATAGTTGGGTCTATAATGAAGTTTTTTCTAAAAAAATAAAATGGAAACATGGATGATAAATTACACAATGAACTGGAGGCAAAGAAAATAAAGGAGGATATCTATAACAATAGTTAGGTCCAAATGAAGGTGCTAGAGGGTAGAATTAATAAAAACCTTAAGGAAAGTGACAAAAGGGCTCATTCTTCCAAGCTAAAGATCTTGAATAAAAAAGGTAGGATTGACTTTAGGGGCATTGAGCTCAATATTGACCAAACTGTTGAGATAATGGATGTTTTACACATTGCATAATATTGCTTAAATTTTATTATTTTATTTTATTATGTAACATTGTATCTTGGAGCACCTAGATGGATGTGTAATATGTAAAGATTTCAATGGGATATACTTGATGAGTTTTATTGTAACATTCTGATAATATTTTATGTTATTCTTTAATATTGGTGAAAAGAATTAAAATTTGCAATATTAAATGTGGGGTCAATGGGTTAGGTAGCACATGGCTTTAGCACATGGTTTATGTAATACCACTTGGAGGTTTTGTGGGACTTGCTACTATATAACCAACCACAAGGGTAGTTGTTGGTGTAGAGAGAGAAAAGAAGAAGGCAAAAAAGGTAAGAGTCAAGCAAGAGAAGGCTTGATAGGTTAGCTAAGGGAGCATTTGTGAAGGTTAGAAGCATGACATGGGATGTGTGGGTTCATGCTTGTTCACATAGTTTTCTTGATTGTAGCTACGAATTTGAAGGCTTCCATGGTTGTATTGAAATGGTGGTTTTTCTGAACAATACATGGTGATGGATGCTTTCTGAGGCTAGGTTTTTTTCCCAAGGTATATCTTTTGTCACATTTTTGTGGGTATGTTGTCTATTCTCTTGCATGTGGATATTAATTGCATATTTGTTTTAGATCAATTATGGGTTATGTGGAAAAAGTTATATCCTTTCGTGCAAGTTTCCTTACACTAAACTAAAAAGATAAAGATTAATGAGGAACAAACTCAATAGGAAGATGGTGTTAATTTCTCTCAAGACTTATGACGATCCTAATTTGAAGGTGATTCAAGGGTTACATAAGGAGCTGGTTTAGGATAGTGTTCTTCACTCTCTCATTATCTATTCTTTTTATTTTGAGTGAGTTCTTGTTGCTAGTTTATTTATTATTCCAACATAATTCTTCTTTTGAACTTTTTCATCAATCATTTATAATCCGATACTTTTTTCGTTTTGGGTCCCATAAACTCTGTCATTACTTTAGTACAAAAGACTAAAATTTTGAAGCACATCATCTTATATGTTCTCAAATTAGAATATTCTTTACAAATTTTTCTAGTGTCTACCTAAATTGTAGCTATTATACCATTGGAGTGAAATTAATTGTTTGCTTCAAGAGAATTTTATGCAATTAGAGTTAATATTTTTAAGAATTAAATAAATTTGTATGAATGACTAAAGGTGAATACTTTCATGAAGGATTTTTTTTATAATTAACATATGTTTAGTAGTTAACTTATAATGTCCTTGAATAGAATTTTTTATATTATAATTTCCTAATTTTTAAGCATTTTAATTGATAAATTTCTTGTATATAACTAACATTTAGAGAGGAAATTTGCAATAGTAGAATGTTTCATGAAAATTTTTACAAAGTAAAATATTTTAATTTTAGATGAATTCACTTAAGCTTATGATGATATATTTATTGTTACATAAATGAAAATTCAATTGTATGGAATATTTATTTTTTGATTACGAGAATCAAATTTTTATCTGGAAGCAATGTGAAAGAGGGAAATACAATTAGTTCAAGGGAATGGAAAAGAAGAAAAGGGGGAGAGTGCCACTAGTGGTTCAATGGTGAATTGGATTACCTCCCTTTCGGGAGGTCATTGCTTCAAATTTTGAATTATTACAATAAAAAAATAAATTGAAAATGGAAACCTTTAAAAGAATAAAGGGCATCATTATAGAATTGTTAATCACATATTGGTTTTGATAAATGAGTTACTAAACGCTTAGTCATATTCATAGTGTATGTTGAGTGATCAATGTAATTCTAGCAATTAGAGCAAGTTGAGTGATCAAAGCATTTTGAGCATTAGTTGGCAAACAATACATGCCATGTAATATAAACAGTTAGTGCCGAGCACTAGTACATGTTGAGAAGATAGTTAACGTTGAGTCACTCATGAGTTGAGTAAAAAAAAAGTGTGCCAAGTCATTCAAGAGATGAATTGCAACATCAAGAATGTAGTGGATGCTGAGCATCACAGGTTTCAAGTGCCGAGTGAATATTTTTCAATATAGTTGTTTGTAATGTCACAAATTCCTATCTAAACCATGTTGGGTTGACTTAAGGATTGTTTTATGATCCTAGAATATTTATATAGGTGTATACTATGAATCTCTATTTAGTACATGCAACCAATACAATTGAGGGATGTTCTAAGTACCAAAATGGATGAATCACAATCCTTGATTCTAACCTAACCCTAGCAAACTTAAGTTTACTTAAGGAGACAAACCTTAAATAGTTTGAAAACAATGTATGCATGAAGAAGACACGAGAGAGGAGAATGCTTAGAACAAAGAGCATTTGTAATGACTATGGAGGTTGTGGTTATATTATGAATTATAGAATCAGTTGGATTAAATAGAGGAAAGAAGAGAGAGGATAAATGAGATATATTTATCAGAAGGATCAAGCTCACACTAGTAAAGAGAAGATATGACACCTAGTACCATAGTGATAATCGAAGGATCAATGCTAAAACATTTTAAGAGGTGAATTAGTTCAAATATCCTAATAGGGTAGTCTTAATAGGCTTTTGTAAATCTTTTAAAAGATTCTTACTTTATTGTAAGTTAAAGTGATTTAACTAGTCACACTTTTAGCACAATGTGGAAATCCTTTGAAAGTGTGAGACATAACAATCTCTGTAAGCTTTTAACAGGGAACACCTTTTATAGGGTAGATCATAGTTTATGATCAAACAATTGTAACCTTCATTGGATACACTTTACAACTATAGTAGTGAAGATTTGTGGATGTCATCCCCACCCCAGTTTTACCTTTTCATTATAGGGTTTCTACGTAAACAATTTATTGTGTTATAATGTTTTATTTGAGTCATGCTATGGATGAACATGTGTAGCTAGCTATTTCAATTTACATGATAAATTGTGAGACAAGTGTATGGTGAATGTTATTAATGGTGAAATATTTAAAGCCCTGATTCACCCACCCTCCCTCTCAAAATTTACTTTGCAATTGTTAATTCAAACAATAATATGTTTAAAAAGGATTTTCCTATGTTCCCCAATTTTAGCAGGTGTAACAAACATGCATTGAGAAAAATTTAAGAGACATAGAGAAAATGATGATCATTGTATAAATCAAGTTCATAATTCATAAGATAAAAAAACTAAGGAGCTTCAAAGCTTTCGAAACATAATTCTATTCAAACACTAAGGGGTCTCAAAGCTTTGCAACATACTTTTTGTCTAAAGCTTATAGTTTCTTCTTTTCCCAATGATATTATTGAGATAAGTATTGCTCAAGTTTAGTTCTATGGTGCATGATAATCCCCCTATTCTCAATTTCAAAACAATAATTAATCAAGGAATGAAGAATAAAGTGCATGTTTTCACATGCGACATTCCTCATTAGTTCATCTATAATTTGTGTTGGAGTTTATATAGTTTATTTAGGCTTAGATTAGTCTAGGAAATTTATGTAATGATAGCATGCAATAGAAGTTTCAATTGATATACATGTAAACTATTGGTACAAGCTATAAATTTAGGCTTCACGAATAGGTCTTTATTAATATATATTTTTTATGTTCTTTATATACATGATTGTACAATGTAATTATTGATATAGAATGGTGTAGAATATCAAATTGTAGCAGCCTATAACAATGTGTAATTGATCAACAAAAAATATGAAGGAATGAAATATTGTGTTTGCATTCTAATATGCCCTTATTTTTGGGGTATGTTTATTTTTTTATTTGGTATCAAAGTTGTAATGAATGATTCTAGACATGAATGCTATAGAAAATTTATTAGAGAAAGGTGTAATTTTGTGTACCCTCATTATATCTAAGTTAGGAGATACAACACAATGATTAGAAACTTATTATTAGGTACTTAGTCTTTGCACTTCTCTCTATAAATCATGTATATCTCCTATATTTATTTCACTTATATTAGATTCACTTAACCCCACAATCAGGACATAGTATGGAACATGTCCTTAACCACATGTTATTTTAACATCAAACCTCTATCCGTACAACCATGATCTATGTATGTTGCTCTACCAATCTTTAGAAAAACCATACTATGTTGTCATCAATGATAAACATAGTCATGAATACAACACATCAATTATGGCACACACTTACCAATTCTTAAAATAATCCTCCAAAGGAATACTAGTAAAATTCATCCTAATAATCTCCCCATTTGGTAGTGACGGCAAATGGAAACATTGACAAAAAAAAAATCTAGTTTCCATAAATACCAAGCAACACTCTAGTCCTACTTCTATTCTCATCTTTTCAAATCATTTTCATCAACCAAATATAAAATCATTCTGAACAATGTTCTATTCTTCTTCTTTTAGGATAGGCATCAATTGTTCACATTCTAGATAACTCACAGCTTCTCCTCCATACATCATAACTCTTCATGTTCTATATCTACCCATAGAGATATTATGTTTCCTTACATGAACCTTTCTAAATCTCCCTAATATAGATATGCTCATCTATCTCTCCCCATTCATCTAGAGGATGTTGTCACACTTCTCTTCCATATATTTCTCACTTATCTCTACCATATTTAGGAGGTTTTTTTCATGTATTCTATCCCCAATTGACATCAATATCAAATGTGTCATAATTTCAATCCTCGATTGCAAGTCTTCAACCAGTGTAAGTGCCCAAGAACACTATTTAAGAACAATTTCAAAGATTCCTTTGACTCTTCTCATCATAGATAATCCCAATACAAGAAGCATCAACATTCAATCTAGTGAAAATATAGTGTTTTCTTCCACTGGCCTAATGCAGTCTCTACGTCCTCTACTATAAAGGAGCTAGGTGCATAACCCCAAGCATTCGTTTCAAGTACTAAAGTGTATCTTTAGGAAAGGGCTTTGTAATGATATCTACAATCTAATATTTAGTACTAACATACTCCAATACTATTTATTTCTCAGCTACCTTCTCCCTCAAATCATAATACTTAATAGATATATTCTTACTCTTAGAATGCAATGTAGGTATCCTAGACATACTAACTATACTTTTTTTATCATAGTATATGACAATTGTTGGAAATAGCAATGGGAAAGTAAGTTATGTAGGGATAGGGGGTTAATTAGCACTTAAAACTTTTGCCTCTAAAACATATCACCAACATGCATCTCATTACTTAACATATAAACTAAAATTACTAACCATTCATCACATCTATAGCATAAAATAAATAATACATAACATAATAAATTTGGTTTACTAGAAACCCTCCAAGGAGAAGGTAAAAAAAAAGGGCGGGGATGAAACCCACAAATTTTCATTTCTACAGTTGTAAAGTGGGGCCAATTATGGCTACAAAGTGTTGATCATAAGATATGATCTACCCTGTGAGGGTTCCTCCCTATAAAAGGCTTAAAAGACTATTAGGTTTCAAATTGATCAATGATTTCAAACTCACAATTAAGTAAATAGTTGGTTACGAGATTTACAATAGCCTATTAGGACTACTCTATTAAGAGATATTCTATGCCTCACCCATTAAAATTATTCAACACTTGATCCTTCAGTTAGCACTCTACTACTTAATGTCATATCTTCTCTTTGTTGGTTTTCTCTTTATCCTTCTGATAAGATCTATCTTTTCTAACCTCTTACTGCTTGCCTCTATTAATCTTAGAGTGATCCTACTTTTCATAACTCTCTCATAGCCATTATAGCCACCATGAATGCTCTCTAACCTCTTAGCATTCATCTCTTTGTGCATACATAAACTATTTAGGGTTTATCATCCTTAAATAAAGATAGGTGGAAATGTGATAGGTCAAAATCAACAATTTTGGTTGAGCCTTATTGTGTCCTTAAACTTCCATTGGTTAGTTGCATGTACTACATAGGGATTCAAAATAGGACCCCATCCTTATCTCTTATAATCATAAATTCATGATTATATTGACCAAAAATGGTTTACATAGCAGGGTGTGCCATAACAAAAAAAATTTTAAAATTGTTCACTAAGCATCTAAAGTCTTTAATGTCCAAAATTAACTATTCTCTAAATGATGTAACTCATCTTCTGTAGAACTTGACACTTACTGCTACTCAAAACCTAAATTACTCAACATGTATAGACTACTAGGCACTAGCATCACTTGCCACATACTATCTACTCGAAACCTACTATTGCTTGAGCCTAACTTGTCATAGTACTCAACATGTATTGTCTAGCAACTTATGCTTGGCATGCTTTGATCACTAGTCTCACTCTAATTACTTGACATGCACTATAATTGTACTAAATAATGACTAAGTGTTTTGTAACTGCATTGTCAAAACCAAAGTGTGATCAACAATCTCACTCGTTGACATGAGTGCAAAAAAACTTCATCATGACATGTACTTCCTTATTTTGTGCATAAGTTAGACAATGTACCTTTATCACTTAGCTTCTATATAAAAAATTTTAAATTTGTATTTGTATCAAAATTTTATCTATCTTCTATGCCTTATTAGTCCTCCTTAGTAAATACTATGTATCTATGTGTGCTCCTATTACTCCTACTGAGTAGATATTTTCCTTGACAAACAATTTTCTTCAAATATTCTCATAATGCCCCTATTTTGACACTCATGTCATTTGGGCTGTACTCTAATAGTGTGTTTGTCCAAAAATGGTTTGTGTAGCTCTGTTATTATCGTCAAGGTTGCATCCTAATTATCTCCTTCTTTATCTAGAGATTGATACCATATACTAGTTAGGTAGCAAGGTCAACTAAGAATTCATGTGTAGAAAGATGAGAACCTTTCTTTGTTAGTGCCTCTGCATAGGTTAGTTTTTTGTGCAATACTTACATGTGAGTTGTCAGCATGGATTGGATACTGATCAAAGTAGATTTAATATGTGCATCTTGTACTTGCAGCTTGGGAAGCCTATGCTAAGTTGGTAGTAACATCTAAAAATGTAACTAACTATTACTTGGAGATATTTTTAGTGTAGTACCCATGAGTTATAAATATCCCTACAGATGATCAATATCCCATTTTTTGTCTTAGTAAATATCCCAACAGTATGTAGAGTGAAAATGTTCTCTAAAACCTTGATCCATAGCTCTCCCATATAGGAAACTAGGTTGTGGTGTGGCCATTAACTACTTCAAATATCCCCAGATGGACTCAAGAGAGATTCATACTATTAGAAATAATAGTCCACCTAGATAACTAATGGGGGGGGGGGGGGGGGGTTGAATCAGTTATCCAAAAATTAAAACATTTATCTTCTTTAAACAAACTTAACCATTCAACAAAAGTAAACAACAACCATACAATGATGCATATAGACAACTACACTAGATATGTTGAATATAGAAATATAGAAACTATTGATCAGAGAAAAAACCCTAGTGTGAATGATGCCCACAAGATGATGTACTAATATAAATTTTCCATGTTAGAGGATGGATAGTACAATGAGTCTGTATTATGAGACTTTGAATCCTTGTTAGGAGTTGTGCCAACCCTATTAGAATATGTAGTACAATGTATGCAAGGAGTCCACTTCCCAAACATGCAATTTCAACTACAAGAAGAGCTTATTACTCAAACAAATAGTTTAGTATTATTTTCTTCTTTCATTATTCTTTCCTCTATCCTACCAACTAAACCAATCATTTTTAGACCTTGCAGACTAGGTCATGAACCTTAGATCAAAATATCAATCCTTGGATCACTCAACATAACCTTTTAAATGAAGTTTCCTTCACTTCCGCATTGCTTTTCTCAACTTTGCATTTCTCATACTCTACTACTTCTAGAACATTCACAATTTGTATATATCCATATCATGATAAAGGAAAATATCCTTCCATCATAAGAAGTCCATGAAAAATTTGCTTGAGTTTGCTATTAGTCCTTCTCAATTAATTATTATAGGAATACATTAAGAACATGTTACACTTAGCAATAACACAAATCTTCCACCTTGCAACTTGAATAAGTTTTGGTACATGAAATATTATGACAAGTGAGCTTAGCCACATCACTTCAACATGTCTTCGATATGTGCCCAACCTTGATCCTAAAGATATCAACTCTGCTGAGACATATAACATGTTTACTAGAACATGCCTCTGTAAACTCTATCTCAAAACAAACATCTAGACTTATCATTTCTTCTTCTAACATTAATTGCATATGCCAAATAGTCAATAGTTCCTCCCATAAACTTAGGTGGCTATCATTGTCAACTAGTCATCTGTACCAACTTGATCTTTCTATTATTATTCTATTAGCTACCACATAAGATATCAAACATGCTCTATTGACATCAATGAAAAACTAAGTCATGAATGTAACATATCATCTATTGGATACAATTGATTAATTGTGTGTTGTCCTTGATGTTAAACAAATGTCATATCAGTTTAGAATTAGAGCATGCTAAGCTCACTTGGTCAATAAAGATAGATATTCTTTTCTACCAAGCATTCTTGAGTTTAGTCTTTATAGAATGCAATTTCTACCTAGCTCACTCGAGCATCGAAGGAAGTTAAGCAGAAAAGAGTGTTAACTGAGCTCACCTAGTTAATGAAGGGAAAGTTGAATAGAGTTAGTGTTAACCGAGTTCACTTAGTTATCAAAGGGATTTTGTAAGTTCATAATGTTAACTAAACTTCTATTGGTTAACATAGGAAATCACTTCAGAATCAATTTCTACCAAGCTAGGTCAGCTACCAAAGGATTTTCTTATTTAGGCATGTAAAGCTTAATTAATCTACCTATTGATTCTAGCCAATTGAGATGATGAATATTGATTATTCTAAGTTGTATTTGAGCTGAATTGACAATCTAAAAGGTATAAATAAAAGGTCAAGCTATGATGTCAATGTGTATGTGATGTATGCAAGTTGAATGAGTTGAAAGAGATAAGAGGAAGTGAACTTGAAGGATGAGAAGATATCATTGTGGAGCAGAAAAGTGTTATTCGATCAGGAATGATCAAGTATGAACTAGAAAAGAGATCTATAATTAGCAATTTAATTGCATCAAAATTAGGTCATTTCATTGTTACTTTCTAATTATTGTAATAGTCATCTAAAATCTCTTAAGAGAGCTAGTTTAATAGCCATTTGTAAATCATCTAACAAGGTGACAATTCCCTTGAATTGTCTCAAGACCTTTTGCAAGACCACTCCTAGTAGGGTGATTGAATTCTCTAATCGGGTCACACCTAATAATGTGTGTTTTCACCTTGAATAGGATTGGCTCTTAATAGGGCTCACTTTAGAAGAGTGAAAATAGTAACTAGTTACCTTGGTGGTTTTTCCTAAATTGGGTTTTCACATTAAATTTTGGTGTCTCATGTGTTCATGTTATTTCTTTCATGCTTGAAAGTAATTCCTTATAACATCTTAATATCTACTAAATTAATTCACACTCTACATTTATCGAGTTACAACAATTTTTGTGTGTTCATCGAGTATCAATAGTAATGAGTTTTATCAGTCTGAATTTTAAGTTGACATCTACGAGATCTAGGATTTATTTTAGTGATAACTGATTCACCCCCACTCTTAGTTACTCCTCTTATATTTCCAAAAAAAATTATCAGAGCTTTTGGTTCTTGCAGTGAAGGTTTCAAGGAACTAAGCTAAAGATTAAGATTTCTTACAAGAGAGAGATTCCCAAGCTAAATAGAGACAACTTTGTAGCATGGCAAGAACTTATGAGGCTTCACCTAGCTACCAACAATTATTCAACATGAAAATATATTGATGAAGAATATAAAACTCCCACTAGAACATTATCAGTTGATGATATTGCTGAGAAGAAAAACCATAACATCATGATGATTGACATTGCATCTGCTCTTAGTTATGCTAAATTTGATGAGGTCAAAGACTGTAAAACTACTTTTGATATGTGGAAAAAACAAAAAAAAATCTACAAAGTTGATGACAATGTAAGAAGAGCCAAAGAAGAAATCCTCAGAGGACAATTTTATCAAATGAGGATGAGAGAAGATAAAAAATGATGCAAAATATATGGAAAGAGTTAAGGCCAGTGTTAGTACAATCAGAGCATCTGGAGGAGAAATCAAAGAATAAATTATTGTAAGTAAAGTACTCCAAAATTTTCTTCCCATTTATGCAATTAAATTATCTACTATTCAAGAAAAGAGATGTGATCCAAATAACAAGATAGGTTTGGATGCCCTAGTAGGATGATTGATAGCTTTTGAACTAGATAACTTTGACAACTATGTTCTTACTTCCAAGAATATTGAGTTTGAATTTGAAGCTAAACTCTCACTCAAAGAAAAAGGAGAAAAACTAAAAGATAATTAGTCAAAAAGTGATGAAGAAACTAAAAAAAAATTAGATAGTGATCTTGAAATTGTTGAAGCTTTACTTGCAAACAAATATTCTAGGAGCAAAGGAAAGTACAAAGGTAAGATCCCTCTAATATGTTTTTCTTGTGAAGAAATTGGCCATATTGCTGCTAGGTGTCCAAAAAAAGAAGGGAAGAAAGAGAAGAAAAGTCACAAGTACAAAGGCAAGAAGGAATTCAAAGGTCATAGATCCTACAAAGAAAAAGGCAAGAAAACTTGTTCTATCGCTAAATATTTTGCTAATAGTAATGATGAAATAGAGCATATTATTGTAAAAGATGAATTTTATGATAAAGGAGATAAGATGGAACTTGCCTCTTATGTTAATAAAAATAACACATTTATGATAAATAGTGGATGTTCTCACCATATGACTAGAGACAAAACTAAATTTGAATATTTTGAACACTATGATGGAGGTAGTGTAAGGTTTGGAAACAATGAACCTTGTTGCATAAAAGGAAAAGGTTGAATCTTGTTAACCAATGAACTTGTATATGACAATGCGTAATGGGTTGAAGGACTAAAACATAATTTTTTGAGTGTGACATAAATGAAAAGCATTGGATTCAAGGTAGAATTCATGAATGGAAAGGAAAGACTACTAGATAACTAAGGAAATTTGATTGGATCAGGTAGGAAAACAAAAGGCAACCTATTTTATCTTGATCTTAGTGATTGTTCATGTTTCATTGCTCAAGTAGAAGAAAGTTGGCTATGGCATATAAGATTGTGTCATGTAAACTTTGATAATATGGTCAAGATTAGAAAACTCAGAAGAGTAAGAGGTTTTCCTAATCTAAAGAAACCTGATGTTGGATTATACAAAAATTGCCAAATTGGTAAAATGAGAAAGACTAGTTTTAAAAGAAAAAAACTATTAGTCAGAAGATGTATTGGAAATTGTGCAGACTAATTTGTGTGGACACATTAGAATAGAAACCTATAATGGAGAAAAGTTTTTCATTATTTTTGTTGATTATTACTCTAGAATGATGACTATTATGTATAAGAAAGAAAAATTAAAAGCTTTTGAGAAATTCAAATGGTTTCTAGCTATAGTAGAAAAAGAAATAGGAAAAAGATTGAAATGCTTGAGATTAGATAGAGGTGGTGAATTCATCTCAAATTAATTCAACAATTTCTACAATAAAAGAGGAATCAAAAGACAAGTATCAACCCCTAGCACTCCTACATAGAATGGAATAGCTAAAAGAAGAAATAGATCCATCATGGATTGTGTAAAGACACTAATGATTGAGAAGAATGTTGCTATCAAATACTGGAATGAAGCCATCAACACTTCAGTTCATACTTTGAACTAAGTTTAGTTGAAGAATGACTCAAACAAAACTCCCTATGAACTATGGTATGGCTACAAACCCAATGTAAGCTACTTGAAAGTATTTGGTAGCAAATGTTATATCTTGAAAGAATCTAGAAAAGGAAAATTTGATGTAAAAGGTGATGAAGATATATTTCTAGGATATTCTTGTAGAAGTAAAGCATACAAATGTCTGATTTGTCTACTCAAAAAATCATAGAAAGTGCACATGTGAGAATTGATGAGTTTGTAGAGAAAACTAAAGAAGAAAGAAAATAGGAACCAGAAGACTACAAAAGATTTTTCTACTATAAACTTGATACATTGCCAAATAGATTTGAGAAAAAGGAGACTTCATCTCCAAAGCTATCCAAATCTCCATCAATTTATGAGCTACAAGAAGTGCAAGCCAAGTCACAGGGACCTGAGTCACATTTAGAGGCTATCGAGCTAGTGCATATCAAGTCTAAAGAAATGAGCTATAGATAGAAGGATTCGAGCTAGAAGTTGAAATTAAAAATGAAGATAGTGCAATTCATTCAAAAGTCAAAGAACCTATATTGGCTAAATATGTTAGAAGTCATCATGCACATGATCAGATCATCGGAGACAAGTCAGATGGAATAATGACAAGAAGAAAACTAAAAGTTACATGTTTACTTGTTGAATTTGGATCTAGAAGTGTTAAAGATGCATTAGAAAATGAAAGTTGGATTGAGTCTATGAATAAAGAAATAGAATAGATAGAAAAGAATAAAACTTTGACTCTTGTACCTAGGCCAAAAGATAAGAATTTGATTGGTACAAAATGGGTATTCAAAAATAAGCTAAATACAGATGGAAAAGTGTCAAGAAATAAAGAAAGTTTGGTATGTAAAGGTTATTCTCAATAAGAAGGTATTGATTATGGAGAAACCTTTTCCCTTTTTGCAAGATTAGAAGTTGTTAGGAATTTACTTGCTGAGGAAGTCTACATTGAATAACCAAAAGGTTTTTTTGATCTAGACAAAAAGGACATGGTCTGCAAGTTACACAAACCCCTATTTGGTCTGAAACAAGCTCCTAGAGACTGGTATGAAAGACTGCATAACTATTTGATACAAATTGGCTTTCAAAGAACAAATGATAACAATAGCCTATATATCAAGGAAGGACCAGATAAGAAGATTATATTGGTAGAAATATTTGTGGATGATACCCTATTTATAGCAAATGATGACCTATGCAAAGAATTTTTAGAACAAATGAATAAAGAATTTGAAATGTCCATGTTCGGTGAAATAAAATTCTTTTTTGGATTACAAATACAATAGAATAGAAATGGCATATATATCACTCAATCTAAGTATATCAAAGAGATACTCAAGAAATTTGGAATGGAGGATTCAAAACTAGTTGGAACCCCCATGTGTAATGGACTTAAGCTAACAAAAGATGATCACTCCAAAGAAGTAGATTAGACCTTATACAAATGAATGATTTAGAAATTATAGTATGTGGAACATACAAGGCCTGATATTTCCTTAGTAGTTGGGATAGTGGCAAAATTCTTAGCTAAACCTAGAGAAAACTACATGATGACAATAAAAAGAATCTTTAGATATCTAAAAAGTACTAAAGACTATGGCTTGTGGTACAAACTTGGAGACAAACATGACTTAAAAGTATTTACTGATACTAATTGGGCACAAATTTTTGATGAAAGAAAGATCACCATTGGTGGAACATTCTTTCTTGGTAAAAGGCTGGAATCCCTGACAAGCAAGAAGCAAAACTGCACATCTCAATCCATAGTAGAAGCAGAATATGTAGCAGTAGTAGTGAATTGCTCTAACATTTATTGGTTCAAATAGTTGTTGGAAGGAATGAAGGTTGTAATCAAAGAGCCAATAGTGATGTATTGTGATAATACTAGTGCAATCAACATATCCAAGAATCTAATGATGCATTCCAAAACAAAGCACATTGCAATAGAATATCACTTTGTAAGAGAATTAGTATGAGATAAAGAAATTAGATTGGAATATGTGCATACAAAAGAAAAAATTGTAGATATATTCACAAATCCATTACCTAAGGATGCATTTTTGTATCTAAGTGGTAAGCTAGGGGTCATTCATCTATATGAGCCTCACTAAATAAAGTTTAGTGATGCATAAACAAGAACCAAGTTGAAGATCAATCAGTTGATGCAATATTGACAAGGACATATTGTAGATGAATTTGTACTCAAGGTACATTGGCACTATTCCAAATTGTCTTTGCCACGTGTTGTCAAAGTGAGAGAAGTTTACTGTCATATCTTTCTAAAATTTTCTAGAGGGAGAAGTTAAGAAGTTCATTCTTAGAGGGAGAACACTATAAGAGAAGTTTTTTGCATAAAACTAAAGAGGGAGAAACTTTTTGATAGAGGGAGTCTTGTTCTCAAAATTTCATTGTTCTATGACATGTTGTGTTGCCATCAATGCTAAAGAGGGAGATTGTTGGATACAATTGATTAATTGTGTGTTGTCCTTAATTTTACACAAATTTCATATCAATTGATAGTTAGTCCATGCCAAGCTTACCTAGTCATTAAAGACAATTTTCCTAGTCTACCAAGCATTCCTAATTATACTTTGTATAGAAGGTAGTTTCTACTAAGCTCACTCGGGCATTGAAGGAAGTTAAGTAGAAAAGAGTGTTAACTGAGTTCAATTGGTTAACAAAGGGAAAGTTGAATAGAGTTAGTGTTAACCAAACTCAGTTAGTTACTAAAGGAGTTTTGTAAGTTTGCAATGTTAACTAAGATTTTGTTGGTTAATATAGTAAATCACTTTAGAACTAGTTTCTACTGAGCTCAGTTGGCTACCAAACAATTTTTTTTATTTTGGCATGTATAGCTTAATTAATTTACCTATTGATTCTAGCCAATTGAGATGATGAATATTGATTATTCTAAGTTGTATTTGAGTCAATTTTACAATTTGAAAGGTATAAATAAAAGCTCAAGTTGAGATTTTAATGTGGATGTGATATATGCAAGTCAAATGAGTTGAAAGAGATAAGAAGAGGAAGAAAAATTGAAGGATGAGCAGATATCCTTGTGGAGTAGGAAAGTGTTATTTGATTAGGAAGGATCAAGTATGAACTAGAATAGAGATTTGTAATCAACAATTCAGTTGCATCACAATCAGGTCATTTCATTGTTACTTTCTAACCATTGTAGTAGTGATCTAAAATCTCTTAACAGAGTTGGTTTAACATCCATTTATAAATCCTCTAACAAGGTGACAATTCCCTTGAATTATCTCAAGTTCTTTGGAAAGGCCACTCCTAATAGGGTGATTAAATCCTTTAGCAGGGTCACACCTAATAGTGTGTTTTGTAACCTTTATTAAGGTTGGCTCCTAACAAGGTTCACTTTAGAAGAGTGAAAATAATAACTAGTTATAATGGTGGTTTTTTCCCAAATTGGGTTTCCACGTTAAATCATGTTGTCTCATGTGTTCATTTTATTTATTTCATGCCTGTGAGTAATTACTTATAACATCTTAAGATCTGCTAAAGTAATTCACACTCTACATTTACTGAGTTACAACAATTTCTGTTTGTTTACAAAATATTAGTAGTAATCAATGATATACCTCAATGTGCTCAATACCATATTGTTATTCTAGATGTTGTGCTTATGTTGAACATCTTCCTTAGCCTACTGCCAAACTTTTCTCCTTAGCATAATGTTTAATTGCAATACTTCTTCCCCATTTAGCATAATATTTTTCATACCAAAATTCTCCATGATTAACATCAATGTCAAATGTTTCTACAACCAATATCTCTATATCAAACTCTTCAACAACTCATACTTATTCAGCTCAAGTGTCAAAAGACACTATTCATAACAATATCAACAAGAGTCCTAGATAACTCTATCCATCATAGATACTCCCCCATATAGGAAACACCAACATCTAGTCTAGAAAAACAATGGTGCTTAGTTACCATAGACTGATGCACTCTTGCATCTTCTTACTTTGATGTAGGAAGGAGCATAACCCCAAGCATACCTTATAAATACTCAAAAGTCTCTTTGGGAAGAGGCTTAGTGAATATATCTACAATCTGTTCTTTTCTGCTCACCGACTCCAATCTGATTTCTTTTTCTGCAATTTTTTCTCTCAACATATGATATTTAATGGAAATTTTCTTAGTCTTTGAATGAAACACTAGATTCTTAGATAGATTTACTGTTCTTGTGTTATCACAATGCATAAAAATAGGTTCACTAATTTCTATCCTTATGTTCTTTAGCATCTACTTCATTCAAATAACTTGATTACAATTATTTGCTACTAGGACATACTCTACTTTTGATATACATTGAGAAGCACAATCCTACTTCTTGCTTAACCAAGAAACCAATCTTCCTCCAAAAAAGAAGGCTCCTCCATTGGTACTCTTTCTATCATCCATACTACTTGCCCAATGTGCATCACTATAAGAACTTAGAGTAAAATCATTAGATCTATCATACCATAATCCAAATTCTAAAGTTCCTTTTAGATATCTAAATATCCTTTTCACTACTACATAGTATGCTTCTCTAAGATCATCTTGGAATCTTGAAAAAATTCCATTTGCATTTTCTATAGTTGGCCTTGTGTGAGTTAGATATTACAATCCTCCAATCATAGATATATACTTCTTCTACTCAATAGTAGGTGTCTCATCCTTTGTAGATAACTTGTGTCTAGTTACCATAGGTGTTCCAAAATGTTTGCATGTTTTCAAACCAAACTTTTTCAGTAAATCCTTTTAGTAATTAGTCTAAGAAATAAAGATTCTTTCTTTATTCTATACTATATTTAATCCTAGGAAATATTTCATTTCTCCTATCATATTCATTTCAAATTCTTTTTGCATTTCTTCTACAAACTTCTTGCTTTCATCATCATTACCTTCAAACATAATGTTTGTTGGAAATGAGAATAGAGTAATTGAGAGGGGGAGGGGGTGAATCAGTTACACCAAAAACTTTCATAGTACCTAAGATGTCTGAATATCCCCTTGATCTAATTAATAAAATGTTGAAACTTGATAATGCAGCAAATGACAAATATTAAGAACTGATATGTTATTATGCACAAAGCAATTTAGCAATTAAGAACACAAGAGACACCAAATTTAACGTGGAAACCCAATATGGGAAAAACCACCAATGTAACTAGATACTATTTTTCACTCTTCTGAAGTGAGCCCTATTAGGAGCCAACCCTGTTAAAGGTTACAAAAGCACACTGTTAGGTGTGACCCTATTAAAGGATTTAATCACCCTGTCAGGAGTGGCCTTGCTAGAGGTCTTTAGAACAATTCAACTGAACTGTCACCTTGTTAGAGGATTTATTGAATGGCTATTAAACCAACTCTATTAAGAGATTTTGAATTCACTGTTACAATGGTTAGAAAGCAACAATGAAATGACATGACATAAGGTAAAACCTATCTTTGCTAATTATAGATTTTTGTTATTCTTGGCTAGATCCTCACTGATCAAATGCAACTTTATAGCTCCTTCGACAAATCTAATCCTTCATCAGACTTTGCTTAACATTCACCTTATCATTTCAAACTATAATTTGCATTCATAACTTCTTCTTCACAATCACACACTCACTTAATTCATAACTGAAATGACCATATATACCTTTCAGATTATCTAAGTCGGCTCAAATCACTGACTATTCAAACAATTACAACAATCGGCTAGAAGTAATTAATTTGCACATCCCAATACTGGCCGACCCTGCATGGTACACTTTGTTCAGAAAATAATTCCTATGTTAACTGACTGAGCTCGGTGTATACAGTGAACTTCATGACAATCCTTCAGTCATCGAGAGAACTCATTAAGTACTGAGTTTCCTGAGATAACCGAGTGATCCCGGTGGAAACTATCCTTTGGAGACCGAGTGAAGCTCGATTAATACTAACTTCTTCATGATTTCTTTGATGAGCGAGTGAGCTCGGTGGAAACTACCTTTTGGAGAGCGAGTGAAGCTTGATTAACACTGACTTCCACATTTCCTTTGTTGACTGAGTGAGCTCGGTGATCACTGTCTTTCACCTTTCCTTTTCTGATTGAGTTAGCTCAATTAACACTGTCTTCTTCATTTCCTTCGATGATCGAGTGAGCTCAGTTGGCACTGTAGATTGCATTGCAGACTATCTAAGCTCGGTGATCTTGAGACTAATGACTGATATGACATTTGTGTGACATCAAGGACAATATTATCCAACAAATGTCATCAATAAATATTACCAAAATCATCAAACCATCATCAGTTTCTTTCTAATACAGATTATTATCTGCCATAAATTTTCTATATCCAAGCTTTGTTAGATGCTTGTCCAACCTCACATACTACGTTCTTAGTGCTTGCTTCAATCCATACAATACATTTTTAGTCTACATACTATGTCCTTATCATCTATCAAAGGACATCCTTTAGTCTACTCAATCTATAACTCTTCTTCAAGTTCTCCATTCAAAAATGCTGACTTGACATCCATCTAATATACTTTGAATTTCTTCTATGCTATGAAGGCTAAGAATAGTCTTATTACTTCTATTCTAGCCACTAGAGAATAAGTCTCCTCATAATCTATTCCTTCTTGCTATGAGTAACATTTACATACAAGTCTTTTTTTTTTTAGACAACTTCTCCTTGCTCGTTCATCTTGTTCCTGAATATCCATTTTGTTCCTATCACATTCTTATCTATTGGTCTAGGGACCAATTCCCATATCTCATTCTTTACTATTTGATCCAATTCTTCTTTCATAGCTTGCTTCCAATAGTCATATTTACATGCCTCATCTACATACTTTGACCCAACTTGAGATATCAAGCATAGTTCTTCATTCAATTTGATCCTTGTTATCACACCTTTGTCTTTGCTTTGGATGATTTGTTTCAATGAGTCCCAAAGTAGGAGTTGTTATCTCAACTCTTGGCTCTACTAAAGGTTCTAAGCTTTGTTTCTATCTCAGCTCTCCTTCATTCTACAAATCAGTGTTATTCTCAAGAAATACCTCATCATTCCTTGGCTTAGTAACAACATCATCATCTGAATTGTAATCAACTATTCTTTCTTGAATTCTAATTTTCTCATCAATTCTCACATTTGCACTTTCCATAATAATCTCAGTTCTTTGATTATAAAATATATAAGCCTTTCTTTTTAATGAATAACCAAGAAGCATACCTTCATCACTTCTAGCATCAAACTCACCAATGTCATCACCTCTCTTTATGTAACACTTACTTCCAAATATTCTAAAATATTTAACTGTAGGTGAGTGAAAAAACTATAATTCATAAGGTGTCTTTTTTGTGTCCTTCCCGACTTGCACTCTATTTATACTTTAGATTGTCATATTCATAGATTCTCTCCAAAACATCTTGGATACATAATTCTCTACTAACATAACTCTTGCAGCTTCTATAATAGACTTGTTCCTTCTCTCTACAATGTCATTCAGATCAAGAGTCTTCAACTTAACTTTTTCTTCTGCTCTAGGATTAGATCTTCATTCTTCAATCTAATTCCCATTCATAAAATCATTGTTAATGATAACTTTCACATTTTCATGGTTAGCCTTTAGATCAACAATAGTTACCAAAGCTACTATTTCCTTTTTCTTAACCATTTCAATCTCATTATCACAATCTTTCAAGAATCCTTCCATACTTTCTTTAAATTCTTCACCTTCATCATAAATCAAACTGTTTCTAGATTTCCTTATTCTCATAGGGCATGTAGAAGGAAAATGACCAAAATCTTTACATGTCCAACAAGAAAAAAATTTCATACCTTCAGGTTCTCTCTCTGTAAGTAGATCAATACCTTCATTTATCTTTATGTCTTCTTTAGATCTAGATCTAACTTCACTTGTGCTACTTTACCTTTGTATACAACAGAAGGATTTAGGATCTAAAAACTCAATATATTGCACTTTCAACAAATCTAATAACTCACCCAGAATTTCCATCACTCACGTGTCAAAATTTCCACTATTAGACTTAGGACTATCTTTTCTTGCCACTGATCTCCCAAAGTTGTTAAGCTTATCCTTCAAGGACCTAGTGCTTTGATACTAATTGTTAGAAACAATAGTCTAGCAAGATAACTGGGGAGGGGGGGAGGTGAATCTATTATCCAATAATTAAAACACTTATCTTCTTTAAAAAAACTTAACCATTCAACCAAAGTAAACAACAATCATACAAAGATGTACACATACAACTACACTAGATATGTTAACTAGGGAAACCATTGGTCAGATGGAAAATCTTAGTGGGAATGATGCCCACAAGATGATGCACTAATATAAATATTCCTTGTTAGAGGATGAACCCTATTAGAAGTCTATTACAAGATTTAGTATAATGAGTCCCTGTTAGAAGACTTTGAATCCCTTATAAGAGATTCTAACCCTGTTAGGAGCTATGCCATCCTTGTTAGGTGTTCTAGTAGAATGTATGCAAGAAGAGCCCACTGCCCAAACTTGCAATTTCAATTATAAGAAGAGCTCACTATTGAAAAAAATATTTTAATATTATTCTCTTCTTTCATTGTTCTTTCATTTGCGCTATGAACCAGACCAATCACCATCAAACCTTGTAGACCAAGTCACAAACCTTAGATCCAAATATTAAACCTCAGATCACTTAGAAAAACCTTGACAATGAAGTTTCCTTCACTTTTCTACTGCTCTTTCGAACTTCACATTCCACACTCTTTTTTTTTTCTAGAACATTCAAAATTCATGTATATTGATATCATGATAAAGGAAAGTATCCTTCCTTTATATCAAGTCAATAAAACAATTCCTTGAGTTATTTGTTAGTCCTTCTCAATTAATTACTATAGGACCACATTAAGAACATGTTACACTTAGTGATAGCACAAATCTTCCACCTTACAACTTGAATAACTTTCTATACATGCAATATTATGACAAGTGAACTTAGCCACCTCATTCTCAACATGTCTTCTCTATGTCCTCAACCTCAATCCTAAAGATATCAAATCTGTTGAGAGATATAACAAGTTTACCATAGTATGCCTCGGTAAACTCTATCTCAAAACAAACATCTAGACTTATCATTTCTACTTTCAATGTTAACTGTCTATGCTAGATACTTAGGAGTACCTCTCATAACCTCACATGGTTATCATGCTCAACTAGTCATCTATACCAACTTGATCTTTCTAGTGTTCTTCTATCAAATACCACGAAAGACATCAAACATACTATGTTGACATCAATGACAAACTTAATCATGAATGTAACATATCATCACCAAACCAATCTTCCAACACCTACACCTTTATATAGAAGTTACTTCAAAACATGACCTAGGAATCTACAAGAGAACAACTAGGTCTTTAAGCACAAAAATACTAAATATTAGGGATATTCTTGAAATGGAAACCTATATGTTCAATGGGGAATGGTTAGGTTCTTGAAAAATTAATAAACTCAACTTGATGGGCTAGAACAACTTGTCTTATACCCAAATGCCTCACATAGAAAAACTATCATTTAGGCCCAAGGGCCTTAATTAGCCCTGTCAAAGAGGAAATTAGAACTTAGTTTAGAATTATCCTAAAAGATGTAGAAATAAAAGTTGATATTTGGATGTTTGGCCTAGGGCTGTGTTGTAGAATTAGAGATGTTTGGCCTAGGGTTGGGTTGTAAAATTAGATACTTGCTCTATAGTACACCCTCCTATATTTCATTTTCTTGAGTGGCAAGAGATTTTCATAGTGGAAATGTGAGGGAATTTTTACCTAAACTTCTCAATGAAACAAGGGTTTTGGTGCACATGAGGAAGAATGTGGAATATCTTTTGATGCTGATCACTTCAATCCTTTAAACCACTCAAATTCTTCTCCTAAGCCATTCAAGATTCAAATTCAAACAATTAATTTATTCTACCAATCTTTACCACTTTGTACACTCATGTATTATAGAAAATTACAAGGAACAATGAGAGATTTTATTGATTTTAAAATTTTAAAGTACATGTTATGTCTTCCGCCCACCTAAAAAGGATATTTGTTGAATTTCCCCAACCAATCCAACCTATTTTCAAAGGTTGTGACCATTGGCGAGCAATTATGCAAAAGTTGTCTATTTTTTGCAAAAGTTATCAAGCAAATTTTGTTGTAAAGTGCAACTTTTTGCAATTTTTTCAAATTGTGTATTATGACTCAACTAGGACCTTCCTCTTGTGCCCTAGGGGCACTAGAAAAGCATATAACCTATCCTAGGACATATATTTTCCCATTGACCATAATCAAAACCCATGGTTTATAATACACGAATGGTGACTAGGTCTTATAGGTATGGTTATTTGAAACGAGAAATCTACTTCTACTTATTAGAAATGCCTCTTAGGCATGAATGCCCTTGAGTAGAAAACATGAAGATTTTGATGAAATAGTTGCTTTGGAGAGTGGAGGAATAGGTGCTACTACTTCATACACCTTTGTTTTAAAAACTCAAGTCTTACCTGAGTAATGTTGTTGAGCAAAATGGCCATGCTTGGTGATGCATTCTTCTCTTATCCATGTAGAATATATATCTGGAAGAACCTTCCATTTGACAAAGTAGCCTATGCAGGTCTTCTTTCTTTTCTTCTTGACCACCTTGGAATCCAAAATCTTCTCCAAATGTAGCAGTTGGCTAGGTCAAAAGACTTTGATCCATTCTACCTATCCATCATCAACATCATCCATTACATAATTAGTCCATGTATCACCTTTGAGAGGGGTGAGATCACACACATTAAAAATAGAAGAGAATGAAATAGTTTGGGGAAACGATATTTGATATGAATTTTCCACAAATTTATACAATATCTGATAGGTTTGAATCCTTATCATATGCAACTTGGTATATCCCTTTGGTAGTCTTGCTTTATTCAGATATGTCCATACTTGATCTCCTTCTTTGAAAGAAACATATCTTTTATTCTTGTTTTCCTATTCTTTGTACCTTATAGTATTCTGATTCAAAGTGTCTTTAAATTGATCAAGAATTTGCTTGATCCATGCTAATAATTTTCCAACTTGTGCACTCACTTTGAAGTCATTTGGTAAATTGCCTAGTTCCATGACACCTCTAGGATGATGTCCATAGTTTACTTGGAATAATGTCATCCCTATCAACCTTTTTATTGAGTCATTGAAGGAAAATTATGATTTAGGGAGGACAGTGTCCCATGTCTATCAATGTTGTTTTCTTAGAGACCCTAGAAGGTTTCCTAAATATCTATTTACTACTTCAATCTTCCCATTAGTTTTTGGATGGTAGGTAGAACTAAAAGATAGGTTTGTGCCCAACATTTTCCATAGGGTCCTCCAAAAATGATATGTAGGAAAATCAAGCTTAGCATCCATGGTTCTCCTCTTCATATATTTTAGAGTCCTCACAAGAAGCCTCTAGTTAGTAAGACATTCTTCTTCATCTTACTCTATGGGTTCTTTATCACTCCCTTGTTTGACTTCTATAGAGTTTCGACACTTCTATTGCAAAGATCTTCCATAAGATTTTCCATCTCTTGCCTGATTAACCGTAGATCTCCCTATTTATTTTCTATTATTGCCTTAGTTTTTGTTCTCTAAATAATTTCACTATCTTTGCATTGGTCATTCTTGTACATAACCCTCCTTCATCTTCTCATTCCATGGTGATAGATACCATACCTTAAGGGATCTTAACTAGTCTTTGATATTAGTTGATGCATAAAACTCCCTTATATAGGAAAATAGGTTGTGGTGAAGCCTTAGAATACATCAAATATCCCCAAATAGAGTCAAAAGAGGTCTCTTCACCTTTATATGAAAGTTACTCAAAAACATGACCTAGGCATCCATAAGAGCACAACTAGGTCTTTAAGTACAAAAATACTAAATACTAGGGATATGCTTGAAATATGAACCTATGTATTTAAATGGCAATGGAAAGGTTCCTAAAAATTTAGAAAAATTAACTTGATGGGTTAGAACAACCTATCTTATACCCAAAGGCCTTAAATAGAAAAATTCGCATTTAGGCCTAGGATCCCCAATTAGCCCTATCAAAGAGGAAATTAGAACTTAGTTTGGAATTATCCCAAAAGACCTAGAAAAAAAAATTTATTTTGGGATAAATTTTTTTAAGATTCTTCCAATTCCAAACTTTTACACTCCTAACTGATTAAATGACCACCAAACTAAAAATTCAACAATTAGCCTTGTTAGGGCTAATTGATTAGGTTTGTGAAGGAAGTTCAAATTGGGTGAATGATCAAGATTAACCACCAAGTAAGAAACAAAATAGATCTATAAGAGATCACATTACACCATTATAAAGGTTTCATACATCCCCTAAGTTCCTCTGGCACTTCATTACCTATTATATTAAACTTAATATAATAGAGACATTTGGCCTAGGGCTGGGTTCCAAAATTAGACAACTTTCCCTCCATCTCCCATGCTTCTAAGGTCTTATACTACACCCTCTTATCTTGAATTTTCCTAAGTAGAATGGGATTCCCAAAATGAAAATGCAAGTTAGGGCATTTTTGCAAAAAATTGTTAATGAAAGAAGGGTTTTCGTGCACCCGAGGAAAAATGAAGAATATATCTTGATGATGATCATTTCAATCCTTTGAACCAATTTATTTCTTCACCTAAGACATTAAAGATTCAAATTCAAAGAATTAATTGCTCCTACTAATCCATACCAATCCATACACTCACGTGTTACAACTATTTACAAGGAAAAATGAGAGATTTTATTGATTTTAAATTGAAAAAGTACATGTTCTATATTTTTCTTTCCTAAAAGGGATATTTTAAGACTTCCCCCAACCAATCAAACTAATTTTAAAAGTTGTGGCCATTGTGGAGCAATTATGGAAAATTTGTCAAGCAAATTTTGATGTAAAGTGCAACTTTTTGTAATTTTTGCAAATTGCACATTATGACCCGACTAGGACCTTCCTCTTGTTCCCTAGGGGCCTAAAACATGTTAGAAATCCTAGAAACATGCCTAACCTATCCTATGACTCAGATGTTTCCATTGACCATAGTGAAAACCAATGATTTGTAGAACACTAGTGGTGAATAGACATTACAAGTAGGCTTATTTGAAACTAGAAGACTACTTCTAATTATTAGAAATGAATCTTAGGCATAAATTACCTTGAGTAGAACTCATGAAGAGTTTGTTGAAGTAGAGGCTCAAGAAAGTGGAGGAATAGGTTCTCCTACACCATACTTTAATAGTTTTAAAAAATCAAGTCCCATTTGAGGAAAGTTATTGAACAGAAGTGGCATGCTTGGAAATGCATTCTTCACTTATCGATGGGTAGAATATATATCTAGTAGACCCCTCCATTTGACTAAGTAGTCTGTGTAGGTCTTCGTTCTTATCTTCTTGACCACCTTGGTGTCTAAAATCTTCTCCAACTATAGTGGTTGGCTAGGTGGCAAGTCTTTGATCCATTTTTCCTTTTTTTTAAAATTAGATTGTAGGAATCGAGTGCAGCACGGCCCCCCTATAAACTACAGTGCATCGGGTAAACTTTTTAATGTGACTTGTAGCACTAGCGTGACATGTCCACTGGTACCACAGGGATGGGGGAGACTAGAACCCATGACCAACCCCCTGCAATAGGGAAGATTTAGCCAACCGAGCTAGGGCCCCTACCCCTTTGATCCATTTTTCCTATGCATCATCAACATCCTTCATTATATCATTAGTCCCTACATCACCTCTAAAAGGGATGAGATTAAAAACATTAAAAATAAGAGAGATTGAAATGGTTTGGGGCAATGAGATTTTATATGCAATTTCCCCAAATTTATGCAATATCTAACTAGGTCCAATCTTTCTCATCTAAAATTTGGTATGTCCCCTAGGTAGTCTTTCTTTATTCATATATGACCATACTTGATCTCCTTCTTTGAAAGAAGCATATATTTTCTTCTTGTATATCTGTTCTTCATACCTTGTAGTATTTTGATTCAAAGTTTCTTTAAGTTGATCATGAATCTACTTGATCCATGCTAACCATTCTTCACCTTGTGCACTAACTTTAAAGTCATTTAGTAAATCTCTCAATTCCATGAATCTTCTAGGATGAAGTCATTGAGAAAATCTCTCATTTACTTGGAATGATGTCTTCCTTGGTGAACAATTTGTTGAGTCATTGAAGGAAAATTATGCTTGAGGGAGGATAGCATCCCATGTCTATCCATATTCTTTGGTTAGACACCTTAGAAGGTTTCCTTTAAAATATTTGTTTACTCCTTTATATTTCCCATCTTTTTGTGGATTGTAGTCCAAACTAAAAGATAGGTTTGTGTCAAAAATTTTCCATAGGGTCCTCAAAATATTATCTTGGAATTTCACATCATTATCTGAGATAATGGATGTTGGTGATCCATGAATCCTAATTGATTCCTTGAAAAATAGGTTAGCAATATGTGAAGCACCATTAGAGATTTTGCATGGAACAAAATGAGTTATTTTACTAAATCTACCCATAATAACAAAAGTTCTATCAAAATCTTGTTTTTCTCTTGTCAGACCCAAGACACTATCCATACTCCCACTATCCCATAGCTTTGTTGGAATTGGTAAGGTCTAGTAAGGATCTTGGTTTGCTTAGATCCACTTGGCTCTTTTCCAAATTGTGTAAGTTTCAACAAACTTTCTGACATTAGTATCTAACTTTGGCTAATGATAGATTCTCCTTAGGAGCTATAGAGACTTGTCAATCCCATAGCAACCTCCTAATGTGACAAAGTGATTCTCACTAATTAGGTTCTTTGTCATGGAGCATCTTGGAATGCAAATCTATTCTCCTTTGAACAAAGAACATTATGTAATAAACATTCAGAATATGTAGTGTTATAGGCATCAAATAAAGTAAAGAAAACCTTATAGATGTCACCAAAATCTTGATCATCTTCGTATAGGTGTTTGAGAGAATTAATTCCCATAATTTTCACTTATACCTCTCCCACCAAGTGATTCTCATGCTAAGAAAATATTCTACCTTGTTTGTAGTGCCCTTCTTGTGCTTGATTGAGAATGTGAAGGCTTGCACTTCCTCAGTCCACTTCATATGTCTGTAACTCAACCTATTTTGGATCTTTAGGAAGCTTAGTGCATTATCATTTGTATAGACAATGAATTCCTTTTAAAGAAATTTTTTCCTCCATTTCTTAAGATTATGGACCATAGCATATAGTTCTAGGTCATTTGTACTATATTTCTTCTTGGAATCATTAAGATTTTTAGAGAATTAGGCCCTTGGTCTTCTCTCTTGACTGAGGACTACACCCATGGAAAGGTTTCTACAATCTTTCTCCACTATGAACATTATGTTCAAGGTAGGTAGTAGTAAGATTGGATATAGTGCTACTCTACCCTTCAAGTACTCAAATCTTCATGTCCTTGTGTTGTCAATAGAAACTTTGTCTTCTTACCTCCTTTGATGCTATCCAATAAAGGTACACAAATATGCCTAAATTTTTTTACAATTTTTTATAAGATGCTACGAATCCATTGATGTTCCTCACTTCCCCTACTATCTTAGGTGTTGGCCAATTGATGATAGCATCTACCTTTTAAGGATGCATTTTCAAAGTTCTCTTTAATATGACAAATCCCAAGGATGTAACTTTTGTTTGCATAAATGCACATTATACATGGTTGATTTCTAACTTCTTTTCATGTGGACTTGCTCCAAATAATTCATATGCTCTTGCTTGGTTCTATAGAAGATTGGTATTTGATCAAGATGGAAAACTAAAATTTTACCTATGAAGTGATGAAGCATACCACTCATCAGCCTCATGAAGTTGCTAGGGGAATTTCTTAGACAAAATGACATGACAAGCCATTCATACAATCCTTAAGTGATTTTAAATGTCATTTTCCACTCATCTCCTAGCCTAATCCTTATCTAATAATAGCCTAATTTAAGGTATATTTTAGAAAATTATCATGCTACTCCAAGTTGGTCTTAAAGATCTTCAATTCTAGATCTAGGTAACCTATACCCATAGGTTTTTATTTTTATTTTTGTAGAGTCAATGTAAAATCTCTATTTACCATCATTTTTAGTGGCCTATACACTAGGTAATATACAAGATCCAAGACCATTTGTGTCCTTCCATTAATACAAGACTTATTTGTTTGGAAACCTTTGGATTTTAATCAAGGATAAGTTTGTATTTAGCCATGTTAGGGAGAGAAGCACTTGGTATGAAGTCTGTCTAATTGAGATGTCCCTCAGTGGTGGAAGTTCATCTAGTGTTTCCCCTATATGTATTCCTTTGTAATTCTATAATAAATTGTTTACTTCCTTAGGCACTTTTTTAGATAGTACTTTCATCCTAGGTTTGAGAACTAGGGAATACCCTTTCTTGGATGGTATTCATCATTTCTTGTTCTCCTTCCATAATGAGTAACTTCTCTTTAGGTTTTTCTTGGTGAGGGTCATGGTTAGGGAGAATATTGTATTTATGGCCATCTTTAGTAATTTGGTACTTTTCTATGAAACCATCATGTTTTTCCTTAAGATCATACTGCCATGGATGCCCTATCAAAGATGACAAATTTTCATGTCTATAATGTCACAAAGGACTCTATCCTTGTAATCTTTTACTAAAAAATCTATCCAAGCCTAATCAGTTATCAATGTTTTTTTATCTTTTGTAAACAAAGATATATGGGAGGGATTTGGGTTGGATATTTTATCTAGATCATTTCTTTAGATACAATATTTTTAATAGAATGAGAATCAATAAGTACCTTGCATACCTTACCATGGATTTTGTAGTTGGTCCTAAAGAGAGAGTCTTTCTTTGAGGATGCTCCACTATCATCAATACTTTACTCAATGTCTTCTTCATCATGAGGGTAGCCCTTTCTCCACTAGAAAATTCTATTACACTTTCATCATCACCATATTCTTGGAAAAGATTTTTCCTTCTCTCTCTTTGGTTAACTTACTTCTTAGGACACTTGTTTGCGTAGTGCTCAACCTGGTTACAATTGTAACATTTGATCTATCTATTGCTTCTTCCACCATTTCTACCTCTATCTTTACCTCTCCTTCCTCTATGTCTACCTCTTAAACTACTTTATGCTTGTTTATTCTCCTTATTGGAATCTCCTTATGGTCTATTACTTTGTATTCCTTTACCTCCATAGTTTCCTCTTCCTTTATCACTCTTCTTTTGTTTCTACCATTTTGTTCATTCCTTCTTTTGAACTTCTCTTCAACCTCAGGTGGCAATTTTTAGCACTGGTTTACACTGGTAGGGATTGTTAAACTTAGTTCATATTGAATGGAAATGCATAGTCATTGCATGTATTTAGTAGGTTTCACACTTTTAGGTTCAAAAAGTTTAGACTTCACTAAAAACATCTAGAATTATTTAGTATAGGTAGAGATTTCCATCTGTCTCTACCTCAAGCTCATCCTATTCTTTTGAAGTTGAACTTCATAGTCCTTAGGGATGTAAGTCTCTCTAAGTAGGGTCACCATCTTCTTCCATGTGGTGATTGAATTATTGTTACTCTTCACCCTATAATCTTTAGTGAAGTTCCACCATGTGAGTGTATAGACCTTGGCCCTATAATAGGTAGTCTTTACCCTTTAGTTCTTACAAATGTCTTCACAATCAAAGAAAATGGTTAGAGTATCAACCCAATCTATTGTAGCCTCTGGGTCTATCTTCCCACTGCGTGTAGAAAAATCAAGGTTAGCATCCATTGTTCTCCTCTCCATAGATTTCAGAAATATCACAAGTAGTCTCTATTTAGCATGACATTCCTCTTCCTCCATCTCAAGGGGTTCATCATCACTCCCTTATTTGACTTCTTTAAATTTTTCAACACTTCTATTATGATGCTCTTTCTTGAGCTTTTCCATCTCTTGCCTCATTAACTACATCAACTTGTTACTTTTCCAATCTTGCCCTAGTTTTTGGTCTCCCAAGTACTTCACTATCTCTACATTGGTCATCCTTGTAGATAACCCTTCTTCATCTTCTCCTTCCATGGTGTTAGATACCATCCCTTAAGGGATCTTAACTAGGATCTGATACCACTTGATCCAGAGCTCTCCCTTATATAGGAAACTAGGTTGTGGTGTTTCCTTATACTACTTCAAATGCCCCCAAATAGAGTCAAGAGTGGGCCCTCCACCTTTATATGAAAGTTACTCAAAAACATGACCTAGGCACCCACAAGAGCGCAACTAGGTATTTAAGTATAAAACCACTAAATACTAAGGATATGATTGAAATGAGAACTTTTATGTTAAAAGGGGAATGGAAAGGCTTGTCAACAATAGTAAAAATAAACTTTATGGGTCAAAACAAACTATCATATAGCTGAAGGCTTTAAATAGCAAAAATTGCTTTTAGGCCTAGGAGCTCCAATTAGCCCTATTAAAGAGGAAATTCATACTTAGTTTGGAATTATCCCAAAAGAACTAGGAAATAAAGTTTATATTTGGATACCCTTTTGGAAGATTCTTCTAATTCTAAACTTTTAGACTCCCAACTGATCAATGACCACCAAACAAAAAATCAAGCAATTAAGCTTGTAAGGGAAAATTGATTGGGTTTGTGTAGGAAGTAAGAATTGGTTGATTAATCAAGATTAGCCACCAAGTGATAAAAAGGGATCCATAAGAGATCACATTCCACAATTAGAAAGGTCTCATTTTTTCCCTAAGTTCCTCTAGCTCTTCAATACTTCTTAAACTAAACCAAACACAGAGATGTTGTGCCTAGCTAGGGTTGGGTTGCAAAATTAGATAACTTTCTCTCCATCTCCCATGCTTTTGAGGTCTTATATTACACCCTCCTAACTCATAGTTTCCTGAGTGTCATGAGATTCCCATAACAAAAATGCAAGTTAGTGAATTTTTTTTTCCTAAACTAGTCAATGAAACAATGGTTTTGGTGCATCAAGGAAGAGTGCAAAATATATTTTCATGCTAGTCACTTCAATCCTTCAAACCACTTTCATTATTCTCCTAAGAAATTCAAGATTCAAACTCAAAAAACTATTTTCTCTTGCTAATCCTTACCAGTCTATACACCCATGTGTTACAACAAATTACAAGAAAAAATTGGAGATTTTACTAATTTCAAATTATGAAAGTACATGTTTTGTCTTCCACATTCCTAAAAGGGATATTTGAAGACTTCCCACAATTAATTAAACCATTTTTCAAAGGTTGTGACCATTGGGGAGCAATTATGAAAAATTTGTCAAGCAACTTTTGTTGTAAAGTGCAACTTTTTGTAATTTTTGCAAATTGTGCATTATGACCCAACTAGGACCTTCCTCTTATTCCCTAGGAAGCTAAAACTTGTTAGGAAGTCTAGAAACATACCTAACCTATCCCAAGACTATGATGTTCCCATTTACCATAGTCAAAGCCCATGGTTTACAGAATACCAATGGTGACTAAGCCTTACAAGTAGGCTTATTTGAAACTAGAAAACTACAACTACTTATTAGAAATTATTCTTAGGCATAAATGCCCTTGAGTGGAACTCAGGAAGAGTTTGATGAGATAGATGCTCTAGAGAGTGGAGGAATAGATTCTCCTACAATCAAACTTCTTTACACTTTCCATATTGGTTTCTAGATCAACCCATCTAAGTGCAACAACACTAGATATCCTCTCCAAAACCATGGTCTGAAACATCTTTTCATACCTTTCTAATAGTTTGACATTTCTATCTAGGTCTCCATCCTTAATCTTGTCCACAATGGTGACAACTTTCTCTATAATAGGTTTATCTTCATTTATTTTTGGGAGGCTAAAAGCATCAATGAACATGTTTTTGATTTCATGCAAGACTTCCTTCATCTAGTGCTGCCTCCTTAAGATTTCTTCCTTTGTAGAGAATCTTGAAGAATGTTCTTCAATAGTGATTATATTCAAATCAACTTTTCATAGCTCAATCACCTAATCTAATATTACATCTTAAAATAATGTACAAACAACACTTTTTGGTGTGCTTAGAGTAGGCCTTGATATTTGGAATGGGGTGTCATCTCTACTCAACCTCTAAAGAGTCTGACTACTTAGATGAGATCTTGAAACTAGCAAAGTAACTAATCTTTATATGGAAATTCATTATTCACATGTAGTAGTCAACCTAGGCTCTTCATTCTTTTATCCTTCCTTTTGAAACTTCACACTATGATGGTGGAATAGGTACATGACTTTCTTCCTTACCCTTCTTTGCTTATGTTCCATCCATATCAAAAATTAGCAAAGCTAGTAAACCTAAACTATTTAGGCTTGTCACTGATATTCTTGTAGGTTGTATTTTTGCCTCTTTCATCTAAATGACAACCGTTGGCATTATAGATAGTGTCTTTGGTGTAAGATCTTTTTGTTCAAGGTTCACACTTTGATCTGTATGTAGATCATGTGATTCCTTTTCCTTCACCTCTATAGTTTGTAGGGGCATTTGATATGTCTTCTTGCTTCTCCCCTATAGATGCAAGTTTTTCCTTTTGTATCTAATCCACTCTCACCAATATTGGGTTACTACATAGAATTTCTACATAGTTAGAGTCTTGTAATATTTTCTTTAAATCATCCCCAGTCAAATGATTTACATTTTTTGGTGTAGTATCATGAATATCCTTGACTCTTACTAAGTCATGTTGAGTCTCATGATCACCTTTGGGGGACTAGAACTCAACACTTGTACATCCTATACATCCTTTTTTTCTTCTCCAGCTATGGCTTCCTCTACTATCTCTTTAGTCTCCTCCACATTGTTAATCTTAGATTGGTTTTAACAAGTGTGTGTCTATACACTTTAGTCATTTACTTAGTTCATGATGAAAAAGTAACATATGCCAAGCATAATATGTAAGTTGGAGCATGTTGAGTAAACAATGAGTGGTGAGTCACTTGTGCATTGAGTTATTCAAGTGTTGAGCAGATAGTATGTGCTAAGTGATTTAGTTACCAAGCAAGTAGTGCATGTCGATTCATTTAGATGTCAAGTGACAACATTGAAGTCATAGTTAGTGCTAAGCACTAGGGACTTTAGATGCTGAGTAACATAGTTTTGACATAGTTGTTTGTATTAGCACAAACTACTATGTAAACCATTTTAAAGTTGACTTAAGGATTGATTTATGATCTTTTGGTGATAATGAAAAATCTTATATGTAAATCAATATGTATTACATGTACCCAATTAGTTAAAGGGAAGGTTTAAGAAACAATATGGATGAATCATAACCATTGATTCATACCTAACCCTAAGTGACATAAGTCTTCTTAAGGAGGAGAAATCTTAAACCTTTTATGAATGATTAGAGAAAGAGAAAGAGAATTTGCATGCACAAATATGACATTCATGGTGAACAATGTATTATGATTTTGAAGTCACATTGTAGAATCAGTTAGAAGGAGAATAGAGGAAGGAAATAGTGCATAGTAGAGAGACATTTGATCAAAAAGGATCAATTATACATTAGTATAGAGGTGATCTAACATCAAGAAATAGAGTGCTAATCACAGGATCATTGCTGAGACATTCTAAAAGGTGAATTAGTTAAATCTCTTAACAGATTAGTCCTAATAGAATGTATTGATGTCTTCTAAAAAGGGGTTTTCTTAATTATGAGTTAAAGTCATCTAATGAGGCACACTTCTAACAAGGTTTTGAAATCCTTTAATAGGGTAAGACCTAATAGACTTTGTAACCTTTTAATAGGGTAGACCTTTTAGAGGTTAGATCATGTTTCATGATCAAACACTATAACCTTCATTGGATGCACCTTATCACTATAGTAGTGAAGATTTATGGATTTCATCCTCACCTAAGTTTTACCTTCTTATTAGGGTGTTTTTGGGTAATCATATATGTTTTGATATATATGAGTGAATGCTTACTTGTTTACATAATTTAGATGTATATGCTTTACATGGGATTTTAGTTTACTTATTGAATTATGAGACAGATGTATGGTGAATTTTCTTGTGGGTTAATGTTTAAAGTATTGATTCACTTCCAATCTTAGAGTTTACTTTTCCTATTGTAATTCCAACAATTGGTATCAGAGCTTTGTCCTATAAAAGTGAAGCTTTGTAGCTTTGAGGAAAGATTATTGAGAACTAGGAGATTGAGATACAACTCATTCTAGATAAGTTGAATGAAGAAAGAGAATATCTAAAGAAATCATTGAGAAGAAGGAAAGAAATTGCTTTCAAGGAGAATGACACACAATACCAAGAGATGGACACTGCTATGTTATTTGTAAATGGAGACTCCAATGAATTTGATGTAATAGTTGCAGATCTAATGGAAAAGAATAGAACCCTAGCTAAAGAGATTATAAATTTTAAAATAGAGAAAGAATCACAAGCCATATTACTATGTGAGGTGACCAAATAGAAAAGAAAAAAGATATGCAAGACAACATCATGATTGCAGATGACAAAAAGGTTTTGAATAGTAGATTGGAAGAGAAATCATAAAAAATAAATAGGATTTCTCACATGTAATTAGAAACAATGAATCAAGTCATGATTACTAATCATGAAATAAATAGTAAAGACATTGAGATAACAACACTAAAGTTGTAAAATGAGTAGTTGAGCAATGATCTGAAAAGGGAAAAGAAGTTTCCTGAAATTTTCAATGAACCTAGTCAACCAATCAAGTACATTGAATAATTCAAGAGGTCTCCTAGATCTAACAATGATACATCTAGATTGGGATACACTAGTGCTGAAGAAAGAAGTAAGAAACATAAGAACTCCAAACCTACTTGTCATAATTATGGTAAGAAAGGACATACTGCTAATGTTTGTAGGAGCAAGACTATAAATTAGAAGAAGAACATGGGTCACTACCAAAAGTGCATCAAACAAGGTCATTAGGAACATGAATACAGAACCAAGACCATTAACACTCAAAGATTTAAAGGATACTATTATAACTATGAAAAGTATGGACATAGAGGCTTTAAGTGCATATCCAAACACAAGTGGTCATCAAATAATGAAAGAAAGGTAAAGAAAAATGGCAACTCTTTTCGGTTAGTGCAAGAAGTTGGGTCTCACTTTTGGCCAAAAAGTGGAAGTGTTTTTCCTATCTTTGAAATATTTTGTCAATTGATGCCAAAATTTGAGCCATTTAGAGATTAAATATAAAAAGACTTCAGAAATAAAAATTGTAGTGCCTGGAATCTTCTTTTTGAATATGTAATTTATTTGTATACCCATATGATAGATTATTTTTGTGGTATGGATCTTTAAAAACCACGTTTTTAAAATGCTTGTTTCAGGACCATACCACGCTCATGTACGGACACCATAATTTGACACAAATGAATGAATTTTTGCAAATCCTTTTAAATGGAGTTACCTAACACGCCAAAGATTGATGAGAATATTTTTCTTGAATTTTTTAATGAATATTTTTGTATTATTAATTTTTTATTGGCTATAAAGGAAAATTTTAAAACCTCTCATTTACAGACACTATAATTTGATCAAAATTTCACTTTTTTCAATGTTTTTTTTTTTTTAACTTCAAAAGAATTGAATGTATATTGATGACATATAAATTAATTTAGGAAAAAATATAAAATAAAAAAATTATTAAAGTTTTAGTGAACGTTGCTATTTTACATTTAGGTACCACCTTTGATTAAAAATAATAATAAAATAGTAAATAAAATCATAACTCTATAAAATTTATATTTTTGAAATCAGGACAATGAGAGCTCTAATGGGTTTTTGTTTCGTAAAAAAATTTGATCAGGAAGACCCTCTAAAAATTATGGCAAGGCATGAATTTGTCAGTTCAATGCCTTAACCAAATCTTGAGAGGCCAAGGCAGAGGCTTGGTCTCACCAAGCCTGTCCCAAACAAAAATTTGAGGTAGCAAAAAAAAATCTCAACTCATGTTGTAAGAAACGGGCACCTGTTATTTGAATTTCAAAAAATAGGTACCCGTTTTGAAAAGCTAAAAGTGGCATGTAAAATCTACCAAAAACTTTTAAAAATGAATTTTTAAGAAATGGGTACACATTTTTTACTTTTAAAAAATGGGTACCCATTTTTTGAAAATAAAAAATGGGTACCCGATTTTTAAAAATAATGGGTGCCCATTTTTTAAATTTAGAGTCGAGCACCGGAGCCTAAAATGGGTGCCCGTTTTTTAAAATTGGGTACCCATTTCTAAGAGGTCTCATTTTGTAATGTTTCCATGTTTTAGCCTTCACATTCTCCAAAGTCCAAGTGGAGGATAAGAAAAAGTAAAGTCATTCAATTAAAAATTAAAAGGTGACTTTGTATTAATAGCTTCTAGGGTATGTATTAATTATTGGAAGGATGGAAGCCTCTCGTGATTTAATTAATTATTGCCAGGGAGGAATTTCTAGGGTATGCATTAATTATTGAAAGGAGGAAGCTTCTAGCTCTTGCAATTAATTAATGTTTTAGTTCCTTCCAGAAGGATGAAGAAAAGGATAAATAGGGCTTAAAGTTTCATTTTTGATCATCGAATTATTGTATCAGATGATTATGACTTGCATTTGATAAGAGCTTGGATGTGTGAATCACACTCCCTTCTTTTGGCAATAGAGGACATTCATTCTCTATTGTAACATTCTAGATGTCATTCCCTTAGGGTTTGGCCTTTGGAATACAACTCTTTGTAATTGGTTACAGCATTCTTAGCATTAATATAATTTCAACCTTGATTCAGCTTTTGGGCATTCCTAGGTGCCCATTACAGTGGTATCAGAGCTATAAGTCCTGCCATCATGTGGAGATCTTCAACATTTATGTTTGAGCATGTGACAAGGGCTTTATAATTTTTGCAATACTAGAGCAAGACAAATTAGGAGTTTGGACTCGCTTAACGAACATGATAGTTTGTTTGTACAAAAGGACATAAAATCAAGTCATTCAGACATAGAGGAGACATTCTTTGAACAAGATAGTAGCATGGGTGATCGAGATGATAGAAATACCAGTTTCGACCAAGAAAATGTAATATTCATGTTACTAGGTACATTACAGGAGGGGCAACGAATGCAACAAGAGTAGAATATGATGCAATAGGAGCAAAATAGGTGAATGGATATGATGCAATAGGAGCAGAATAGGCAAATGGATATGATGTTGTAGCTAATGGCTAGACAAATGGGCATCAATATTAATCTAGGTGATGCCAACAATGGAAACAACAATAATAGGGGTAATGATAATGGAGGCCAAGACAACATTAATGGTAATAATGGACATGATAGCAATAGAAATGATGCTAATAACTTTAGACATGTTGCATGAAAAACTCAAACAACTAGCTCGAGACCTCTTCTACCCACCTTTCCACCCAGAGAACCAATTCAACTGATTAATGAACCATAGATTGTAGAGTTACAGGATCAGTTTAGGAGGGATTGGGAGACTAGTGGGCATGAGTTTTAGGTGGATATCTCTCTCAAAGATTACTTGGACTTGAGGATGAGACACATGCCCAGATCAGGAGGACGAAGTAAAAACTTTGAGTTGAGAAAGAAAGTGGGGAAACTTTCTTTACCTTATTATGATGCTTCAGGGAAGATGATCGCACGAGCTTGGGTGCAAAAGATGGATACATACTAGCAACTAAATCCTATGCCTAAAGAGGAGGCTATAAAGTATGCAACTATTCACTTGGATGGACCAACACATGAGTGGTGGCACCATGGCATGGTAACCTTGGGATATAATCATATCACTTCTTATGAGGAGTTCACTAAGAAGCTCGTATAGATATTTGATACTAGGGATCCTCAATTACAATTTAAGGAGCTAGCACAACTCAAGCAGTGGGGATCAGTTGAAACATATATCAATGAGTTTTAGAGAAGAGTTGTGTTGGTCACAGATATTTCAGATAGGAAGTTAGTAGTGTTGTTTATGGATGGACTATCAGAACCCTTGCGAGGTTGGGTCAAGGGACATGACCCAGGTACATTGCAGGAGGCCACTAAAAAGGCTCATGACTTAGCACCTTCTTCATTTAGGAGTAGATTTCAACACAAGGATTCTTATATGAAAAAGGACAAGGAGAAGGACAAAAAACCTTTTCACAAGGATGCTCAGCCCAAAAGAGATAAGTTGGATAATGACACCTTGAATGATTTAAGAAAGAAAAAGTTATGTTTTCATTGTAGAGAGCCTTGGGATTTATCTCATAAGTGTCCTCTCGAGGCTAAGGAAAATCAAATGGAGTATTTCTCAGCAAAAGAGTCACAGTCAGAGAGAGAGGATCAACACTCAAATTCAGATGACGATAACACTACAGAGGAGAGCAGCATTCTTGAGGATGAGAAGTCACTAGCATGATTAATGGGGGCATAGAAGACAATCATAATCAAGGTTAGAGGTACTATCCAAGGGCACTAAGTGATCTCACTCATTGACACTGGGGCTACACACAATTTTATAGATGGACAATTTGTAGCCAAGAGAGGTCTACAAACTGAGGAGCATGCCAGATTTAGAGTTATGGTAGCTAATGTTGACAAACTATTATGCACTCAGAAGATATCTAATCTTCACATCAAGTTTGGAGATGGCTATGAGGTGGAAGATGAGTTCTATGTGGTAGACATGGGAGACTATGATATCATCCTTGGCATGGTATGGATGGCCTTGCTAGTGGAGTTCACACTTAACCTAGAAAAATTGGAGATGAAGTTTCAGCATGAGGGAAGAACTGTAGTACTTAGAGGACTTTCAAATGGGAGTTGCAGAGTAGTTTCCCTAAGGAGAATGCAAAAAAAATTTTGGCATAGTAACATAGAGTGGGTAGTAGAATGCTTCACTATGCCAACTTCACAAGAGCTACAGGTGAAGAGTCATTCACCAAAGATTTAACAGATACTTGACAGGCACTCTAAGGTATTTGGCAAGATTCTACATGGGGTTCCTCCTAACAGAGGGATAGAACATGTTATTGAGCTTGAAGAGGGAGCCAAACTAGTCATGATTACTCCATATCATCATCCTAAGAAACATAAGGATGAGATAGAGAAGGCAATTAAGGAGTTGTTGGAAATAGGGCATATTAGGCCTAGTAAGAGTCCCTTTGCTTTAGCAGTAGTGTTGGTAAAGAAGAAGGATGGGACAATGCACATGTGCATTGATTATAGAGCATTAAACTTGAAGACCACTAAGAATAGATATCCCATCCCATGAATAGATGAGCTAATTGATGAGTTACACGGTGCATGCTTTTTTACAAAGATTGATCTATGGTCAGGGTATAATTAGATCAAGATGAGGGAGGAGGACATTGAGAAGACAGCTTTTCAATGTCACTATGGCCACTTCAAGTTTTTGGTTATGCCATTTGGGCTAACTAATGCCCCTGCTACATTCCAGAGCTACATGAATCAGGTATTTAGGGAGCAACTTAGGAGATTTGTTTTGATTTTCTTTGATGACATTTTAGTTTTTAGTAAGACTTGGGAGGAGCATTTACAACATCTTGAGATGGTGTTGTCTACTTTGGAAAAAGAATCATTGTACACCAAGGAATCTAAGTGTGAGTTTGGGATGACTGAGCTACTATATCTTGGACATATTATCAGTGTAGAGGGGGTTCAGGTAGATTCGAAAAAGATTAGGGCTATTGTTGATTGGCCTACTCCAACAAATCTTACATAGCTTAAGGGATTCCTCAGTCTCTGTGGATTTTACAAGAGATTTGTTAAAAGAATTTCATAGCTTGCTACACCCTTGATAGACCTTACAAGGAAAGGGGCCTTCACATGGATAGAGGTAGCTTAGAGAAGCTTTGATCATTTCAAGAAGGTGATGTCATCATGTCTACTACTAGCTCTACCAGATTTCACAAACCCATTTGAGGTTCATTGTGATGCATCAAGAGATGGGATTGAAGCGGCCTTGATGCATGAGAAGCATCCCATTTTTTTTTAGAGTAGGAAGCTTTGTGGAGTGGAGAGAAGCTATTCCATATATGATCGAGAGATGTTGGCTATAATGCATGTATTGGCTAAGTTTAGGTCCTACCTAGTTGGGGGAAGTTTGCAAAACTGATCACAATAGCATCAAATACTTCATGAACCAACATGATTTGAATGATAGACAATACAAATGGATCACAAAGTTGCAGGCTTATGACTTTGACATTGATTTTGTTGAAGGTAAGAAGAATGTGGTTGCAGATGTCTTATCCAGGAGGCCTCATATTTGTGCTCTAGCTGAGATTACAAGAGTTTGGAGAAATAAGATCATAGAAGAATATGTGAGGGACACTTGGGCTTCTAGAGTAATTGTAGGCACCATACATGATGATCGCTATGTGGTGATGGATGGGTTGATAAAGTTTCAGAGCAGGATATATTTGATTCCTTCATCAAAGTTTAGGGAAGTAATACTAAAGGCATTTCATGATGCACCTACAGCTAGACATCCAGGGGTCTTTAAGACCTACAGGCATATCCGTGAATAGTTCACATGGAAAGGGATCAAGGATGATGTTTAGAAGTATGTCAAGGAGTGTACAATTTGCTAGCAAAATAAGGGAGAACACACATATCCTGTAGGGTTGTTACAACCTTTGCCCATTCCAAATAGGAAATGGGAAAGTATTTCCATGGACTTCATCACTAGGTTACCACGAGTACAAGGGAAAGATTCCATCTATGTGATAATTGACTGATTGATAAAGTTTGCTCACTTCTTTGCTATTCCATCCACTTATACAGTAGCACAGGTGGATGATCTTTTCTTTAGAGAGATATTCAGTTTACATGGGCTACCTACTTTCATTGTTAGTGATAGGGATAGTAAATTCATGAGCACTTTTTGGCAAGAGCTATTTAGGTTGTGTGGTACTAAACTTACACCTACCACTAGTTATCATCCACAGATAGATGGGCAGACAAAGATTGTGAATAAATGGGTGGAAGGATATTTGAGGAACTATGTGACTACATAGCAGAGGGCTTGGGTCAAATGGTTACATATAGGAGAGTATTTTTATAACACCACTTATCATATGTCCATTAAGATGACTCCATTCATGGCACTGTATGGTTATGAAGCACCTAGCTTCATGGATTTGATTTTGGGAGATAGTAGAGTGCCCAAAGCCAAAAACTTCTTGCAAGATAGTCAAGATATTTTGAGGGTGCTCAAGGAGAATATACAGCAAGCTAAAAATCAGCAAAAATTATATGCTGACCAGCACCAAATAGAGCATAGTTTTGAAGTTGGGAATATGGTTTACTTGAGGCTACAACCATATAGACAGTCATCACTCAAGAAAAGTGGAGCAGAGAAGTTGAAGCCTAGGTTTTATGGCCCCTACAAAGTGATCCACAAGGTGGGTGAGGTTGCTTATAAGATGGAACTTCCAGAGAATAGTCAGGTGAATAATGTGTTTCATGTGTCAAGACTTAAGAAATCCATTGGACAAAGAGTTGTGCCTTCAACAGAATTACCACCATTAGATGAGGATAGAAAGATTGTATTAATTCCTGAGGCTATTCTAGATATTAGGGAAAGGACTCTACAAAGCAGGTTGATTAAAGAATATTTAGTCAAATGGAAATATCTGCCAGAGGAAGATGCTACTTGGGAGAGTGAGCAAGTGCTACAGCAAATAGGACTAAGATTGCTTGAAGGCAAGCAATTTCAAGGAGAGCAAACCTGTAATGTTCCCATGTTTTAGCATTCACGTTCTCCAAAGTCCAAGTGGAGGATAAGAAAAATTAAAGTCATTCAATTAAAAATTAAAAGGTTACTTTGTATTAATAGCTTCTAGGGTATGTATTAATTATTGGAAGGACAAAAGCCTCTCGTGATTTAATTAATTATTGCCAGGGAGGAATTTCTAGGGTATGCATTAATTATTGGAAGGAGGAAGCCTCTAGCTCTTGTAATTAATTAATGTTTTAGTTCCTTCCAGAAGGATGAAGAAAAGGATAAATAGCACTGAAATTTTCATTGCTGATCATCAAATTATTATATCAGATGATTATGACTTGCATTTGATAAGAGCTTGGATGTGTGAATCAAACTCCCTTCTTTTGGCAATAGAGGACGTTCATTCTCTATTGTAACATTCTAGATGTCATTCCTTTAGGGTTTGGCCTTTGGAATACAACTATTTGTAATTGGTTATATCATTCTTAGCATTAATATAATTTCAGCCTTGGTTCAGCTTTTGGGCATTCCTGGTGCCCATTACACATTTCGCGGATTTGACTTCCATGAAATTGTGACCCAACTTTGTGCATTCACCCTTGTAATTGGGATTATAATACAAGGTATACTTGTCACTACTATCAAAAGTATAGAAATATTCTTAAGAATTGTATTAGAACACATTTCAAAAGTGATTACGAAAGGTGGTTGAGTCAAACCACATGTTTAATCTATTTGAAGACTAGTCACATAAGCAGATGTTGTTCAACAAGGTCAAAGGCACCAAGTTGTGAGCTCAACAAGGGAAAAAGAAAGGTAGATGTTGAGAATGTCAGAGATGAGATGAGCAAGACATAGAAAGAGAAAGGAATATTGTAGCACATTAGGTGTAGATGGGATCACTTCACCTAATGGGTCAGGTGATCACACCTCATCAAACTAAGCAATCAAGAGGTATATGGGAATGATATTTAAAAGATGTACCATACATTAGTTCCAAGTATTTATTTTTGAAATGATTACATATACATGAAAAAAGATACAAAGTGTTGTTAGAAATCAAGGATAAATCTTTAAGTTTTGTCAGTTTTTCATGTTACTACCAAGCATGAGAAAGTTTCATATGGTTGTCAAGTAAAATGTAAGCAGATGCTAAGCTAGAAAATTTATTAATTAATGATGAGCTTTTAATAGTTTTTGAGCATATACAAAGATACATGGATGCTAAGAGAGCCAAAAATTCAATTGATCAATTTTTGCTCATTTAAAATAATTCAAATTTGAAGAAGAGCACGTAGAGCTAAAGGTGATCTAAAGAATTTGATTTGATCATTTCTAGGATATTTAAAAGGCTATAGGACATCATTTCAGCAAGATTTATAAGGTATTTACCATGTGTCAAGCTAGATAGTTTCAAATTTTCCAAACCTTGGATACGTGAAATGGCATCTAGTTCTTCTAAAGAAAAATATGTAGAGGGAAAAGAGATTTTAAATGTTCAATTGATTAGAAATGAAATCACACAACCTATTTTCAAGGCTATCCTAGATATTTCTTATAATAAAGATCCATCCAGTGCACTATCTATGATACCAAGACAATTCTTGATGATTCAACATGTTAGGAATTGTTACTCGTGCAAGATTGGAAGCATAGGAGACATGGAAATCAAAGAAGTATATGGCAAACTATGAGAAAATTAAACATTGAAGGAAGAATTCAAGATTTTCAAGAAGAAAGGGTTAACTCATGCCCTATATTTCCACAACATCTTCAAAATAGAGTGGATTAAGATTTTTTTAAGTAGAATTCATGATAGCTACCTATGGTTAGAAAATGGGCCAATAAAAATCATTAAAAAGATTGTTCACAAAGTAACAAGGTATCCAACCCTATTTTGGCCTAAGATTATGAGATGTGAATCAAAGGAAATAAATAAACAAGGAATAGGGGATATTGGAATAAAAGAGGCATGACAATTAATACTATCAGAGATCATCTGATAGCTTTTATAGTAATTGTCATAGCACACAATTTTTATTAGTCTAGTATATTAAATAATATGCCTTGCACTACAGTAATTATGGGCTATAAAATTTTAAAGAAGTATCATACTTATGATCTTTATGAGTTGCAATTGCAATAATTGATTGAGAATTTGGGAGCCATAAGGAAAACCAAGAGTGTACAGTGTAAATTTGGATCTATTTTGGTGTGTATTTTCTTTTAATTGCATAATACATTTCCACATTTGGTAAGGTTACATGGAAGTTGAACATACCTATTGCGGTTCAAATAGTTGAATCTATTGACCAATTAGGTGAAAACTTTGAATCTATCATGATTGGTTATTTTGAAGATTTTGAGCAATCAATGAAGAAAAGATTAAGGATATCAGTCTCACTAGTGAAGAAACATTTTAATGATGTTTTCTTCCTAGTTGATACTCATTTCACATATGTACAAGGAACAATTCCTAGGGTGAGATGGCTAAGGCCAGTAGGATATGAAATAAATGTTGATGAGGCCTCTGGAGCAATCACAACATTACTTATAGAAGAAGTGGACAAAGAAAAACAACTTTTGGAAATTATAACTTGGCTAAATCAAATATCACTATGGAATTGAAGACTACTTCAATGATTAGAAAGAAGAAAAAATTGGTGAAGAAATTGAAATAAAAATTTGGTGAAGGAGCTGAGGAAGAAGAAGAGGAAGATGATGAACAAGAAGAAGACACATAGGCTCAAGCACCATTGGCATTGACACAAGTTTAGGGAGAAGACAAGCAAGAAGAGGAAGTAGAAATTGTAGAAGGTGTTGAGGAAGAAGAAGCCAATGAAGCACTTATAACTACTGGTAAGAAGAAAAGAAGACCAAATTCTTAAGTAGTGAAAAAATCAAAGAAGGTTGCAAAACCTAATCAGCCCAAACCTACAACACCTACAACATGGGCTAGTACAAGAGTCACTACACAAAAGGCTAAAGAAGTAGCCAAGCCTAAAGAGAAGGAAGCTGGATCATAGAAGAGATTGAGGAGGATGTATGTGGCACAGGCTAAGTCTAATGAAGAGAAGACTAAATCAAATAACAATAGCCAATTTCAAGTGGTGAGTCATAGTCCCTCTTCTGATTTAAATAATTTATGTGAGAACATTAGGAAAAATGTTGATTTATCAAGTTTCTCTCACATTGAGTTTGATAATCTTGGGAATATTCAAAAAAAAAAGTAGAAGAGGTAGTATATTCCATGATGGCTATATTTAAAAAGATTCCTCTAGAACTTTCCAACTCTATACCTAAAAGTTTATATGATAAAGTTGAGGAAAAATGACATTACTGTTAAAATACTAAAATAAAAATTAGAGAGATATGTCTTGCTCAAGATATGCCAAAGCATAGTAAGGCTGAAATGTCTAAGGCCATTAAGAAGTATGTTGTAAGATTTGTGCCAAAATCTATGGCATTAAACTTTACAAAACTACATAGAGGATGTTGTACAAAAGTCCAAACAAATTTGAAAGTTAATATATGGATTGTTAACATCAAGAGAAGTTGACCAGACACCTATTGAGGCAAGAGAAAATGAATAATATAACAATGAACAAGGTAAGATCAAGGGAGGAATAGTTATGAATGACAACCAAGCACTAGCTAAGGAAGAGCAGAAAATAGAATAGACTATCCAAGATAAACAAATCTCAAGTGCTAGCCCTCCAAAGGTGAGAAGTCTAAACACTGAAATTGTCAAAGGAAAGGGTGTTTCTGAGGTTACTACTTAGAAAATTAGTCTCCTTAAAGAGGATGATTTGAAAAGGATTCTTGTGTAGTCCACTCTTGAGGGAAAATTATGTGACAACCCTATACTAGTAAGTGTGGATGAAATTCAAAAGATAGAGACTATAACAATAGGGGAGGAAGCGAAAACATAAGAAACATCTTTAATCACTCCTCAAGTCACAAGTGTACAACCTTCACAACCTTTAGTGGTATATCAAAGGAAGGAGACAATAAATTTCACTACTAGTACACATATGCAAGACACTAAAGTCATAATGAATATCTATGAAACTAAAAAATATAAGGATGAGATAGTTGAAGAAGATAAGACTGAAATACCTACAAATGATGGGACTCAAGTCCAAATAGGTCAAGTAGATGCACCTACACCTCCAGAAAAATTTTAAGGTGTAATTGGAACTATAGATGAAGAAAAGGAAAAGATTGAAAAGAAAATTTTGAAACCTAAGCCAAAGGAGCTACTAGTAATCCACACAATAGTGATATTACTAGATTTTGGTACTCCTTGTCAAGCTCTTTAGAGGCTGAGCATAGAGAAAACTCCATTACACTTTTCACTTTTGAGTCCCAGCTCATCTAAGGTTGAAGAGATAATTACTTATTGAGTTATTAGCCTAGATAAAGAGATTGTATTTCCTATATTTGATTATGTAACAATCATAATTATGAAGATGGGTATATTACAAGAGGCCTTAGCAAAGAAGAAACATGAAGAACTTCTTATAAGGGAGCATAAGTAGAAGTAAGCTTTGATTGACATCAAAGAGATTTTATTAGATGCATTGAGTATGCCAACTATTGATGAAACGAAGCTAATCATTGAACAATTTACCAATATAGTGGAAAGAGTTAGTGACATAGACCTAGATACTAATACCAAACTATCAGAATGGTCCAAAAAGAAGTTTCAAAACATGGTAAATGAGAAGTTATCTATTGGCATTGCACTAACATAGGTTGAGCTAGAAACAAAGATAGAGAGTGTGAATAAGGTACTAGAGAACATTTTCTCTTTGTACACCAAACTATGTAATCCTACACTCTTCACATAAGAAGTAAGGAATCACATCCTGAGTTTGGAGACCCATATGAAGACATGTGGCACTACTTTGCCAAAGTCTCTAGCTCAAAATGAGAAACATTTTAGATACCTATTCCAATCCTAGAGTCAATTAGCATCATTGCAAGTAGATAAAGATAACATCAGGGGTAAATTGATTAGCATCCAGTCAACATTGACTCCTTACATGGAGAGTTTACACAAGAAACTAGGCAATGCAAAAATACTTATGTAGGAAGATCCCAATCTTTCTACATTAGACGGATTAGTCCAACTTGTTATCAAGCCAGCCATCCAACTTAATTCTTTGGAGGTATCTTGTGATATTTGGGATGTTGCTCTTAAAATTATAATTGAGGTCTATAAATCCATTTTGGACAAATACACTATTAGTGTATAAATCCATTGACATCAGTGTTAAAAAGGGGGAATAAGAGTAGTAGGGGAGAAAGCATGTCATGCCCAAACTACGAGGGCAAAAACACACTCCAAAATTTTTTTATTTTTATTTTTCTAATAATTAATAATTAAACATGCTCTAAGTTTGAAATTATAGATAAAAGTTTTAGTACAGGTTCTCTACATTAACTTTCAACAATAAGAAACAATTATTTAAATGACAATGTAATGTATTTGAGTTTAGATTCATTGAAAGTATATAATCAACAACAACTATAAAACTCTTAGAAAATTATGAATTTACAAATTAATCGATATTAAAAGTCACTTTAAGGAAAAACAACTTAACTAGAATTAAAACTGAACATATCTATATCAAATTTATTAACTTTAAACTTTACAACTATTTTAACATATTAATAAACCATCAAAATCTTACTAAATTTAAATTTAATGAAATAAAAACTAAATATAAATCAATAGTACATTTAAACTAGTTAAAATCGTATCAGTATAGCACTAACATTACACTTATTTAAATGATGGTAGAACCTATAAATTAATATTAATTTAACCTGATACTTAATTCATAACCAAAATACACTTACCATTTTAATTTTAATACAATCACAAATCAAATACCAAATTCAATTGTCACAAAATTTAAACTATAATAGTAACTAAACTATATAAAAATATATATAGATTCGAAGACTAATTTAATATTAATCTTAAAATTAACTAATCTTTTCACTAATCATTATGTTATGGCTTTCTAAGTTGATTAACAACTAAATTAATTGTACAACTAAACTAACTACATCTAACATAATCTAACCTTTAAATTAATTAAATACTATTCAAAAATGAATTAACAAAAAATATAGCTAAATTTATTTAACAAATAATAAAACAATTATTTAAGATTTAATTGAATTAAAAGCCTTAACCCAACTATATATATATTTTTTTATTTTTATTTTTTTATTTTTTTTTTTAAAAATGAAACAAATGAACATCTAAAACGACCATTAATATTAAACTAACCAAATTTGCATTGACAAAAAAAAATATACTAAATAATAAAACTAACTAACTACATTATCATTACAAAACTATATTAAAACTATCAACTATCTAAATCATTTATTATGACACAAATTTAAATACACAAAATAAAACAAACTAACTAACTTAATCTAACTAACATCTATTTCTAACTAATCTAAAATCTAACACTAACTCAATTTAAACATTAAATAAAACACAATTACTAAAGCAAATTTGAATCTAACTAAAAACTTAACTAACTAAAAAAAATATAAATAAAAAGAAATCTAACTAACCCTTAACACCTAACTCCAACAATCCTACACTAACCTATACTCTACCCCCCTACACCCTCCTCTTCCCATGCTACTCCTAGCCCCCTACGTATTGTCCCACGTAGCTGACTTGTGTCAGACCTGTCCCCCACGGAATGATGTGCAGGTTTAAAATACAAAAACAAAACATGTTAAGTCCTCCATAAAGGAAAAAGGGAGGAGCGCTAAAAGAGGAATGGGGTGATGGAATGGGAGACAGGTGACGTCACCCTCCCATCAGCAACCCTCTTATCACAAAAAAACTTTTTTATAAAACTTATTTAACTATTCCTTTCAAATCTGACATGCAAGGGGCATTTAATCCCAAAAGTTTATTAGGTAAAAATTAGATATTTAGGATATTTTGAAAATGTGACTAGTCTATTTTGGAATTGCACATTTATTTATAAATTGATTGATTTATGTTTATATTTTTTTCAAACAAAGAATAAAAGGAATCTTTATAAGATTCTCTGTTGTAGTGAGGGGAATTAAATTGCCTCCCATACAAAAACCAGAGAGTATTTACTCGCGTGTAACACTTTTTTTTTTTTTATCATATTTTTCTAAGTATAGAATTTCAAGGCAAAGTATATACATATATTTATTTTTTTTGTCTATAATTTGAATAGAATTAAAACATAGATTTAGCCATTGTGGCACAATAATGGAAGTTTTATTAATATCTAATAATCATAAAAACTAAATCTACATGCATGATCATAAATTTTCATTTTTAACATATATGAAAAACTTGATATTTTGCCAAATTAAAACAACATCAATTCCATCCTATTTTGATATTCATCCATCCAATTTAAAATTTACGATTAAATCATATGACAAGCAATTTTACTCAACACCAATTTTATTGGCCAACCTGATTCAAAGGCTCAGCCGGGAAAGAATCGGGAAGAAAACTTGGCTTCGTTGCCAATCCAACAAAGTTTTGAGATACAATTTACATAGGATTTCAATCCTAAATTACAACACTTAAATGAAATTTCCTTCATGACCCTCAACAAGGGTTCCATATCCAATTCTACAACACATTTCTAGAACCATGGAGGGAACAAAAATCTAATTGGGTGACAACCAAGCATAACCAAGAGAAAATCAAACAACCATAATCATACCTTGTTTATACAATAGGATTCACAATGAATCAAAACTAGAGAAAGGTTGATTCTTCCAACCAGGAGAAGTCAAGCACAACACCAAACAGATGCCCAATCGGGGCTATATACCAAAAACTTCCGTTCTTCCATTTCAACATACCATAATCATACAAGGTTTGTACTGACAGGTAGGGGCCCATAACACCCTAACCTTTCTCCCTCTTCTCATCCTAAGAAGAGACTCTACACTAGTTGGAGTCCGACTCAACAGACCTTCCCCAAAATTGGTCACTTCTGTCCTCTCCAAGGGTGAGTAATACCAAAACACCCATGCAAGAAAAATCTCAAAATTGAAAACATAAACATGAAAGGAAATCATCCAAAAATAACATGGTTTTCAAAGCTTCCCAACATACCCACAAACATACAAACATTGAAACAACAACAAGGTAGCATAAGCATAAAACAAGAATGAAATCTAAACAAGGGAGATGAGAATTCCAACCTTCACAAAGAGGTAATGGAAATGAACAAGTTTGAGTAGAGTTTCCCTTTCCTTGCTTCAATCTTCAAGAACTCCTCTCAAATTGCAGAGATTGGGTAACCACTTCTACTAGTCCAAGAAAGGCTTCTAAATAAGCCTCAAAATCAACCACCCAAAAGGATCAATAACTTCTCCCACCCACTTTCAATTCTAGAAACTCCTAACTCTACCCTCACTATGGTTAGACACTAAAAGGAGGTGGGGTGAGGCATCTCATGGAACCATGGTCAATTTTCGCACAAAGGCAAAAAGAGACTTTTTGAGTGACCTCAAAAGTCAATAAAAGGGGCTTAGGGGTTGGAAAAGACCCCTAACCCATACCCATACCCTTTGGGTATAATAATTTCATGATTTAAAGCCTTAGGAATAGGTTTAGAACCAAACAAAAGCTAAGAAATAATTAGGATCAACTAACAACTCTAAAATGCAAATTAAGCACTAATCTAGATTAGGGATGACTAACCTTGATTAAGAACTCAATTAGCAAATTGACACTAACTTAAACCCACCTAGGTCCAAAGGTTACAGAACTAACCTTAATCAGCACACTGAAGAACATAAGAAATTTACGAGTGTCAAGCGACACTAAAAGAACATAGTTACGAACATTAACATTCACTGAACATAGAAATAAAATACATACATCTCATAGTACAATACTTGAATTATGAACAACAAGGTTTTCAAAATTAGCACATAGAGATCAGTTCTGTTCCTCCGTCGATTTTTTCGGCTAAAAATATCTGCACACTCATTGGACACATCAGTATTCCCAAAAATCACATGTACATATGTATGTATACGTATCATAAATTCACATAAATTGAAACACACATCAATTAGGGTTTCTTGCATTCTACTTATATCCTTAACCATAAAGATTCTAAAGTCAATGTATTAATCCTACATTTTACTTAATTCAACAACATATATATACATAAAGCATTAAATGACAGACATCAAATATCTAAAATTAACATCACACAACATGAAATAATATGATATGTTCAAGTATCTAATAATGTCTCAACATCTTGAGTCGTGAGTAACAAAAAGATTTAAGTGACAACTAAGGCTACGAAGGATCAGGGTGAGGCCTCACATCCTCCCCCACTAGGCATGAACTTCCTCCTAGATTTCATCAAAAGATAAGGGTATAGAGATCGCATCTGTGGCACATCCCTCCATGAAGTCGTGACCTCATCGTACCATTCCTACTAGACCCTAACTTGGTCCAACTCTTGACCTTGAGGAGCTAGGGTCTGTCGGGCAATAAAATGGATAGGCCCTAGTGCTAACTAGCCATCCAACTCCACCTGTAGCCTCAATATCTATAGTTTGATGCTCAGTCTGGTGGTTGTCAACTGCTACAAAAATTTTGTGGGACTTGCCCATGTCTCCAACTATCAGCTCTGAAAAAGCCCCTCTCTAACCACTCGATGACTGTCCCTGTGGACACTCTCTAGCTATATAACCCATGCCACCACAAGCCTAGCATGGCCCTCAGGTATAAGATTGTGTATCCTATGATCTTGACTATTTTTGGCCTCCCAACCTGCTAGACCCACTGTATCCACCCTTGGAAGACTGTTGAGTCTGCACTAACTGTGACTGTGGTGTATGTACTTTTTGATCTTGCTATAACTGCCACTGCTTGGGCTCGGAGCCCTAGTAACCCTGTGAGAGTTCCTGCTACTGATGCTAAGACTATTGGCCCTTAGAAGACCCTAGTTTATAATTTTGATTCTCTTTCCAAGGGAGTTTTTGTCGAGTAGAGTTTCGGTTGTGAGATCGGTCCCTTAATTCTTCTCTACCCCGAGTATCATCTACCACTAGTGCTATCTCTACTGCCTGTTTGAAGATGGTAGGGAAGGCCATCTAAACTGGACCCTGAAGTGAGAAATTAAAACCCATCATAAAGTGATGTATTCGTAATTTCTCATCCTTCATGTATTCCACATAAGGAAGGAGCTCAAGAAACTTGCTCTCATACTGTGCCACTGTAAGACCCCTCTGATAAAGAGAATGGAACTCCTCTATCTGTTTTTGTCAAAAATATTTTGACAAGTACCTCTCTTGTAATCTTTCTAGGAATGATTCCCATGGGAGGGTGTCCATCCTCACTCCTCCTATGATCTCCTCATGATGCCACCAATTGGAGGCATCCCCTCTCAACTGATGAACTGCTAGACGTGCCTTTAGATTACTCCCATAAGGGCATAACCCAAAACACCGTTGTAGGCTCTACAACCATGCCTCTGCTACTGTCCCCTCAGTGGAACCCATAAATAATGGTGGCCCAAGTTGAATCAATTCCCTAATATCATCTCCTACATGTCTAGGAGGTCTTTCAAGTGGGGCTCTTCTCTGGTGTATTGACTCACCTTGCTGCTCATCCTGCCCCTCTAACTATCTCGGTGGGGGACTCCTAGTCCTCTCTCTGCCTCTGGGCCCACCTCCTCTGGGTCCCTTTGCTTCCACTACTAGAATCTGCTGAATTGGATGAACTATCGGTACTACCCTCTACTGAACTACATCGATCAAAGTCTGAAGTGCATCTATAATGTCCTGGTTTGGGTTCAATGGTGGTGGAGGTGGTGGTGGTGGAGGTGGTCCATCCCCCCATCCCGCTCTACCACCTCTCACCCTACGACCTCTACCTCGTTGGTTGCTTCGAGTAATAGGAGGCATCCTAAACAATTTAATATTTCATTTTAAGTTTTCAAAAGCATAAGGGTTTAAGGTTCCTAGTGTTTGAAACACGGGCTCTGATACAAAAATGTCATGCCCAAATTACGAGGGCAAAAACAAACTCCAAAAAAAAATTAAATTTTTTTTAGTAATAATTAATAATTAAACATGCTCTAAGTTTGAAATGATAGATAAAAGTTTTAGTACAAGTTCTCTACATTAACTTTCAACAATAAGAAACAATTATTTAAATGACAATGTAATGTATTCGAGTTTAGATTCATTGAAATTATATAATCAACATCAACTATAAAACTCTTAGAAAATTATCAATTTACAAATTAATCGATATTAAAAGTCACTTTAAGGAAAAACAACTTAACTAGAATTAAAACTGAACATATCTATATCAAATTTATTAACTTTAAACTTTACAACTATTTTAACATATTATTAAACCATCAAAATCTTACTAAATTTAAATTTAATGAAATAAAAACTAACTAAATATAAATCAATAGTACATTTAAACTAGTTAAAATCGTATCAGTATAGCACTAACGTTACACTTATTTAAATGATGGTAGAACCTATAAATTAATATTAATTTAACATGATACTTAATTCATAACCAAAATACACTTACCATTTTAATTTTAATACAATCGCAAATCAAATACCAAATTTAATTGTCACAAATTTTAAACTATAATAGCAACTAAACTATATAGAAATATATATAGATTCGAAGACTAATTTAATATTAATCTTAAAATTAACTAATCTTTTCACTAATCATTATGTTATGGCTTTCTAATTTGATTAACAACTAAATTAATTGTAAAACTAAACTAACTACATCTAACATAATCTAACCTTTAAATTAATTAAATACTATTCAAAAATGAATTAACAAAAAATATAGCTAAATTTATTTAACAAATAACAAAACAATTCTTTAAGATTTAATTGAATTAAAAGCCTTAACCCAACTATATATATATATATATATATATATATATATATATATATAATATTAAACTAACCAAATTTACATTGACAAAAAAAACTATACTAAATAATAAAACTAACTAACTACATTATCATTACAAAACTATATTAAAACTATCAACTAGATAAATCATTTATTATGACACAAATTTAAATACACAGAATAAAACAAAATAACTAACTTAATCTAACTAACAACTATTTCTGACTAATCTAAAATCTAACACTAACTCAATTTAAACATTAAATAAAACACAATTACTAAAGCAAATTTAAATCTAACTAAAAACTTAACTAACTAAAAAAAAATATAAATAAAAAAAAATCTAACCTAACATACTAACCTAACATCTAACTAACCCTTAACACCTAACTCCAACAATCCTACACTAACCTATACTCTACCCCCCTACACCGTCCTCTTCCCATGCTACTCCTAGCCCCCTATGCATTGTCCCACGCAGCTGACCTGCGTCAGACCTATCCCCCACGGAATGATGCACAGGTTTAAAATACAAAAACAAAACATGCTAATTCCTCCATAAATGAAAAAGGGAGGAGCGCTAAAAGAGGAAAGGGGTGATGGAATGGGGGACAGGTGACATCACCCTCCCATCAGCAACCCTCTTATGACAAAAAAACTTTTTTATAAAACCTATTTAACTATTCCTTTCAAATCTAACATGCAAGGGGCATTTAAGCCCAAAAGTTTATTAGGTAAAAATTAGATATTTAGGATATTTTGAAAATGTGACTAGTCTATTTTGGAATTGCACATTTATTTATAAATTGATTGATTTATGTTTATATTTTTTTCAAACAAAGAATAAAAGGAATATTTATAAGATTCTCTGTTGTAGTGAGGGGAATTAAATTGCCTCCCATACAAAAACCAAAGAGTATTTACTCTCTTGTAACACTTTTTTTTTTTTTTTATCATATTTTTCTAAGTATAGAATTTCAAGGCAAAGTATATACATATATTTATTTATTTTGTCTATAATTTGAATAGAATTAAAACATATATTTAGACATTGTGGCACAATAATGCAAGTTTGATTAATATCTAATAATCATAAAAACTAAATCTACATGCATAATCATAAATTTTCATTTTTAACATATATGAACAACTTGCTATTTTGCCAAATTAAAACAACATCAATTCCATCCTATTTTGATATGCATCCATCCAATTTAAAATTTACAATTAAATCATATGACAAGCAATTTTACTCAACACCAATTTTATTGGCCAACCTTATTCAAAGGCTCAGCTGGGAAAGAATCAGGAAGAAAACCCAGCTTCGTTGTCAATCCAACAAAGTTTTGAGATACAATTTACATAGGATTTCAATCCTAAATTACAACACTTAAATGAAATTTCCTTTATGACCCTCAACAAGGGTTCCATATCCAATTCTGCAACACATTTCTAGAACCATGGAGGGAACAAAAATCTGATCGGGTGACAACCAAGCATAACCAAGAGAAAATTAAACAACCATAATCATACATGGTTTATACAATAGGATTCACAATGAATCAAAACTAGAGAAAGGTGGATTCTTCCAACCAGGAGAAGTCAAGCACAACACCAAATAGATGCCCAATCGGGGCTATATACCAAGAACTTTCGTTCTTCCATTTCAACATACCATAATCATACAAGGTTTGTACTGACAGGTAGGGGCCCATAACACCCTACCCTTTCTCCCTCTTCTCATCTTGACAAGAGACTCTACACTGGTTGGAGTCTGACTAAACAGACCTTCCCCAAAATTGGTCACTTCTGCCCTCTCCAAGGGTGAGTAATACCAAAACACCCATGCAAGAAAAATCTCAAAATTGCAAACATAAACATGAAAAGAAATAATCCAAAAATAACATGGTTTTCAAAGCTTCCCAACATACCCACAAACATACAAACATTGAAACAACAACAAGGTAGCATAAGCATGAAACAAGAATGAAATCTAAACAAGGGAGATGAGAATTCCAACCTTCACAAAGAGGTAATGGAAATGAACAAGTTTGAGTAGAGTTTCCCTTTCCTTGCTTCAATCTTCAAGAACACCTCTCAAATTGTAGAGATTGGGTAACCACCTCTACTAGTCCAAGAAAGGCTTCTAAATAAGCCTCAAACTCAACCTCCCAAAAGGATCAATAACTTCTCCCACCCACTTGCAATTCTAGAAACTCCCAACTCTACCCTCACTATGGTTAGACACTAAAAGGAGGTGGGGTGAGGCATCTCATGGAACCATGGTCAATTTTCGCACAAAGGAAAAAAGAGACTTCTTGAGTGACCTCAAAAGTCAATTAAAGGGGCTTAGGGGTTGGAAAAGACCCCTAACCCATACCCATACCCTTTGGGTATAATAATTTCATGATTTAAAGCCTTAGGAATAGGTTTAGAGCCAAACAAAAGCTAAAAATAACTAGGACCAACTAACAACTCTAAAATTCAAATTAAGCACGAATCCAAATTAGGGATGACTAACCCCGATTAAGAACTCAATTAACAAACTAACACTAACTTAAATTGACTTAGGTCCAAAGGTTACAGAACTAACCTTAATCAGCACACTAAAGAACATAAGTAATTTGTGAGTGTTAAGCGACACTAAAAGAACATAGTTACGAACATTAACATTCACTGAACACAAAAATAAAATACATACATCTCATAGTACAATACTTGAATTATGAACAACAAGGTTTTCAAAATTAGCACATAGAGATCAGTTCTGTTCCTCCATCAATTTCCTCAGCTAAAAATATTTGCACACTCATTGCACACACCAGTATTCTTAAAAATCACATGTACATATGTTTGTATACGTATCATAAATTCACATAAATTGAAACATACATCAATCTGGGTTTCTTGCATTCTACTTATATCCTTAACCATAAAGATTCTAAAGTCAATGTGTTAATCCTACATTTTACTTAATTCACCAACATATATATACATAAAGCATTAAATGATAGACATCAAATATCTAAAAATAACATCACACAACATGAAATAATATGATATATTCAAGTATTTGATAATGTCTTGACATCTCAAGTCATGAGTAACAAAAAGATAACGTGACAACTAAGGCTACAAAGGGTCAGGGTGAGGCCTCACAAAGCAAGACAAGAAAAAAAGATATCTATACTAAAGAGGAGTAAGAACAAAGGAGTAAGAGAACAAAAAAATACTAACATTAGTTTAGATAGGAAAATAGAAAGAGTATCAGTTGGTACAAAATACAAAACAAGATTGAACATTCAACTTAGGTGAAGTTTGAAATTTTGAGGTATAAGTCATGCATTGCAAAATTTTGATATTTTGATATTTTCTATAGAAGCCAGATGAATATCTATGTTATGCTCATAAGGATAAGATCATTAATGAATGACCAAGTGTTTTTGACACTCATGTCAAAGGGGGAGATTGTTAATCTTAGATTGGTTTTGATAATTGAGTGTCTATACACTTAAATCATTTACTTAGTTCATTCTCAACAATTAACATATGCTAACTACAACATGTAATTTTGAGCATGCCAAGTAAACAATGAGTGTCGAGTCATTCAAGTGTCAAGTAGATAGTATGTGCTGAGTCATTCAATTATGAGAAAGTAGAGCATGTTGAGTCATTTAGATGCCAAGTGACAATATTAAAGTCATAGTTAGTGCCAAGCACTCGGGACTTTAGATGTTGGGTAACACATTGTTGACAAAGTTATTTGTGTTGGCACAAACTACTATGTAAAGTATTTTTTAGCTGATTGAAGGATTGATTTACAATCTTATGTTAATAAGGATGAATCTTATATTTGAGTCCCTATGTATTACATGCACCCAATTAGTTAAAGGGAAGGTTTAAGTAGTAATATAGATTAATCACATCCATTGATTTATACCTAACCCTAAGTCACCTAAGTCTTCTTAAAGAGGAAAAACCCTAAACATTTTATGAATAATTAGAGAGAGAGAAGGAGAGTTTGCATGCGCAAAAAGGACATTCATGGTGGCCAAGGTATTATGATGTTAAGTTATATTGCAAAATTAGTTAAAAGGAGAATAGAGGAAGGAAATAGTGGACATCAGAGAGACATCTAATTAGAATTTATCAAGTACACATCAATATAGAGGTGATCTGACATAAAGTAACAAAGTGCTAATCACGGGACCATTACTGAGACATTCTAATAGGTGAATTAGTTAAATCTCTTAATAAAGTAGTCCTAATAATCTATATTGAAATCCTCTTACAAGGTGCTGACTTAATCATTAGTTGAAGTCCTCTAATTAGTTGCACTTCTAGCAAGGTATTGAAATCCCTTAATAGGATAAGACCTAAAAAAATTTGTAAGATTTTATTAGGGTATATCTTTCATAGGGTAGATCATGTTTCATTATAAAAAATTGTAACCTTCATTGGATACACTTTATGACTAGAGTAGTGAAGATTTTTGGGTGTCATCCCCACCCCAGTTTTACCTTCTTGTTGGAGGGTTTGTGGGTAATCATGTATCGTGTGTCATATATGCATGAATGTTTCCTTGTTTACATACTTTAGATGCATATACTTTACATGATATATTAGTTTACTTATTGAATTTTGAGATGGATGTATTGTGAATGTTTTTATGGGTTAAAGTTTAAAGCACTAACCCAACCTGCCTCTTAGACTTTACTTTTCCTATTGTAATTCCAACAAACACTACCTTTCTTGATTGGATCCTCTTTCTCTCCTTTCTCCTCTATAGCCTTTGTGCTTAACCCATAGATTGATTTCCAAAGCAATGTGATTTTGGTTACCACATCCTCTACTTTCTTCTTTAGAATTTTAAATGCTCTACATTTTGGAGAAAATTTTCCTTTTTGTTTCTCCATTGCTTATTCAATCATCTTCTTATCCAAAACATGGATAACTTGGGCTAATTTAGCCTCTCTTATTTTCCTTTAAGTAGTGAAACTAAATTACCATATTTCCTCAGCTCTATCATACAAACTCTTAGGCATGTAGCTGCAATTCTCTTAAAAATTAACATCATTTAATATACAACCTCCTCAATATTATTCTTGTTTAAACTTCCTAATTTATCAAAATCTATATGTGTGAAACCTAAAAAATCTTAATTGGATATAATATTTTCACATAAATTATCAATGTGAGATGAGGGATTATGGCTTAACACTTTGAATTGGATCAAGCCACCAAACTCTATCTTCTCCTGATCTGAGTTCTTTGATGGCTTGTATTTCTTCATCAATCTCTTGTAAGTTTTCTTATCAGGTTTTCTTGACTCTACTATGAAATTTTCTTTTTTACCTTTATGCTTTGTAACTTCTTTATCCTATGTAGTGGCTTCCCTAGTGCTTGACATAGTTAAAGGTATAGTTTTCCTTTTCTCTAAATTCTTCACAGTTATCTTTGGATTATCCATTGCTTGCTCCTTTTCTATCCTCTTCTTTGTAGTTTCCTTAGGTTCTTCCTTGTCTTCTTCTTCCTCAACACCTTCAACATCATTACCATGATCTTCTCCTAGGCCTTGTGTAAGCTCTAGTGGTGCTTGGTCTTCTACCTCATCTTCTTCTTATTCTTATTCTTCTTCTTCATCATCTTCTTCATCTCCATCCCCTTCACCAAAATTCTCTTTAAGCTCCTTTACTATCAATTGTTTCTTTATTATTATTGATGTAGATTATAAATTTATTGCTATTCTTGATTTAGCCCCATCATAGTTTCCAATGGATATAGCATCATTGTCATTTTCATGCTAGTAGAGTTGTGATTATTGTTGAGGCTTCATCCACATTAATTTCATATTGAAAGGGTTTTAACTATCTCACCCTAGGTATTTTAGATTATGCATATGTGTAATCAACATCAGCTAGGAAACACACATCATTATAATGTTGTTCTACTAATCTTAAAGGAATCCTCAATCTTTTCTTTATGCATTTCTTAAAATTGTAAGAATAAATTATCATTACAACCTCAAAATTGTCTCTAAGTTTCTCAATAAACCTTGTTATCTACCATGTGATAGGTCTATTCTTGTTCCACACCACTTTACTAAAAGTGGGGAATCTATTTGGAACATAGAAAAATATACAAACAATCAAAGAACCAAACTTACAAGATGCACTTTTTGCCTTCCTAATGGCTTCTAGATTTTTTGATAATTTTTGATGTTGCAACTTAGCTAGTCATAAGGATGGGTTCTCTTTACAATTTTTATAACCTAAATCAACTGCCATATAGGAAACATTATTCAATCAACTTGACTAGAAGAAATTGTGAGTTGTAACTTTGACTACAATGGCTACCAAGGGATTGTAATGGTATCAATTGACATCCCTCTGTTCTTCCACATGGCACATGTATTATTCTCAATAACCTCCTTTGCATATCTCTACATGCTTTTTGGTCTATCCAAGGTAGGGTACTCTAATACCTATTCATAAACCTTTTTGATATTTGGATTGGTCCTCTCTCTCACCAAATTTGATTGTCATGAATCAAGCTCAAAATGATTTTGATCAATTTAGTTTTCATGACATGAGGAAAGATTATGGCATGAGCTAACCATTATTCCTGATCATTTTGTTCTCTCCCTAAAAGAACCATTGTCACACAACTTGCTATAGATATCTCTAATTTCCATGTATCCTACCTCTCCTACTTAATAATTATAACACCAACACACATCTTGAACCATTAAAACCTTTGGTGGTATCATGGATAACACACCAAATAGATTTTCTTGTATGAAATCTTAGGAATTGCATGAAAGGGGGCTATCTTATACCCTTGCAAATTAATTGAACATTGAAAACATCCTCCCCCTCTTTCCAAACTATTGTAGAAGAGGTAGCTATCATTTTGATTTCCCAAGGTTTGCAAAAATGAAACATCATAACTCAGAACAAAATAAATACCTTTTGAATATAGTTAATGATGTCCAATAGCTATTTAATACATTTTGAAAACTTTTGAACATCTTTTTGCAATTCACCTTTATGCTCTTCAATCTCTGTTAAGCGCTAATGAGTACAATTTTTACTATATAACCCTTTAAACTAGGCATTAATTCCCTAGTTCATCTATATTTGTAAACTCGACTACCATAGGATTCTCAACATGATTGGTTTATGTAGGATGTTCAATATTCTTGCCTAGCATACAGAGCTTGAAACTCATTGCCATTTATCCTTAACTTGGATATAACTATAATTACTTTCATGCTCAACAACAACTAGAATTCTTTCAATGATTTTCAACAACAAAGAAAAAACCAAATCTATAGAATAACTCTTTCTTCTAATCACATCTTTGCATCTTGGTTCATGCATATATAATCTTTTTAGATCTTTGATATTTGGAATTGATGCATAATATAACTTCCAAATGTTAGGTGCACATATACCTTTGACTACCCAACTGGGGGTGATGTGATCACTTGATCCATTGGATGAAGTCACTTCATCTACACTTATTTTTTTGCAATCTTCCTTCCTTTTTTCATGTCTTCCTCATCTACATATTTACCTTTTTAGCATCAGCCTTTTATTTTCCTCTTCTAAATTCATTACTCAGTGCAATTGATTGAGATGGAAAATTTCTTTTGACATCACAAATATTAAGACAACTAAAACATACAATCTCATTCAACTATCTATTATGGTTACATCTAAAGTGTGTCCTAATGCAATTTTTAGGAATGTGACCATACTCTTGGCAATAGTGACAAATGTACCTTGTGTTGTAATCCCAATCATAATAATTTCCATTAGGTTTTATTATTGTTTACTTTTTTGACATTCATCTAGATTTGGATCTACATTCATACACCTTTTGTCCTTACTTATGACAATTGTAACAATAACCTTCAAATCTCTAAGTATTGGTGGTCTTGGTCATACATTCATGTGTCTAATGTCCTTGCATCTAGTAGTTATAATAGTGCCCTTGAATTTCTACTTAAGGTTTTGATTTCTAGTGTTACTCTTGCCAATGTTTGTTGTGTGACATAATTTTTCATAGTGAAGACAAATGGGCTTAATGTTCTTTCCCTTGTTGTTTCTTTTTTGACCACTTTTTCATGATTCTTATTTTTTAGTCATGGAATATCCTAAGCCACTAGTGTCATTGCTTTATCTTGGTGATTCTATTAGTTTCACAAAGTACTTAATGGGGTCACTAAGATTTTTTTCTTTCTCATTCTTTAATTCATTCTACAATAGGGTATTTTGTGTTTCCAAAGTTATAATATCAATTTCTTTCCTATTTAGTTCTTGATTCACAATCATCAACTAATTCACTATATCCAATTACATGTTTGCAATATTTTTCACATCTAATGTCTTCTCTTCAAGTTTGTTAGGTAGAAGTATTTTATCTTCTTCAATCATGGCTCTATCATCTTTAGCAATCGTTTTCAGTTTAGTTGTCTCACCCAATTTTATTGACTGTGCTTCTTGTTCTATTTTCAGATTCCTTGTTCTCTTAGGGCATTATTCTTTCCCATTAGGTATACAATTATTGCATCAAACTCTTCTGAATTTCTATCATCAAATAATCCATTTGTGTCTACTTCTTGATATTTAGTCTCATCTTTTTGAATAGTTATGTCTTTCCTTCTCTTCAATCAATGTTGTATAGTTCATCTCTTGCCTCGTTGAGTTGATGTAGGGAGATCTATATTTCAATCTTCTGATTCTCAATAGTCTTTCCCACTATTTAGACTTCCATCTTCAAGATCTTACTTCCAAAACTATTAAAATTTTCTTCAAAAGAACAAGGCTCTGATACCAATTCTTGTAAATAATAATGGGAAAGTAAGTTTTGGGAGGATAGGGAGGTGGGGGGTAAATGAACACTTAAAACTTTTGGCTATAAAACATATTGCCAACATCCATCTCATAACTTAACATATAATATGAAATAAATAACCATTCAACACATCCATAGCATAAAATAAATAACACATAAAATAATAAATTTGGTTACCCTTAAACCCTCCAATGAGAAGGTACACTGGGATTGGGATGACACCCAAAAATATTCACTACTATAGTTGTAAAGTGTGGCCTATTATGGCTATGAACTGTTGATCATAAGATATGATCTACCCTATGAGGGGTGTACCCTATCAAAGAATTACATGACTATTAGGTCAAACCTCACTAAAGGACTTAAAACTCACAATTAAGTAAGCACTTAGTTAACAGATTTAAAATAGCCTATTAGGACTACTCTATTAAGAGATTTACTATGCATCACCTCTTAGAATGATTCAACACCTAATCCTTCTATTATCATTCTAATTCTTAATGTCAAATGTTCTCTTTTCTAGTTGATGCAGTGCAAGGTAGGAGAATCCCCAAAGGAGATGTCCTAGCCCCTAGCAAATAAAGACACAATGGAAATAAAACAACAATACAATATCTAATATCAATTCATAACTCTTTATTCATAAAATAATTGATTACACGCAATGTGTCAAGCTATATGGCCTTCCTAGTTATAACCAAATACAAAAAAAGTAATAGTTCTCCAAGATCCTCAAGATCCAATCCCAATCCTAGCTAGTCCAGATCCACACTCTATCTAGAACCTCTAAGGAAGATCCAACTAGTACTCACAACTCCACCAAGAAATATCCTTGTTGCCCATGTCTCAACTACTAGCCTTCTAAAAATTTCAATCCTCTATCACCTTCTTTTCTCCAAAATGAATGAATAATCACAATCTCACAATAAACTACCTCAAATTTGGTGCTCTATCCATAGACATAGGAAAAAATTTCTCTCTAGCTACTCTCCACACTCTCTCCAACTTTGAATGAATGAATAATGACTAAATACATCACAATACCCCCTAGTTATACCCAATTAACCCACAAGTCATTCTAGAAAGCTAAAAATTAAATATCCCTTACATTAACTACATGAAGACCCACAAGTCAGCCTCCAATAAAAATTAAATACCAAGTTCCTCTAAAGGCTTATAATACTTATTAATTACATCAAAATTAATTCCCCATCAGCCAAATAGGTCCACTCAACTCTACCAAGATCCCTTAATCATGTAGGATAGCAATCTATCCTAGGATGCTCCTACATCAGACTCCTTAGGTGTAAAAAGAAAAGTGTGTCCCAAAGTTTGATGCCAAATGAAAAAAAAATCAACAACCATCTTCATCTTCACCAAACGCTTCCACTTGAATAGGGACAAGAAAACCAACATGCAATAATCATCCACATCTTCATCACTCTATCAAGCGTCAAAATTTGAACCAACCAATCAACATGTGAGCTCTGAGGAACAAAATCAACATAATTCTTCATCAAAAAACCCTCATCCACATAAACAACTAGTGAATCAACAATAGTAGCAAAAAAATCCACATCAACAACAATTTGTAACCTCTCAACAAAATATTCCAAACTCTCAACACCAACCTACTAGTTTCTCACAACAAGAGGCTCTACAGCATAGAAGTCACCACCAACAATAATCAGATCATCCATGACTACATTCTCTTGAATCTACATGTCAGACTCAACCAACTAATCATGAAAACTAATCTCCATCCTACAATCAAAAAGGTTAGGAATATTGTCAGCAACATCCTCTAATTACTCTATAGGTTTTGTATTAGGCTTCACAAATTGATCAAAAAAACCAAACTCTTCCACATTGACCTTGCTATGCCATATTTTCTCTCAAACAAGTCTCTTTTAGATCAATAGAATCCAACTCAAAAAAAATCTAAAAAACTCAACCATCCCTACCTTAACTTAATCAACCAAACTAGCTTCAAGTCGAGTAGACATTTTTGAAAACCTCTTCTCCACCACATCATGGTGATTCGCAATCACCTTAGGGTCTAATCCTCTCTTAGCCATCTTCCAAGATCTTCACACAAAAAATCACCAATAGATCAATCTTCCTGAACAAGATTAACCTTCCATCTTCACAACCATAGATCCATTTGAATGTCCTCTAAAGGTCCTATTGCAAACTGCCTCAATTTTGATGATCTATCTACATGTTTAGGAACAATTTTTTCTCTTATATCACTTGATGTAGTGCAAGGTAGGAGAACATCCAAAGTAGATGTCTTAACCCATAGTAAATAAACACATATTAGAAACACAACAACAATGCAAGATCTAATATCAAATCACAACTCTTTATTCATAAAATATATCTGATAACATGCAATGTTTCAGGCTATAAGGCTTTCCTAGTTATGGCCAAATACAAAGAAAGTAATAATTCTACAAGATCCCTCAAGATATAATCCAAAACATAGCTATACTAGATCTAGACTCTAGTAGAAACCTCCAAGGAAGATCCAACTAGTAGTCGCAAACCCATGAAGTAATCTCCTTGTTTTCCAAGCCTTCGCTACTAGTCTTCTCAAAATTTCTCTCCTCTACCACCTTATCTTCTCCAAGATGGATGAATAATCAAATTCCCATTGTAAACTACCTCGCATTTAGAACTCTATCCATAGACTTAGGAGAAACTTACTCTCTAGCTACTCTCCACACTTACTCCTCCTCCGAATGAATGAATAATGACTATATACTTCACAATACATCTACTTATACCCAACTAAGCCACAAGCCAGCCCAATAAGCTTAAAATTAAATATGCCTCACATTAACTACATGAAGAGCCAGAAGTCCTCCTCTAATAAAAATTAAATACCAAATGCCTTGAAAGACTTACAATACTTATCAAATACATCCAAATTAATTACCCAAGACCTAAATAGGTCCATTCAACTCAAAAAAAATCTATTAATCATGCAGGATATCCAACTATTCTAGGATTCTCTTGCATCATTGGTTGTCTCTTGATCCTTCTTATCAAATCTATCTTTTCTAAATCTCTCACTACTTGTCTCTATTTCTCTTAGATTGATTCTTATTTCCATAACTTTTACATAGCCATCATAGTTACCATGAATTCTCTCTAACCTCTTAGCATTCATATCCTTATGTATACATGAACTCTTTAGGATTTACCTTTCTTAAATAAACATAGGTTGAAATGGGCTAGGTCAAAATGTATGGTTGTGGTTGACCCTTATGTCTAACTTAAACTTCTCTTAATTTGATTGGTTGCATGCATTGCATAGCGATCCACAATATGAATCCATAATTATCTCTTCTAATCATAAATTCATGATTATGTTGGCCAAAAATTTATTTACATAGGAGTTTTTGCTATAACAAATAACTATGAAAAAAAGTGTTCACTCGACATCAAAAGGCTCTGATGCTTGGTCTTCATTGTTCTCTGAATGTTGTAACTTGGTTTCTATAGAATTCAACACTTATTGTTACTTGACACCTAAATCACTCAACATGTGTAGACTACTCAACACTAGAGTGACATAGAACATACTATTTTCTTGGTAGGTGGACCCACAATAATGGGTTACACTTTTTTGCCTCAACTAAGAATGAGTTCTGAATTTTCAAGAAAGCTTCCACTTTTAGAAGAAAATTATCATTTCACATTTAGAAATTTTAAGATTAAATAAATTACAATCTTCTAGGATTTTATGTACAAATTCTAAATATATTTTTAAATTTTTTTAATTGATTTGATCAAATTAATTGTTCTCTGATGAAAATATTGGTATGTTATCAAAAATTTGATTTTTAAAAGGGACATTGTTTTTGACATGTTTTCTACAATATATCTATTAATTTGATTCTTTCAAATTTAGTTTGTTAACATCTATACCAAAACCATGGAGGTGATATGATGTCTTTATCCTTAATTTTCAAATTTTATTAGAGTTTAAAGTTGGCCTAACACTAATTTGGACATACATGGCTTTTGACACATATAACTTATTATATATTTACCCAATTTTAAAATTTCTTTGTTTGATTGAAAGGGGACTATAATACAAAGACCATAGTTATATTTTTCACAAAATTTGTCCTCTTAGTTACTATTTTTCCATGATCATTCAATGTTTAGGTTTATTGTTTATAATGAACCTGTATTCAATTAACATTAAAAAAATATATATATATATACTTAAAAAATTCAAAATGTATAAAATTGATATTAATTAGACAATTCATTGTGAGTACTTGTGTCATGCAAAATGACATGTATTGAATGGTCCATTTGAATCTAGCGATTGATCCTGGAAATCATGAAAATAACTAAAAATATTAAAGACTTTGTAAAAGTCATCTAGTTTGCTAGTTTTGATAGAAACTAAATAGTTTCTATCTATCAAAACTATTTAGACTAATTTTTTCTACTTACTTAGTTTTGATCAAAAGTAAATAGTTTCTATTGAAACTATTTAGGAGCCAATTTTTTTGTTTAATTAGTTTTGATCAAAACTACCATTAAAAGTAGTTTCAATAGAAATTTGTGTAGTTTCTATCAAAACTATATGATTACTTTCTATCAAAAAATTTCTAGCAAAAAATTTGTCTTTCATGATTTTAGAGGAATTCTCCTATCCAAAAAAGTGTAACCCATTATAGTGGGTTCACCCCATCAACACCTACTAGTTCTCAACACTAACTTGTCATATTACTCGACATGTATTGTTTGGAAATTTGTGCTCAACATAGTTTGATCACTTGGCTCGGATTGATTGCTCAACTCACTCTAATCACTCGACATGCACTATAATTCTACTTTTTAATGACTAAGTGTTTTTTCACTACCTTGTCAAAAAAAAAATGAGACCAACGATAATAGGTTATGAAAATTCTATGCCAATATCCTTTGGCATCTACTTCATCCACATGGTTTAATTACAATTATTTTTTGCTACTACATACTTTTCATCATTAATGCTTTTTGAAATACAATCTTGTTTCATTCTTAGCCAAGAAAATAATCTTCCTCCAATAAAGAATTCTTCATCACTGGTTCTTTTTATGTTGTCCATGTTACTTGCCCAATCTGCATTAGTAGAAGCACATAGAGTGAAATCACTTGATCTGTCACACCATATTCTATAATCAAATGTTACCTTCAAATATTGCAATATCCTCTTTACTACTACATAATGATACTCCTTTAGATTATCTTGAAATATAGCTTCAATATCAACAAGATTTTCTATATCTCATTTAGTGTAAATTATATATTGAAGACCTGTAATCATAGGTCTATATTTATTTTGCTCAATTGTAGGAGTTTAATCCTTACTAGTGAAATTATGACCAATTATCACTAGTGTACCAATAGGTTTATAGTTTTCCAAGCCAAATCTTTTAACAAGCCTTTCAAATACTTATCTTGCAAAAATAAAATGCCATCACTATTCTACATATTCTGCAGACCTAGGAAAATTTTCATTTCTCCGATCATGCTCATCTCAAATTCATTTTTCATTTCTTTAGAAAACTTAGTGCTAGATTCATCATGACCTCCACAAATTATGTCATAACCAAAGATCAATATTATCATAAAACCATTCTCAATTTATTTCAAGTCTAAGTTACTATCTATTTTACCTTTAGCACATCCATGTTTTTCCAAATAAAATTCTAGCCTTTCATAGCATGTTCTAGATGCTTTATTTAGATCATATAAATCTTTTTTTAGTCTATATACCATATATTTTTCTTTTCTTAAAGGGAAACCTTCAAGCTTCTCAATTTATACCCCTTGTCCAAGTTCTGCATTCAAGAAGAGTCATTTGACATCCATTTGATATAGTTTGAACTTTTTATTTGTTGCACAAGAGAAGAACATTCTCACTACTCCCATTCTGGCTATAGGGGCATATGTCTCCTCATAAATCTATTTCTTCTTACTATTAATAACCTTTGCATACCAATCTACCTTTGTTTCTTGCAACTTCTTGTTCATTCATCTTGTTTTTAAATACCCATTTAGTTCCTAAAACATTCCTATCTTTAGGTCTAGGAACTAATTCCCATGTGGAATTCTTCACAATCTAGTCTAGTTATTCCTTCATTTCTTGAATCTAATGATAATATTTTCATGCCTCAACTACACTCTTAGGTTCAACTAGAGAAATCAAACATAATTCCTCATTTACTCTATTTCTTTTCATCACTCCAGCATATTTTCTTACAATTATCTTCATAGGAGGGTGATTCTTTGTCAGGTTCCTATTGTATGTGGGATATGCTAACTCAAATATTATCTCATCTCTTGATTTAGATCTCTATTCCCCTCTTTGCTCAATAATTTTCAGTTCATTCTACAAGTCATTGTTATTCTCAAAGAAATCTTCTACATTTTCTTTAACAATTCTAGTATTATTTTCTTCTTTAATAGAGTTGTAATCTATAATCTTATATTTAATTCCAACTTTTCATCAACTTTTACATTTTCACACTCAAAATTTTTCTTTCTTCTATGGTTTAAAATGTCTATAAGATTTTCTTTTTAATGAGCAACCAAGGAAAATAACTTCATCACTTCTTGGATCAAAATTACAAACATCATCATCTCTCCTTACATAACACTACCTTCAGAATATTTTTAAATACTTTACTAAAGGTGTATTACCAAACCATAATTCAAAAAGAAACTTATTCCTACCTTTTTTGATCTATTGTCTCACACCAATTGTTAGAATATATAGTCCACCAATATAAGTGGTGGGGGGGGGAAGGGGTGAATCAGTTATCCAACTATTGAAACAATAATCAACCTTATTAAACCTAAACCATATGAGCAATATCATTAGCAACCATTGCAATATACTCATACATAATAACACTAGATATGTCAACTAGGGAAGCCCTTGATTAGAGGAAAACCCCAGTGGGGATGGTACCCACATGATGATGTATTAATATAAATATTCCCTGTTAGAGGATGGACTCTATTAAGAGTCTATGAAAACATTAAGTACATATTATTCCTTTTTAGGAGAGTTTGAATCCTTTTTAGGATATTCCAACCCTATTAGAAGTTGAGCCAACCCTATTAGGAGTTGTAGAAGGGAGGTGGACCTACTGTCAAAACAACTTTAGGGGTAAGACCAATAATCTCTTTGTCCAAATGATCTATATATTATTCCTTGCAGAATAATAGAATTGAAATTTACTTATGATTCCTCTTTCCTTTGAATTAGACTTCTGCTTTTGATCTCAATACTAGATCACATGCTTCACATCTAATAATCTCTTGGACTACTTACTCATATATTCCAAACACTCTACTCTTGTTTGTACCTTTTTGATTACTTCACATTTTAGACTTTTTACAAATAAGAAAAATACTTCTCTTTATACCAAGTTTTCAAAAAAAATCCTTGAGTTGGCCTTGAGGCTTTCCCAATTAATTATATTAGGACCACAATAAGATAATTAATTATTTTACAATTACATAACACTATCAGGTCACAGTCTATAAAACTTCTTACAAATGTAACTCCAAGACTTGCACACTTGCTGACATCATTATCAGACTCTCATCTATCATTGTATAACTTCATGTACCTTGATTATATATGTATTAGGAGATATGATGTAATCATTACAAACTTCTTATTAGGTACACTATCTTTGCACTGTACTCTAAATCATGTTATCTTCAACATTTCTTTGACACATGTTACACACACTTAACCTCATCATTAGGACATGGTGTGGAACATATCCTTGACCAAATGTCATCTAAACATCAAAGCTCTATATATATGACCATGATATATGTATGCTACTTTACCAGCCATCACATAAACCATACTATTTTGTTATTATAAAAATAGTCATGAATGCAACATGTCACTTCTGCTATATATTCTTACAAATGCTTAGAATACTTTCCCAAAGGAATACCATCAATATTAATGCTAGCACTATCTTGGTTATGCCTCATGATTAAAGAGGTTACACTCATTTTCTAGAATATAGTGGTACAAACAATAAAGAGGAAGATGGAGATTTGTAAAGGTAAGGTAATGCTAGGAAATTACAACCCATTATTGCCTCTCATCAAGTGATCTTTGTCTACTTATTTATCTTATTTAAGATATTATGTCATATTAGAGACAATTTGAAAATAAATTAAGAGGAACTTTGTCTACTTGGGAATGGAGAAAAAATTGAAAATTATCCTTGTGAATGGGAGAAAGTGTGTAGACCAAAATCACAAGGTGGTTTGAACCTAAGGATAATAGTGGATTTAATCAAGGCTCATATGAATAAGATAGGATGGAGACTAGCGCACAATTCAACTAGATGGTGTTGAATTATGAGAGCTAAGACTTGATTCAAAGGCCTTTTAACCATGTTTTATATAATTAAGGTCTCCCAACTAGATCAAGAATATGGGTAAATATTGTTAAGATTAGGAATCTATTAAGAGGGCTATAGGGACAAGGTGGAATATTAGGGATAGAAATATTGAAAGATTCTTCGAAGATAGATGGCTTAGAGACTCTAATTTAATATAGATACTAAATTTAAAATTCTAAAGAATCATGGGGTGGATATCTATGGAACCATGGTAGTCAATTGTATTGATAATAGCAAATGGAAAGATCTCATTTTGGCCAATCTTAACCTAGTGGAGAAAGTTATCTATGAGGAGTTGGAGAACCTCTAAAAAGAAACTTGTATCGCTTCCTTCCTAAAGAGAGATGAAGTTGTTTGGGATAGAAAACCTTTTGGTGACTTTAATGATAAGTAAACCTATTTAAGTATTAATAGTGAGTGAGGTTCCTTCAAATGGAGATATATTTAGTAGTCAAACCTCTTTCCTAACATTAAGTTATTTTGGTGGTCTATTATGCACAATAGTATTCTCATGATTGATAATCTTCAAATGAAAGGCTTTTAGATGGTTAATCAATGTGTACTGTGTAATAGTGATGAGGAAACTATCCCTTATCTCCTAATTCAATTCTCCTACGAGCTACTCAAATCTATGATAAGTTTTTTAATTGGAAGGGAATTTCTTCGGTCTTGAATATTGATGCTTAGAAATTATTTTTGGGTGAAAATTATCCCTCGCACCACCCCCTAATTAAATAGATATGGAAATCAATCCCACCTTACATTCATTGCAATATATGGAAGGAAAATAACAACTATAGATTTAGGGATAAATCAACCCCCTAAGGTGGTGTCTAGAACAATTATGGCCCTTATTAGAGAATACATTTTTTTAGCTAGAAATGTAGAGCTCTTTGCCACTCTCGAGAAAAAATGGATAGATATTTGGTTGAATTATGGGATGTATCTTATCTAGTGGAAATAACGGATAGCAAAAAGGCCTTGATAAGGAAGGGTACTAGATGAAAGTCACCCCGTCCCTTCTAAATTGGTGGAAACTCAATTTTGACAGATCTAAGAGAAATTAAAGGGAGGTTTCTAAAGGGATTAACCATGATGAATAGGGGAATTATATTAGGGGTTATGCAGAAACCAATCTTCAAATTTATAGCAATGAGGCAGAAGTGATTGGGCTCCTCTAGGGGTCAAAGATTGCTTACAATCTGTGAATTCAAAGACATGTGGTGGAAGTTGAGTCCTAGTGGCCATTAACAAAATTAAGTGGGATCATAAGATTAAATGGAATCCCATGTCAATAATGAGTGATGAACAAATATTTTTAAATAGATTTGAAATTGAAATATAGTATGCACATTGCTACAAAGGGACCAAGGTGGTGGATAACCTTGTGGGTATAGACATAGAGCCCACTAAAAAATTATGATCATTTACATATTACCACTTTTAGGAAAGGGAGTACAATTCACATATAATGATTTCATTGCTCATTCAAACATATGGTATTTTCAACTAATGATGGACATTTTTAAAATGTGGTTTATGGGGGTCATTCTAATTCTAACATCTTATAAGGTGGGAATTATTGTGATAAAGAAGTCAAACTTGCTAACCTATTCTTTAATTTTTTGAATTATCACTATTGATGTTAACTCTAGGTTCTAACCCTAGGCAACATTCAAACAATTTTTTGCAATCCCAATGAATGGGTATTTATAAATATTGATGGTCATTATTAGGGAAAGGTTACAAATGGAGAGTAGGTGACATGCATTAAAGAAATTTTATTCTAAGTTTTCTTCTAGAAATAAAAAGTATAATTAGTATACCATAGCTCATTTTATTAAGAAGTTTAAAGCTATCAGTAAATAAAAGCATATTATGTTCTTTCTTTGTGCATATTGCTCGACCTTTTTCGTAGTATCATTGTGGAGATAATGAAAGTTGTGGACAATTTGGTTGGTGATCTTAGGGATGAGGAGCCAAAGGAGAGTGTCAATGCTCAGATTGAGATTCCCAAAATTAAAGATTCTATCAGGGATGATAAGGATATGTGAACTTATTTGAAGGAAGAAGGATTAATTCCATTTGTGAAATGCAACAAAGGCATAAAAGGAATATCTCCTGGCAGTTTCTTAACTATTGGAAAAAATATTGGAAAAATATTAATTGGGTCTTATTTTACATTATAGAGAAGATAAAACTAAATTCCTGATGGAGACACAACCAAAGACTAGAATGAACACATAGGAAAAGGGAAATATTATTATTAAAACAAAATGCCCTATGGGGTATGTGCAGGATCATGGTGTGCCAAAAAGTGGCGATGTGAAAAAAAAAGAGTTTGAAGATGCCTAAAAGTGCTTCAAAATCTGCTCTGACTTTTTTTTACCTGTCCAGGAACCAAACATAGAAGGTTAAGCCGAGCCTTATCAGATATCCGATATGATATCGGATATCTGATTTTAAATCAAATATCTGACTACTAATTATAATCATATAATAGTATGATATATTATTTAATATTATTATTATTATTTAATATTAATATTTACTTAATGATATTATTATTATTTAATATAATATTATTATTAAATAATAATAAGATATAATAATAATATCATATTAAATAATAATAATAATATTATTATTATATTAAATAATATTATTATTATTAGTATATTAAATAATATATCATACTATTATATTATAATAATATTATTATTATTTAATATATTATTATTACTATTTAATATTATTATTATTTAATATTATTATTATTATTATATTATTATAATCGTATAATATTATACTATAATAATATTATTATTATTATTATATTATAATAACATATTGTATTATAATAATATAATATAATATTTCATATATTATAATATATAGTAATGTAATATAATATATATATAAGATATAATATAATAATAAAAAGTAATATCTTATAATATAATATATAATAAAAAAGTATAATATATTATAAATTATAATAATATAATATAATAATAATATTTTTATATAATATAATATTTTATATTATAATATATAGTAAATTAATATAATAAATATAAAATATAATATAAAAATATATAAAATGTAATATATATTATATATTATATGTTATATTATATATATTGTACTCATTTTATGTTATTGTGCCATATCGGATATCCGATGTTATATCAGATATTCGATATAATATCGGATATCTGATATAGTATCGGATATCTAATACCTATACATTGGATTAAATAAAATCACAGACCCGCGGGCCCTCATTTTACATGAATTTGGGGCCAGTATTGCCATAGCGGATCGGATATCAGACATCAAGTATGTTCCCCCCACCACCCCCCCCCCCCCCCCGACTCATTTTTAACCTAAATTTAATAGATTTTAACATGATTTTGTTTGTTTTAGTTGAATCTAGGGTTTTTTTGACAAAAATGGTTAAATTTTAGATTTTTTTTTAATATAAATTATGTTTTACAATTCAATAGCAATGGCTGATCAAAATGATGACACTGAGGCAGGGAATAATATTCCTCGTAACCCACCACCAAATGATCCAATATCCCCACAAAACCCTCCACCAAATGATCCTCTACCTCCTCAAAACCCTCCTCGAATCGAGGATTTGATAAATAAAAATCTCACTGAGTTGAGAGGTTTGCATAGAACATACAATAATGTACCTGCACTAGCTCCTATGTTATCCACGTTAAACACCATAGTGGATAACATTGAAACCCTTACAAACCAACAAAATGCCTCTCTTCGTTGGCATGATGAAATGCACCAGATGTTTGATGATGGTTTAGATTATGATGAGGTCGTGGCTCTCAACATAACCAAAGATGATTTTGCTAGCCTTTTTGTTAACCCAAAAATGGGTATACCAGTTGACCCAAAAAAAACTAAACTATCGATTAAATGGTGCACAAATGACGCCATACGTGCAAATTTTTGGGACCGTTGGTGGATGGTCTTTGATATCCCTCCACATGGAAATTTAGACATACCATTTTATTTCCTTAGAAAATTATATGTAGAATTTGTGTTGAAACTTAAAGTGAACTATTGGAGCATGAAGCCCAACATGGGCTTAGGACTAAGAGCTCCTCAGGATAGACCCTCTTCCTAGCAGAAGAAACTTGGCACTTTTGTCCCCCCCTAATATCTCCCCCCCTCCTCAAGTGCAGCATCCAAATATTATGGCAGAGGCTAGCTCTTAGACCATCAGAGCCATTCATAGGCTGAGTAGCCTAATGATATCTCAGGCTAGGTCAGTCCTGCCTCCTCGTGTTGATGATGTTGGTACCAGTTCATCATCGGCTAGCTCATCACATGTTTGTGTGCCTCACACTTTCACTACATGCAAGAATACTTTCTAGGGTTCCGTAGGTGATCTTCCTGAGTATCATTTTGTATTAGACGAGGATACACCGGATGCACATGCAGAGGCTACAGACCCTGATGCAAGAGAGGAGGGGAATGCAGAGGCATGGACTCCTTCGGTGTCGATACGTGTATACATTTTTTTGTTATGACATATGTGATTTAAAGTTAATTTTTATAATAGAGTAATTTTAATTTTTAAGCCATGCTGACTTTTACATGTATGTGATCTTCATTCATGTTTAGTTGACGACTGAGAAGGAGGTCAGACAGATAGATGATGCTACACTCTCGGCCATTTCATTTGGGCTTGAGAGATCTACTGTACATTATGTTTTGTTTGCATTTTTTTTTTGTATTCGATATTGTAGCATATATGGTTGCTAATCTTTCTTTTATCTTGTAGATAGCACCTACCCCGGGGGGACAAAGTGTGAGGGGTGATCTAGCATGCATTGACAAAGGAAAGGTAATTAGATGTTTTCTAATTGATTAAATATTGATGCATTCTTGTAAAATGTTTGTAGTAATCTCATTTAATTACATTCTTTATTGTATATAGGGTGTGGCTACTGGCAATAAGCCTGTACAGATTCAGCATCCTAGATCATCAGGGATTTTCATTCACACAAAGAGCCCCATTGTATGTATAAGTATCATTTATTTTTTATTTATTTTATTTATGCAAAGGAAAGTATGATTGTTGTTCTATACAAATTCTGTGATTTTTTCCATACCAATAATGATTCATGTCTTGCATATGTTCATTACAACTTAAATAGGCTTATATGCACCTGTCCAACCGACCAAGTTGGTTACAAAGGTTTATTTAATCAAACAAATACCAAATTACTACTTTCCCTCCAAAACTAATATGACCATTTGAATTTGAAATTCAAATTTCAAACTATAGTTTTTATGCATTCCCTAACTTTCTAAACTATTCCATTGACTCAAATTGGTCATATGGATTTATTAAATGCAACTAAGTATGAAACTATCCTAAGACTACCCCATATGGCTCTTTTGGCCATTTTACATCATGTTGCCCTTAGGTCCGTACTAGGACTTTTATGACTTTTGTCTTTCAAAGTACATTGTTTATTACATAATTCTATTATTGATTTTAATATATCCCAATTAACAATCAATGATGTCTTTGATCCTCTATCTTCATCTGGTACCAAGGCTCTCTTAGATGATTTAATAGATGCCCCTGCACCAAACACCCCACCTTCAAAGCAACTCTTGTCCCGAGAGTTAAGGGGTACTATCTTCTTTCCTCCCATCCTTCTAGAGGGATGTTTGCAACTTTGCACCTGCAATATATTACCCTGCACACCTGCATACAAATCATTAGAAACAAAAAGCATTGGATCCTTGTTACCAGTCATGGTAACCTTACTGCCTACTGATTATGAATAGTCATGTTTTATCCTTGACAAAGGCTGAATAACTTGTTGTCTGAGGCCATGCTGACCCTGTCTCTTATCCTCCATGGATATGTTCACTTCTTTTTTCACTCTCATCACCAAAGGACACCATACTATTCCTATCATCACTCCTTTTGTTGTCACTGTCTGCTTGTAAGCTGAATTCTAAGTTTTGTCTTGAACAATCTCATCCTTCATAACCAAAAGAGATGGCTTCAATGGCAGATTTATCATATCATGTTTACTCTCCCTCTGCTCCTGCAAGTCCACAAACTCTTTCTTGCCAAAAAAAATAACTCTTTCCTCATCATGACCAGTCAAAGGATTTAGCTTAAACTTCACACCATCTTTGTGTACTATATAAACATTTGATGAGCCAAAATGAATAGTGTTCCCTGAGGCTTTCCAAGGCCTTCGAAGGATTACATGGCAGCATGTCATTAGAATGTGATCACATATAGCTTGATCTTTTATATTCTCCTATAGAGAAATCCACTATTGCTTGCTCCCTTACAACAATATTTTGTGCATCACTGACCCAAAATGCCCTATATGGTCTATCAATAGGATACTTCTTCAATCCTAGTTTATTTACCATTTCATAAGACACTAAATCATCAAAGGAACTAGAGTCTATTATCATCTTACAAATCCTACCATGGCTCATGCAATTTGTCCTGAAAATGGATGGTCTGGTCTCCTTTTGCTGTTGCATTTGTGGTCCTCTTCTCACCATCAAAGATTCTCCTTCAAGTTCAAGGTCTGCATTATCGTACCTCTTTTCTTCCTCTTCTCCTTGGGTCAAGGTGACTCTCCTCTCCTCCTTCTTGAAATCCACACCTTTCTTAGGGAACTTGTAGGATTGATTGCCTACTCCTCCACATGTGAAGCATTTACCTATGAAAACACTATTACCTCTTCCACTTCCAAATCTTCCTCCCCTAAAACTTCCTCTTGTCTCAGATGTAATCTCTTTTCCTTTATCTTTGTCTTGATTGTTTGAAGTGTCAAACTGACTTCTTACACCTCTTCCTCTCATTGTTCCACCTCCTCTCTAATTTTCTTGCCTCTCATTCTTTCTTTTCAACTTCTCCTTTTTCCAGATTTCCAACTGAAAACATTCTACAAGTGTCCTTGGTACATTCAATCCTATTTCATCTTGAATATTGTACTTGAGGCCATTAATGTATCTAGCCACCTTCTCATCTTCATCTTCTAGTCCTCCCCTAATACTCAGGGTATGGAATTTCTCAGTATAGGACATGACATCCATATCCCTCTATTTCAAATTGTTCCTTCTTATCTTTAAATTTGGACATGACATGACATTTTGTATATGAATCTATGTATTTTGATATATATATATATATATATATATATATATATATATATATATATATTTGAGTACTTTGTAGTTGGATACATGATCTTTGACATATATTTGTGTAAAATTTTGTCTATAGATACATGTATTTTGATATATATTTCTGTCATTTACGTGCACAATGATATACATATTAATTTAGTATCTAGTATTGTTCAATTTATCGTGGATCATGTGTCATGCCCTAAATTTTACTAGTAAAAACACGACAATTTTTTTTTTTTTGTAGCTTATGAAGTCGCATAAGAAATTACATATTGTAAAACAAGGTTATCATTGAATAGGAGTTCAAGACTCATGTGGATAGTGTGAAAGTGTTAACATTTTAGTCATAGGTGGTTTTCAAATAGATTGGATGACAATCTAGTTCAAGTTAGTGAGGTAATTAGTGAGGTAATTCATATCCTAACAAGCCTCTTATACTAATATTCTATTAGGGTCTGTCGGTTGTATCATATGGACTAGGTCGTAATTCTAGCATGTAAGGGAAGGGGATCAGAATTACTTATTATCCTCATTACCAATGTACACACATTCATTAATCATTATAATATATATTAATGTGACAATTACTATATGGTGTGGAAGTGTAGTATATCTTAATCAATTAAACACACGTATCTAGAGAATTTAGATTTAGTACTCATCACATGAGCACCCTTAGTCAAATAAGAAAATGTGCACATATCTACCACACTATATCAGATCTAACCATTGGAAATTAGAAAAGATATGCCCCAAAGGTAGCTTCAAAGTCTACATGATGGAGAAGGGGCCACTTGCATTGATAGTATCCATCATTCAACACATTAGTTACAAAATTTATGGAATAAATAATTTGTTTTATGTGCCAAACGTGTATCATGTGCTTGCATCCATATCTTACTGGTTACAGGTCCTCTCAAAGATTGGACCAATACTGAGTCATTTTCTCCCTCTTCACTCTATTTAGTCATCCTTATGCATTATATCAACATTGCTTCCTCACCAAACTAGCACTCACTATAGTTTTCTAAACACAAAAATTACTATTTCAATACATAAATTAAACTCACTCTAACAAAAGACAATTACTGACTATCTAGCTCATCAACTACTAACTAATCTAGCTACATTGCCATGCTTTTACATTTACTATTTTAATTACTATAATTACTATACTATTACATTTACTTTTTACATTATTACATCTAACTATTCACCATAAGCTCTCTTTCTCACCATCAATATTATTATTATCAAAGCATGTTAAGATTCAAAGTAGTTTCATTGTACGAATTAGTAAGCACATAAAATGATGAACTCTTAGTAAGTCTAAGGGCCAATTCAAAGTAGTTAGCTCAATAATAATTCACGATCTATATTTAAACACATCCTACTACACCATCATATTAAGTGTGTCAATTTAAATTTTTTAGATGAATTGTTTATGCAAGGATTAGGTGCAAGCGTATAAATAAGGTTTGTATATAACATACCTTGTCATTTTGACATATATGTATCAATGTATCAATGTGCTTTATTGACTAGATAAAACTAGATTTGAGTTATTATTTTAATCCACCATCCATCCTTATCCTTGATTCTCCAATCCCATCATCCCAACAACTTACTTCATATTAACCCTATTATATGTACATCCAATCAATCTTGGCTTTTATTTTATTTTTGAGTTAAATATTTAAATTTGTCATATTCTCTAACATGCACACTAATATGCCTTTATTTATTTAATTACTAATTTATTATTTGAGTGTTGGATGTGACTTAGAGGTCACAAGATTGTAATGTGTACCATTCTGTCACTTAGAAAATATATTAGTCTAGGACACTCATTAGTCTCTATATGCTATTATTATTTTTATTTTTATTGGATAGCAGTCTAGAATCTGGGAATATTCTTTAATATTTTATTGCTCTGTATTAAGGAAGGGATTTATTTGTCTTTACCATACATTTTCTAGAGAGGAAAATGCATGCCTACAGCAATGTATCTCATAGATTTTATTATGTCTTCTCAGACAAAAAACTTCATTTTGTTATATCATAAAATTAATTTGATGATTTCCTTGCTTAGAATTGCATTAAGCTTGGTAATTAAAATCAATGTTGTCCATGCATGTGATATGAACATAAAATTTTCCTTCCAAATTATTGAGTGCACAACAAGATTGTAAGAAATCTACTAAGTTTTAAATTTATACAATCAATGGTATCACATAACATCTATGGATTGTTATTATCAACTAGTCATTTACAATACCACAAGGAGAAAACTTTCTTTCACATTTTCAAATGATAAAAATGGTGTCAAAGAAAATCTGTGACTCGTACCAATGCTTTCATAAAAATATAAACTCCAAATGAAACATGCATATACAACCTTATCAATTATTTCTTCTACACGTACATTAGGTAACAATGATACAATCTCCTTCCATCACAATGGGGCAACATAAGGGACTTTTCAAAATCATAAGGAACATGGACATTGAAAGATATGGAAAATGAGTAGCATGAACATTGTCCAACATGATCGTTGAGAACATGAACAAGCTAGTGAATCCTCCTTCACAAATGAGGGCACAATGTCAAGTTTTCTCATCCAACATCAATCTACAAGATGATCATTCCAAGCCATTTCCATTGCTCCCTTGGACACAAATCTTCATATGCAAAATAACAAAATAACAAGGACCATGGGTGCTTTCCACCCAACTATAGGCCTCAAAGAGACCACCCCCGCACTAGGGAACAAGGCTCAAACTGGGATACACATACAATCTTTCAATGCATAAACATTACATTTCAAACTTGAACAATTTCCCCCCAAGACTATTTCACAATGGCTTCACAGATGGAACCATAAACATAGGGTGAAGGTGTGTTCTAAAATGGAGACTTTCCATACCAAACCATATTTGCAATAAACAATTTTCATGCCCTCTTGGGGCTATCATAATTCAGCAAATTTCATGCCCTCTCGAGGCTATCATAAATGAACCATTTAATGCCCTCTCGGGGCCTCCATATTTCCTCCTCTAAACCCACTACCATCAGCTGTAACTCCTCAAACTTCCTTTCTACACCATACTTTCCTTATCACCCCTAGCAAGATATGAAATGTTATGGCATATAATGGAGCCCATACTCCAAGGTTCTCAATACATTTTTCGAACCCAACTTAAGCCCTTCACCCTGGACTTCTCTTCCCTTCCCACTACAAATTTTGGCATCGAGCGAGACCACTGTGCTAAATCCAAATGGAATGTGATCTCTTAAAAATGAGATAGGTTATTTTAGGCCTTAGTATCACTGTCTTGTAGCATTTGATAGTTCATCAATAGCCGTCACGAGCTCTGAGTTATGACCCTCGATACGGGGTAGCTGCAAATGATGGATGGTCTTTGTGGCCAGAACAAGGGTGTGACTAGGGTTCAACCACCCATTTGGAGCTAATGGAACTGACAATTCGATGCCAAGATCAGTGGTTTCAAAGTTATGTTGTTGTGCACCTACGAACTGAGGCACACTGCGAGTTTTGGCATCAAGCGAGATCATTGTGTTGAATCCAAATAGAATGTGATCTCTCAAAAATGAGATAGGTTATTTTAGGCCTCAGTATCACTTTCCTATAGCATTTGACAGTTCATCGATAGCCCTCATGAGCTCTGAGTTATGACACTTGAAAGATCGACCTCAAAATGCACTTAGAGCACCTTGGAGACTCCTCGGTACAGGGTGGTCGCAAATGATGGATGGTCTTCATGGCCATAACAAGGGTGTGAGTAGGGTTCACCTACCCATCCATAGCTAATGGCATTGACAATTCGATGCCAAGATCAACGGTTTCAAAGTTACGTTGTGGTGCACCTATGAACTAAGGCATACTGCGAGTTTTGGCATCGAGCTAGATCGTTGCGCTGAATCCAAACGAAATGTGATCTCTCAAAAATGAGATAGGTTATTTTAGGCCTCAGTATCACCATCATGTAGCATTCAATAGTTCATCGATAGCCCTCACGAGCTCTGAGTTATGACCCTCAAAAGATCGACCTCAAAATGCACTTAGAGCACCTTGGAGACTCCTCGGTACGGGGTGGCCACAGACGATAGAGGGTCTATGTGGTTGGAACAAGGGTGTCACTGTGGTTCACCCACCCACTCGAAGCTAATGGCACTGACTTGTAGCCATTAGGAGTTAGATTTTGAAAAGTTGTCAAGAAAGGTTGACCCCTTTGACTTGTATCATGAAAGGTTGCTTTGTGCCTTGCTTGATTGTTTAAAGACTACTCCATGTATCACTATCTTTCTTGGAAAAAAAAATTCTTTTGAACATCAAGCTTGCAATATTATCAATTATTGTCAAACTTTTTCAACCAAGTCAAAATGTCAAATGCAAATATTTGTTTGCATTTTTTGCTAAGGGGAGTTTCATAAATTGACTTTGATTTTCTATGTCTTTAGTGCTTGAACATGCTTAAAATGGCTCTTTGGTCTTAGAGCTATTGGTATTTTCTAACTTCATGGTCTATGATATGCATACTAAGAATTTCTTTCACTAAATGGTTTCCTTGATCTATTGACTACACTTAAATTTGTTCACTTGTCATCTCTCTTTCTTTATGTTCAATACAAAGAGCTAAAAGAGACAAATAATCTTTCTTACCTTCATCTCTCTAAGCACATGATAGAAATCAATTCTAAACTTGAGAAAAGGTTAGAGGAGAATATTGCATTCTTAAATTAATCTCCCTTAAGACCTTTACATACACATGGGGCATTCTTAAATTAATCTCCATGGAAGAAAATTTCATAAAACTAAAGATTCCATAGTGTTGAAACATAAAATCCAAGATCTCATTTATGATGGGATTGTTGATACCTATAATGACTCATGTGTCACAAGATCATGCTGATGAACCTATGTAAAGTGATGAGTTCCTTGACACCTTCACTTCTTATAACACTAATGAACCTCCTAAAGTGTCAAAGCTTTTGAAAATGCCTCCACCAAACAAAGAACCTAATTCTTTCCATATAGACCATGTGTACCCTCAAGGGCTACAACTAAAAGAAAATCAAGCTAACCATGCATACCCTATTTTACTTTCTCATCCACTCATAGCCTTCATATCCAACTTCATATCATATCATTATGCATGTGCTATCTTGCTTATTAGCTTTAATTGCTTATCCTACATGCTATCTTCTTTCATGGATTTCATGGCTTATCCCAAATGTGCTTCATACAACTTTTCAATATGAAAGTCTTTCAAAATATTATACAATATTATGACTCTTTATGCTTTCAAATGCTATGATTAGTTGCAAAATGGAAGAAATCAAGTATTCTAATTTTTCATCCATACTTTCTAGATTTTTCTTATTTGATTAGTTGGATAAAAATAGTTTTAATAATCATAATGTCAGCTTTATGTCAAATAAGAAAAAAACCAAATTTGTAATAAGATATCTGCATGCAATTATCTTTCATATAGTTATAAATGCTCTTAAAATTGTAGTTATAGCCTTGTATCACATGCAAATATGACTTGGAAGAACTTGGTCAATATCTTCCTCTTATAATTCCTTACAAAGAACCTACCAAAATACAAAAACCATATACAAAAAACTACACATTTTACATCATAGTACATCATAAATTTTAGAAATTCTCCCTAATACCACCCCCCTCCAACTCTTCATGATGTACCTGCATTCCAATATCATAAAAAAAATAGTAGCTTATTGTATTAAACAAGAGAATAATCAATTCATTAAATCATTATGAAGAAAATAACATAAGAAGTATATATACCTAGTCGAGTATTCCAATAGGGTCCTCTCTCTGTTTTAGGGTCTCCAATAGGGCTTCATGATCAGCATTAGCAATAGTAAAAAGTTATTTTACTTTTCGTCTTCCTTGATGCTTCAATAACTTTACATTTGTTGCTATAATAAGATACAAATATATGAGAATTACTTTGTGCTTCTGATAGTCTTCAAATGTAGGAATTCCATTCCTTCTAAGCATTTATGTCTGCAGCCATGTTCCAGCAACAACCACTGAACCAGTAGGATACGAGAATCCATCATCATTTGTGATCGGTTGTGCAAGTTTTTATTTGCCTCTTACACAACGTGCTAACCAATAATCAGATTTCTCATCATTCCCCTATGGTGCAACCAATGCAAAGACATGTCTTGGCTGAAGTAGATTTGATAGATAGTTATGCTCAAGTGAACTTTCCATGTCATCATTTTTTATAGAGGGTATGATAGACAATGGAGTAAGATAATGTGGAGCCCATGTGTCCACCCACTCACTTGACTCACAGTGATCCCAATCACACTGAAAACAAGTATGACAAAAACAAGCTAGTTGACGTGTCCAAATGGTCCATGTACTAGAATTAGAGCTCCAAAATGAATGCATTTTTGATGAGTCTCTCACTGTTGCAAAATCTGATCTATCACCTATGGACCCTTCCTCAACCAACCAAAAGAACCTGCGTACCACTGAATCAAGAGTCCCCCCCTGTGATAATGCTAAACTACACCAATCAACAATGCTACGAGCATCAAGAAGCTCTGTTGTTGAAATCTTCAGTTGCTTCTTAACCAGAGCTCTCTTCACACATGCCCTTGCTCCATCATGTTCCCCTTTTCCATGGCCAGACTCAAAAAAACTCCAAATATGAGGCTGTTGGCATTATGATACATTTTTGTCATTAGTTACAACACTTATTGGATTCTGAATGCTTACCGAGCTCTCACCGAAAACCAAGCTTTACCTAGTTCTCAGTGTTTACCGAGTAATCAAGGTGAACAAAGAAGTCAGTGTTTACCGAGTAATCAAGGTGAACAAAGAAGTCAGTATTTACCGAGTAATCAAGGTGAACAAAGAAGTCAGTGTTTACCGAGTAATCAAGGTGAACAAAGAAGTTAGTTTTTAGAAAGGAATCAGTTTTGACCGAGTAAAGATGTACTAAGATGTAACCGAGAACTTCATGATAACCGAGCTCCTGAGGATATCAAGAAAATTAATTTTTACCGAGCTCAGACGGATATCAAGGAAACTAACTATCACTGAGTCACAAGGTTCTATCAAGTATTTCCTTTGATCACCGAGCAACAGTTCAGATAGAAGTATTCACCGAGTGACATCTCTTCTACCAAGTCTCCAGTGGTTACCGAGTTCAGAACTACTCGAAGTGTTTAGTATGAACCGTGCCTTCACTTCTACCGAGTGCATGACGATGTTGAGTAACGCAGTGGATGCCGAGTATCAGAAGGACACTGAGTCAGTTTAGTGAACCCGAGTTTTTACCTTGGGCCGACTTTGTATAGAGATTTGCACTTATTGTTTAGCCGACCTTTCATGTATTGTTTATATCGATGGTATATATATGCAATGTATTGTATCATTCAAAAAAAAGGTTATGGCAATGGTAATGAGTGGAAATGTGAAAGTGTGAAAGTGCGAAAGTGCGAAAGAAATACATGCGTGCGAAAGTATGTGGGCTGAATTGTGAAGATATTCAGCAGGTCTAGTTTTGAAGCAAAAAAGTTTTATCTATCACATCAAGGTGAATCAGAGCATAGCGGATCTTATCAGCAATCAGTTAAAATCAGATCCACTGTTTCATTCTAATAGGTGAATCAGTTTTTTTTTGTAAATCCTTTAACAAGGTAGACTTAACAGTCTTTTGTAAATCTCCTAACAGAGTGCATACTTTATTGTATGTTTGGAAATCCTCTAACAAGGTGGATCTAGCAATCCTTTGTGCTCCTAACAGGGCAGATCACCAGAAGTGGTCATTGTAAGCCTTAACCGACCAACTTCATACTGCAGTAACGAAGCTTGTGGGTTTCATCCCCACCCCAATTTTACTTTCTATTTGGAAGGTTTCTGGGTCACCAAATCTGTGTGTTCAAGTGTTGCAAATGATTTTGTTTCATGCTTACAATAGGTTACTTGGATGAATGATGAATATATCAGTATACAGTTTTATTGTTTGAAATTTTAGAAGTTACTGATTCACCCCTCCCCTCTCAGTAACTTGTCATATCTTGAATATTTCCAACAATTGGTATTAGAGCTATAAGGTTCTCAAGATAAAAGCTTCACAGCTTGAGCAAAGATCAAGGACAATGGAGATATTCAGACTTGACAAAACTATTGAGAATGAAAAGCTAGATCTGAAAATGGCCATGGCTCAACTCAATGAAGCAAAAGAGCATCTTTTACAATCCTTGAAAAGAAGAAAAGAACTTGCAAAGCAAATGAATGACCATCAGTATGTTGAAGAAAAGATTGAAGATCTCTCACCATCAAATAGTTCAGATGAAGCTGACAAAGCAATCAAAGAACTCTTAGAAAAGAATGGATCTCTATAGGAAGAAGTAAGAAAGCTCAAAAGGGAACAAGGAATCCAGTCCATCAGGCTATGTGAAATCTTGGAGCAAAGGAACAAGGCAGCTGAAGACTTAGAGGTAAGGAATAATCAATCCTCTCAGCTTGAAAATCTTGCAACACAGTTATCTAATGCAAATGAAGAAATTATGAATCTAAGATCTGAGAATGAGATTTTGAGAAATGACTTAATTACTGAAAGACAAATCAATGCAAGCTTACAAAGTGATCTAATCTCTGAAAAACAAGTCAATGAGAGAATGGTAAAATCTCAAAAAGACATGGATCAATTGAATCTACAAAATGAAGAAAACTTTCACAAACAAAATGGTAAAGCAGGCCTTGGATACAAGGAAGAAGGTGAATCCTCCAAATAGGGTACTCAAAAGAATCAAAAACCAACTTGCAGCCACTGTGGTAAGTTAGGTCATACATCTAACAGATGTTGGAGCAATGGAAAAGGCAAATTTAATGGAAAGTTCTACAATTGCAATCAGCATGGACACAAAGCCAATGAATGCAAAAGGAAACCGAAATTTGAAGGTAAATGTCACAAATGCCAAAAGCAAGGTCATAAGGCATCACAATGCAAATTCAAATCTTTTAATCCAGCTGAACAACTTGTCAAAGCAATATTTGGTTGGGACTACAACACTTGGTGCAGATGTCATTATTGTGGAGAATATGGTCATACTGGCATAAACTGTGCAAGGCATCACCTAAGAAAAAGGGATACCACTGTAAGATGTTATACATGTACAGAACTTGGTCATATATCTAAAAACTGCATGAACATAAAGAAATTCGAGGATGAGAAGAAAATCAAAGTAGACAATATTTGGAAACAAATGAAGGAGCAATGGATTCCAAAGTCTACCGAGCCAGATAATTCAAGTAATGGAATGGTCACTCAAGAAGTGAGTGACTCTCCCATTTCCAATTAAGACTCATCAGGATAAGACCAGGACTGTATCTACAAGCAATATCCTAAGCAGTCCTAGAATGAAAATATGATCAAATCAGTATTTCAGATACATCAGGATCATGGTCGGTACATGACCTTATCGAGCTCAGTCGGGTGCAATAAGGCTTCTTTCACCAAGTTGCACTTACGGAGCATGGTTGGTTCTTCTCTTACCGAGTTAAGGGCGGATTAACCTATTTTCTTTTGGTCACCGAGTTGCAAAGTTTAAGCTGAGCTAGTGGATGACAGCCTGTCGATCGCAGCTACCTCCGTCCTGAACATTAATGACAAATTTTTCATCAAAAGGGCAGATTTCAACCTCATTTTTCACCGCAAATTCGAGATTTACAAAAAGAGGGCCTTCAAGCGAATTCAAGAGAGTTGAAGAAATTTTCCAGCGAAGTATTCTTACGAAATCTTCTTACTCACCGAGCAGCAATGGCTTCCGCAAGCACCAGCAGCAGCAAGGCGAAGAAAGGATCCGAAATGCTTGTGAAGGGAACGAAATGGAAGGCACCGACGTTCAAGCTTGTTCCTGCCATCACTGAATTACTCGACCCGCATGGAGCTCAATCACAGATTCCTCCAAAGGTACTTCTAATCAATGATATTCGTACTCATTTCAAGTGTACTGTGCAAGAAATAGGGACACTAGATATGGATAGTACCCTAGCCGAGTTATGCGTGGATGGAACCCTAAAACCTGAGTTCAAACATTTGGAAATCAAAGGCTTAACCCATATCCTGCATCTGCCAAGAAGTTTCCAAGTGAAATGGGTGAGGTATATCTTGAGTCGAGTACATAATGGTCAGTTGTGGTTGGAACAACCAGTTTTGATAACCAAGAAGATGATTCACAAAATCACGGGTCTCCCAATGCTCAGCAAAGCCAAAACCACCAAAACCCTAGGACGGGATGAGTTACAGAAGAAAACCCAAGCCGAGTGGGATGGCAGAGGTTTAAAACTCAACAATGTTTCAGATATAGAACTGAAATTTGGTATTTATGTTATTGCATACAAACTGTATAGTTCCAGCAGGCTGAATAGTGTACCTTGCGAAGCTGTAGATTTGGCATATAAAATTGTAAAGAAAAATATGGAGTTTGACCTAGCTGATGTACTATTAAAACAATTCAATAAAAACATGGAAAGCATAAGGACTGCAAAGACAAACCCTTGTAAATTTGGTTCTTTGCTAGTTTGTTTATTTTTCTATGTACAGAAATTCCTTCCATCCAAAGGAATAGTTGTATGGAGGAAAGATACTCCAATTTTGTATCAAATAAATGAATTCATAGTAGATATGGGTATGAATTTTGACAAAGTAATGGACAATTATTTTGAAGATTTCAAGGAAAGGATGAACAACAGATTCAAAATACCTCCAAAACTTGTTGAAGAGTATAAGGATGATGTCTGTTTCATGGTTGACTGTGACAAGGTATACATACAGTCAGTTAGACCCCGAGTTGCATGGGTGAAACCTCTTCCATATGAGGTAAATATTGATGAAACCAGGGATATCATTGAAGCACTGGTAAATGAGCCAGTAGACCCAAGGCAACGAATTTTTGGTACTTATGATGAAGCAAAGGCCAGAATTGAACTAGAAATCAAAATTCCACAGGCCATCAGCAAAGGTAAAAGGAAAATGGCCAAACTAAAAACTAAAATGAGTTCTCTTATGGTCACCGAGGGAAAAGGTGAAGATAAAGAAAGTGAAGAAGAAAAAGAAGGAGAAAAAGAATCAGAAAAAGAGCAACTGGCAAAGAAGAAAGGCAAGGTAATCATTACCAAGCCCAAGAAGCAGCCTACTACAATATTCACTCGGAGAATGAGAAAAGGTATTCAGGAACCTGTATTGGTCAAACCTGCACCTACATTCGAGCAAAGGCTCAAAACATTGGAAGAAGGAGCTGGCATTGCAAATTTCAAGGCATTGAGATTTGAGACAAGGACTGATGTAGAGAAAATACAAATTGAGGAACTGGTACTTAACAAAATGGGAAAATGGAAATACTCCCCGGACCAGATTGCTCCTCATATCTCTAAAGAACTACTGGAGAGAGTACAGCCAAGATGGGAGTTAGCCACCAAGACGGTAAAAGATATATATGAGCAATCCTTGAAGAATCTTCGACCTAGTCTCACTGGAGCAGAGGTAAAATCTGAATTGAAAACCTATGAAGGTAAGATGATGATCAGATTCCACACTTGTTTGGTTTTGATCAAAGATATAGAGCATGTTATAAATGATGCTACAAACATGTGGAAAAACATCTATCATCTACATAAGCCCAGTGTAGACCCAGTAGAAATAAAGGATGATGACAGTGGCAGCAGCAGTGATGAATCAGATAGCACTCCATCCATCATAGTTACACCAGGAGAGTTGCATGCAATGATGGAAGAAAAGGAGGAAGAAGACAAAGAGGAAGAAACTGAAGAGGAAGATAAGGAGGATGATACGGTAAAAATTGCAGCAGCAGTTATTGCATCCCTTCCTCACTCCCCAGACAAACCTGTGACATCATCAAGGTTGGAGTCAGCTTCAGCAGGTTCATCTACACCAGTTTTACCATCTACACCTGCCATATCTCAGCTCCAGGTATCATCAGTGGAAGTGACTACCACTTCATCTACCGAGCTGCATCCCTCTTCGACTACCGAGCTGCACCCCTTTTCATCTATCGAGTTAGCCTCCTCATCTCCATCATCATCAGTTGGTATTTCTGTAAGTTCTCAAATTTTGACAACTCAAATTTGTTCTACAATTTTGTCGCCATCTACTTCAAGAACAGTGAGCTCAGATACTATATTACCGAGTGTATCACCATTTTTGGCAAGCACTCAAATTTTTGACCCTGTACATACTTCTATTGGCACTCAAACCTCAAACATCCCAGTTTTTACTGCTAGTCCTTCTATCTCTACTGTTGTGTCTATTCCAAAGGTCAAACCAATCATCTCAGAAGTCAAACAAAAGAAACCATTAAGACTTATGATCATTGGAAAGGAAATTCCTGAAGACATTGACTTGGACACAGAGATAGTAATTCCAAAGATTGACTTTGATAATGCTACCATTGAAGAAATGAGGTATGCTAGTCAACTTATTGAGAAAAAGGCTACTCAGATGCAGTTAAGATCATAAAGGGATAAGGAATATAGGATAATTGAGGAAGCCCAGAACATAATTACTGAGGCTATAGGTGTTGATGTTGATACTTCTCAACACATTTTGATTCAACTGGAAGAGGCAGTTAATAAATTCAATGAAGATGCCTCCGGACAAGAGAAGCTAATTGAGCATGCAGAAAAGAAATTTGATAATAAGGTATTAGGGCACATTGCCTAGAACATTGCAATAAATCAGGTTGCATTAACCTCAGTTTTGGTAGATATGGAAAATTCTTTTAATAATGTAACATCTCTTTTTGCTAAACTTTGTGATGTTACCGAATACACTAAAGGAATAAGAGAAAAACTAAATAAAATTGATGAAGATCTGAAGGTAAGCACACAGAACTTGAAGCTTGACCCCGGTTCAAGCTCATCTCATCACCTCAGAATCAAATTTTTGTCAGAGAAGCAGGCAGAGCTATTGAGGGAAGAGGCAAGGATCCGATCTACATTGATAGATATCCAAAACATGATCCTTCCCATCATGGATTCAATGCAGAAGCATATTGCACATTCAAAGACATTAATCCATGATAATAACTTCTCCATTGCAGATCATGTGATTGAACTTTCGGCTGAAGTCCAAATAGCTCTTTCCACCTGTAAAATTTTGCAAGAGAATTGGGATAAGACTCTCTAGCTTATTCTCCAAGTACATTTAGAGTTCATCTCTCATTTTGGTGTTTCTATATAAGTATATATATTCTTTATTCTTTGGCATTATTGTCAAAAAGGGGAAGATTATTGTTGGATATGTATACTATGGGTGAATAAGTGTTTTCAAAACAAAATTTACAAAGGAAGAGATATACAACTCATGTAAATAATGTATGTACATTCTATGGGGGAGCTGTATATAACAAAGCTATTCTATGGGGGAGTTGTATATAATGAAGCTATGTATATTTAGAATCAGTCATCAGCATGTCAGATAAATTTTGTCTCATAAGTGTTTTTTGTCACTGATGCCAAAGGGGGAGATTGTTGGCATTATGATACATTTTTGTCATTAGTTACAACACTTATTGGATTCTAAATGCTTACCGAGCTCTCACCGAAAACCAAGCTTTACCTAGTTCTCAGTGTTTACCGAGTAATCAAGGTGAACAAAGAAGTCAGTGTTTACCGAGTAATCAAGGTGAACAAAGAAGTCAGTATTTACCGAGTAATCAAGGTGAACAAAGAAGTCAGTGTTTACCGAGTAATCAAGGTGAACAAAGAAGTCAGTGTTTAGAAAGGAATCAGTTTTGATCGAGTAAAGATGTACTAAGATGTAACCGAGAACTTCATGATAACCGAGCTCTTGAGGATATCAAGGAAATTAATTTTTACCGAGCTCAGACGGATATCAAGGAAACTAACTATCACCGAGTCACAAGGTTCTATCAAGTATTTCCTTTGATCACTGAGCAATAGTTCAAATAGAAGTATTCACTGAGTGACATCTCTTCTACCGAGTCTCCAGTGGTTACCGAGTTTAGAACTACTCGAAGTGTTTAGTATGAACCATGCCTTCACTTCTATCGAGTGCATGATGATGCCGAGTATCAGAAGGACACCGAGTTAGTTCAGTGAACCCGAGTTTTTACCTTGGGCTGACTTTGTATAGAGATTTGAACTTATTGTTTAGCTGACCTTGCATGTATTGTTTATATGGATGGTATATATATGTAATGTATTGTATCATTCAAAAAAAAGGTTATGGCAATGGTAATGAGTGGAAATGTGAAAGTGTGAAAGTGCGAAAGTGCGAAAGAAATACATGCGTGCGAAAGTATGTGGGCTGAATTGTGAAGATATTCAGCAGGTCTAGTTTTGAAGCAAAAAAGTTTTATCTATCACATCAAGGTGAATCAGAGCATAGCAGATCTTATCAGCAATCAGTTGAAATCAGATCCACTGTTTCATTCTAACAGGTGAATCAGTTTTTTTTTGTAAATCCTTTAACAAGGTAGACTTAACAGTCTTTTGTAAATCTCCTAACAGAGTGCATACTTTATTGTATGTTTGGAAATCCTCTAACAAGGTGGATCTAGCAATCCTTTGTGCTCCTAATAGGGCAGATCACCAGAAGTGGTCATTGTAAGCCTTAACCGGCCAACTTCATACTGCAGTAACGAAGCTTGTGGGTTTCATCCCCACCCCAATTTTACTTTCTATTTGGAAGGTTTCTGGGTCACCAAATCTGTGTGTTCAAGTGTTGCAAATGATTTTGTTTCATGCTTACAATAGGTTACTTGGATAAATGATGAATATATCAGTATACAGTTTTATTGTTTGAAATTTTAGAAGTTACTGATTCACCCCTCCCCTCTTAGTAACTTGTCATATCTTGAATATTTCCAACAGAGGCACCCCTCTCTCTACGTGCATCCTACACAACCAATAAAACATACAGTTGTCTGACCAAATGATATGTCTATCCATAGCAATTGCATGCTCATGTAAGAAATCAAAAAAATTCTCAAAACAATGTTGCACAAACTCGTGAGAGTGAGATCTATTATCACTCATATAAAAATGATACTCTCTAATAATCTTTCGATTATCTTCCGCACTATCAGGGGCATGTCTATATGTAATGTGAACAAAAATTGCAATCTGAATGAAGTTGTAACACTAAGATTGTGTCTCATTTTGAGGTTGCAATGTGTAGTTCTTAGCAAAATCAACAATTGATATAATAGCGCCAATGGGAAAAGTCTCCTTACACGTTCTAAATTGTTGATCCAACCACTAAGACCTGTGACTATGTCTTGCATACTCATAAAAAAGATTTGCCTTGAAATTTGAAATAAAATTAGCCACACTGATATCTTTTCCAACAAATTCACATCTAGAGCTCTCACTCCCACTCTTCAATGTCTATTTCACCGTTTCATATACCTTTTTTTTAGTATTGTCTTTCCAAGATCTTGTTCGCACCCCTCATGGAAACATGTGTCAAACTTGGGTAAGCCACCACATTCTGAACATTTCTCATTTAAGCAAGTATTTCTATAAAAGGAACAACCATCAACTCTACGACATAAGAGTTGATCTAGCAAGTCTCTTGATGATTTTGGAAGCCCACTAGCCCCACAATCCTCCAACATTTCTTTACTATGAAAAGTAGAATGGATAGAGCGTAATAGTTCATGGTGCATAGAAAACTCAACATGATATTTGCAACAACATGTATTTCAAATTTTGAGTGGCACACAATAAAATGGCTTCAAAGATTCAAAATCCCTTTGTGATATATGAAGACTTGGATGACTCTCTCTAAATTGTTTGAACAACATAGTTTGACTTACTTCTAAATGGTGTTTAGGATGTGGTGTGCGATCTTTGATGCCAATTCTCAACTTTAAGATGTCTTTAGCATTGGGTGATACTCCTGAGTTAGAGTGCCAAAATTGTGTTATTTCTTCCTTCACATCGTCGGATAGCTTCTTATCAAAACGTGGAAGTCTCTCACCAAATGCCCATATTTTATTTTGAAGAGGATCATCAATTTTCTCTCATTGACTAAGTGCTCTTCTCAAAGTAGTACGATTTAGATTCAAATAAATACAAGTTTGTCTCATATATCTACCCTTTCTCAAATGATGACTTACCAAAGAGGTTTTAATGACCCTTTGAGCAGCTCTATTATCCTTCTCTCTGCTATTTTTCCCAATGCTATTGAGAGCACTGAAAAATGATTCTTCACGATAATGGCATTTCTTTCTAACTTTTTATTGACACGAATCTTCAATTTGGAAAGCATAGATCTCATCTTTTGTATCTTTAATAAGTGCATGAAAAGCTGACATTGCTCTACCACTGTCTTGTTGCTGAAAAACATCTGATATAGTCCTGAAGCCCATAACCGAATGGTTCTTTCTGATTTTTTTCCTTCCAAACTAGCAATAATCATTTCATCAATTTCAATTATCCATTTTTGTGTTTTAGAACCTTCATGCCCATTATAATTAGGAGATATGTAAGGTTCCTATGCATTGTCATCTTTGACATGGTCAATTATGCAATTTGGATTATGACTTGGTGGCATTTCTTCTTCAAAATTTCCATTCTCCAAATTTTCAATTTCGGCATTATCATTTTCAATAGGTACATTTTCATTCCCCAACTATACATATTCATTATCTGATTCTATGATTTCACCTTTGATTAATTCATCGTCAACTTGACTGATATTTAGCATACCTTGTCTTTTTCTTCGGTGTTCCATTTTGTCCCTTTCTCTATATGTCGCAATGTCTTCATTGGATATCTTCCTTTTGCATTTATCCTTTTGACGACTGCTGCTCCCCATTCAGATGACAAATTCGAAGACCTAAGGTTATATTTTTGAAATTTTTTTGATTAGTTGGGCCCCAAAATGCAACTTTTTTCAAAACCCATAAAAAAAAGGTGAAAAAGTGATGTTGTCGGGTCTACAGGGACAGGGAATTATTGGGAATTGGTGCCAGTAAAATTGGATATGCGATCCTAAATCGGATATCTGATATTACAAAGTAAATTATTGGAGAGAAAACTTGCTATAATTTCTCTCTTTTGCCATAATTATATTAATATTATCAAAATCAAAACTTGCTATAATTTTTCGACTTTGGTTTATTTCTAAGCCAATAGTATAGTAGTATTAATATATAATAGTATTAATAGTATAATAGTATTAATATAAAGTATCAATAGTATTAATATATAGTAATATTAATATATAGTATTAATATAGCTATAGTATCAATATTATTATACCCATAATAGTATTAATAATATTACTATAGATATAATATTGTAAATATTTAGTGTTTATTTATATTATTATTATTATGCTACAATATAGTATTAATAAATATTATTATTATAGCTATAATAGTATTATTATTATTACTATCAATATGATAATATTAATATTTAAAGTTTATTTATATTATTATTATTATTATCATAAAATAGTATAAATACTATATATATCCTTTCATTTTTTAACCCATATAGATACGAACGATTTGAATATGTCCGTAGGGGTCCTAGGACCCCTAGGGACATATGTCATTGTTTAATGGGTCAAAGAGGGTCGTAGGTCACCCTATGACCACTTTTGACCCATATGTCACATTCAAATATGTACCTAGGACCCTTAGGGACATATGTCATCATTTAATGGCTCAAAGGGGGTCATAGGGCACCTTATGACCCCCTTTGACCCATATGAACGATTCGACATATGTCAATATTTAATGGGTCAAAAGGTGTCATAGGTAACCCTACGACCCCACTTGACCCATATGAATGATTCGAATATGTCCCTAGGGGTTATAGGACCCCTAGAGACATATGTAATAATTTAATGGTTCAAAAGGGGTCATAGGTCACCCTATGACCCCCTTTAACCCATATGAAAGATTTGAATATGTCCCTAGAGGTCCTAGGACCATGAAGGACATATTTCATCATTTAATGGGTCAAATGGTGTCATATGTCACCCTATGACCCCCTTTGACCCATATGAACGATTTGAATATGTCCCTAGGGGTTATAGGACCCCTAGAGACATATGTCATCGTTTAATGGGTCAAAGGGGGTCATAGGTCACCCTATGACCCCCTTTGACCCATATGAACAATTCGAATATATCCCTAAGGGTTCTAGGACCCCTAGAAACATATGTCCTTGTTTAATGGGTCAAAGGGGGTCATAGGTCACCCTATGACCCCCTTTGACCCATATCACCCATTCGAATATGTTCTTAGGGGTCTAAGGACCTCTAGCAACATATGTCATCATTTAATGGGTCAAAGGGGGTCATAGGTCACCCTAAGAGCCTTTTTGACCCATATGAATGATTCGAATATAAACTTAGGGGTCCTAGGATCCCTAGGAACATATTTCATCATTTCATGGGTCAAAGGGTGTCATAGGTCACCCTATGACCCACTTTGACCCATATGAATGATTCGAATATGTCCCTAGGGGTTATACAGCCCCTAGAGACATATGTCATTGTTTAATGGGTCAAAGGGGGTCATAAGTCACCCTATGACCCCCTTTGACCCATATGAACGATTCGAATATGTCCCTAGGGGTTCTAGGACTCCTAGAGACATATGTCATCATTTAACTGATCAAAGGGGGTCATAAGTCACCCTATGACCCCCTTTGATCCATATGAACGATTCGAATATGTTCCTCTAGGAGTTCTAAGACCCAAAGAGACATATGTAATCATTTAATGGGTCAAAGGGGGTCATAGGTCACCCTATGACCCATTCGAATATGTTCCTAGGAGTCTGAGGACCCCTAACGCCATATGTCATCATTTAATGGGTCAAAGAGGGTCATAGGTCACCCTCTAACCCCCTTTAACCCATATTACCCATTGAATATGTCCTTAGGGGTTCTAGGGCCCCTAGAGACATATGTTATCGTTTAATGGATCAAAAAGAGTCGTAGGTCACCCTATGACCCCTTTTGACCCATATTACCCATTTGAATATGTCCCTAGGGGTCCTAGAACCCCTAAGGACATATGCCATCATTTAATAGGTCAAAGGGAGTCATAGGTCACCCTATGACCCCCTTTGACCCACAAGAATGATTCGAATATGTCCCCAGGGGTCCTAGAACCCCTAGGGACATATGTCATCATTTAATGGGTCAAAGGGGATCATAGGTCACCCTATGACCCCCTTTGACTCATATGAACAATTCGAATATGTCTTTAGGGGTTCTAAGACCCCTAGAGACATATGTTGTGATTTAATAGGTCAAATGGGGTCATAGGTCACCCTATGACCCCCTTTGACCCATATGACCCATTCGAATATGTTCCTAGGGGTCTGAGGACCCCTAGTGACATATGTCATAGTTTAATGGATCAAAGAGTGTCATAGGTCACCCTATGACCCCCTTTGACCCATATGACCCATTTGAATATGTTCTTAGGGGGTTCGAGTACCCCTAGCCACATATGTTATTGTTTAATGGGTCAAAAGGTGTCATAAGGCACCCTATGACTCCCTTGACTCATATGAATGCTTCGAATATGTCCTTGTGGGTTATAGGACCCCTAGAGACATATGTCGTCATCTAATGGGTCAAAGGGGGTCATAGGTCACCCTATGACCCTCTTTGACCCATATGAACAATTCGAATATGTCCCTAGGGCTTTTAGGACCCCTAAAGACATATGTCATTGTTGACTGGGTCAAAAGAGGTCATAGGTCACCCTATGACCCCCTTTGACCCATATGACCCATTCAAATATGTTCTTAGGGGTCCGAGGACCCCTAGTGACATATACTATCGTTTAATGGGTCAAAGACGGTCATAGGTCACCCTATCACCCTTTTTGACTCATATTAGCCACTCAAATATGTCCCTAGGAGTTTTAGGACTCCTAGAGACATGTTTTCGTTTAATGGGTCAAAGAGAGTCATAGGTCACCCTATGACCCCCTTTGACCCATATTACCCATTTGAATATGTCTCTAAGAGTCCTAGAACCCCTAGGGACATATGTCATCGTTTAATGGGTCAAAATGGGTCATAGGTCACCCTATGAGCCCCTTTAACCCATATGAATGATTCAAATATGTCCCTATTGGTCCTAAAACCCCTACGAACATATGTCATCGTTTAATGGGTTAAAGGGTGTCATAAGGCACCCTATAACACCCATTGACCTATATGAACGATTCAAATATATCCCTAGGGGTCTTAGGACCCTTAGCGACATATGTCATCATTTGATGCGTCAAAGGGGGTCATACGTCACCCGATGACCCCCTTTGACCCATATGGCCCATTCAAATATGTCCCTAGGAGCCTGAGGGACATATGTCGTCATTTAATGGGTCAAAGGGGGTCATATGGCACCCTATGACGCCCTTTGACCCATATGAACAGTTCGAATATGTCCTTAGGGGTCCAACGAACCCTAAAGACATATGTCATCATTTAATGGGTCAAAGGGTCTCATAGGTCACCCTATGACCCCCTTTGACCCATATGAACGATTTCAATATGTCCCTAGGGGTTATAGGACCCGTAGAGAGATATGTCGTCGTTTAGTAGGTCAAATGGTGTCATAGGTCGCCCTATGACCACCTTTGACCCATATGAATGATTTGAATATGTCCCTAGGGGTCCTAGGACCCCTAGGGACATATGTCATCAGTTAATGGGTTAAAGGGTGTCATAGGTCAACCTATGACCCCCTTCAACCTGTATGAACGATTCAAATATGTCTCCAATGGTTCGAAGTCCTAGGACCCCTAGGGAAATATGTTGTCGTTTAATGGGTCAAAGGGTGTCATAGGTCACCCTATGACCTCCTTTGACCCATATGAATGATTTGAATATGTCCTTAGGGGTTATAGGACCCATAGAGACATATATCACTGTTTAATGGGTCAAAGGGGGTCATAGGTCACCCTATGACCTCCTTTGACCCATATGAACAATTTGAATATGTCCTTAGCGGTTCTAGGACCCCTAAAAACATATGTCATCATTTAATGGGTCAAAGGGGGTCATAGGTCACCCTATGACCCCCTTTGACCCATATGACCCATTCGAGTATGTTTCTAGGGGTCTGATGCAGAGTATGCAGCAAAAGCACCAACTACCCTTCCAACTCCAATCAACACTTTAACTTACTTCCAACCTCCAAACAGCAACTAGGTTTCTTCCAAGGTTAATGACTGACCCAATGGGCTTCTAACAAAGGTAGACTCTACCTAAAAGCGGATTCCACTTCACATGCCCAACCCTAAAACCTAGGGTTCACAAACAACTTGGGACAATCACACCTATTAGGGACTCCCTAACACCAAATAGGCCTAAAATGGAAAATACTTCTTAAATTGGGTTAGAGCTCCATAACCATGATAGAAATGGTTCTTATTGACTCAAAACAATAAGAAAACCCCTACAGTGAAGTTTCTCAACACCCAACACTGAAAATACAAATTGTTACCAACACTTTTATTAGGAAAATTCCTAGTTTCAATGGTCAAACTCCCAAAAAATACAAAGAACCATCCAATATTTTCACATCACCAAACACCCTTCAACTACTTCTACGATATTTCAAAAGATCAATTACCAACTCTACTCCAGCATCAAGTTATACCTGCATTGTGTCACAGTCCTAAATGGCCAGTTTAGGCTGGGTTACATGGAAAGCATAAATAAATGGGTTCAAATACTTGATTCAACCCCTTGGATCTCTTCTACACCTTTTATTTTTCCTTCTACACCCTTCACTTGGGTAAAATCAATCAACTTGGGAGCATGATCCTTCGTTTTTCTTCAAAGCTAGACTAGACATAAGACTATGTTCAGCCTAGGGCTTGCTGGTAAAAATAGGTACCCAATGCCTACAGCCCTGAAACTCTGCCATCTTCAAGTCACCTCTCCTAACTTGCATTCCACAAAGCAGCATTGAAATCCCATGGTGGATTTGCATGTTAGGAGGCCATCTTGTTGATACCCTCAATGTGCAGCAATTTCAGACCTACCTCTGCTAAAGAGGTGTAACTTTTAACCCAGAATAGATAAAAACTTCAAACCAATTGCATTAGAATTCTGAGTCAGTCCTCTTTCCAAAAATATAAGATTTGTACCACTAAAAGTCTGTACAGTCCATACAAAATTGAAAAAATAGAGAAAATTGCAGAATTTCTGAGTTTTATTCACTAAATGTTCCACCCGTCCGTACCATGGCTTTCCCCATGTGTGAAGACCTTAAATAAGTATCTTCCAATAGTTATAACTTCCATTTGGATGGTTGGAAGACCATACGACTTCGTTTTTTTAAGTTTGACAACAAATTTGCGAAAATTGCTCTTTAGCAACTTTTTGCATTTTGCAATTTTCTTGCACCTTTGCACTTTTTTTTCACAACTTCAATTCAAATGTGTCCTAATGACTCAAATCCACCTAAAACATCCTAAAATTAGTAAAATACTCAAGAATTCATAAATAGTGAGTCCTTGGTTACAAATGGTCACTTGGCTTATAACCACACCAATGTGCCATTGTACCTTACAATTGAGTCTTCGTTACAAATAAGGACCAACTTCATTCCTAACAACTCTAACATACTAAACACATTGAATTCATGCCTAAGATCCTTAGGTGCCCTACACCATACTCCTTAGGCTGAAAAAAACTCAAGTCTCTTGAGTTGGTAATGTGGAAACATTGTATCCCATCTTCTTTATAGCTGATTCAAACAGCCAACTTGCATCTTCAACTGGTCTACCTATCCATTTGATGAGTTAATCCATGTACACCTTCTTCCTAGTCCTTTTTCCTTCTCTTTTATCCAAAATAATTTCTATAGTGACTACCCCTGCCTTGGGAAGAGAGTCCATGATCTTTTTATCTACTATGGTTGATTCAATGCCATTGTTTTCAGTTTGAGAACCTCTGTAAGGATATAAATTAGAGACATTAAATGTATTGGAGAGCCCGATGTCTGGTGGCAACTCCACCTTATAGGCATTGTGTCCATATTTTTGCAAGATTCTAAAAGGACCTATTTTCCTCATCATCAACTTAGTAAACTTACCTTTAGGAAGCCTCTCCTTTTTAAGGTTCACCATAACCAGATCTCCTATTTCAAATTGAAGATCTCTCCTCTTAGTATCTGCTGCTTCCTTATACTTCATTGTCACTTTTCCTAGCCTATCTTTGACCTCTTGATGAATTTCCTTCATCACCTCAGCAAAATCACATGCTTGAGCACTGCTTCTTTCCATAGATTTGACATCTCTAACCTCCATTACTCCTCTAGGATGAGTGCCATAAAAAATTTGAAATGGGCTCAATCCGGTTGTCCTATTCACTGAATCATTATAAGCAAACTCTACTTGTGCTATGACTGAGTCCCAAGATTATCCATGTTCCTTAATAAGGCATCTTAATAGGTTGCCCAATGATCTATTAACCACCTCCATTTGGCCATCCGATTGTGGATGGTATGCTGATGAAAATGAGAGGTCTGTACCAAGTTTTCTCCACAAAGTCCTCCAAAAATGACCAAGAAACTTAGAATCTCTATCAGAGACTATGGATAATGGTAATCCATGTAGTCTTACTACTTCCTTGAAAAAGATACCTGCAATATAAGATGCATCATGACTGGTTTTACATGGCAAAAAGTGTGCCATCTTGGAAAACCGTTCTACTACAACACAAATACTATCATAGCCCTACTTGGTCCTTGGCAATCTAAGTACAAAGTCTAAACTTATAGCATCCCAAGGCCTGTTTGGTATAGGTAATGGTGTGTACAGTCCTGAATTGGAAGTCTTCCCCTTTGCCTTTTGACAAATCACACAAGTCTCTACAAACTTCCTTACATCAGTAGGCATCCTAGGCCAGTAATAAAATCTTCTTACTAGTTCAAGGGTCTTGTCCAATCCAAAATGACCAGCTAGACCCCCATAGTGCTTCTCCTTTATAATGTTCTCCCTCAAGGATCCTCTAGGGATGCATAGCTGACTCCCTTTGAAGAGCAATCCTTCTTGCAGCATGAAATCTACATAAATGTTGTGGTATTGCCCTGTCATATCCCTGCAAACTTGATAAGCTTCTTTGAAGTCTTCATCACTTTCATACATGTCTTTTATGGAGTGGAATCCCACATTCTCCAACCTCATTTCTTAAATGGTCAAATTTCTTCTAATAAGGGCATCAGCAACCTTATTTGCCTCCCCTTTTTTATTCTTAATAGTGAAGGTATATGATTGAAGGTACTCCATCCATTTCACATGCCTATGGTTCAACTTTTCCTGTCTATTCAAGAAACTCAATGCATGGTTATCTATATAGACAATAAACTCCTTGGGCAATAAATAATGTCTCCATTTTCTTAGAGACTGAACCATAGCATACAATTCTAAATCATATGTAGAATATCTTTGTTTAGCTTCATTTAACTTTTCACTAAAGAAGGCTATTGGTTTACCTCCTTGACTTAGGACTCCTCCTATGGCCCTATTACTTTCATCACATTCAATAGTAAATACCTTCTTGAAATTAGGTAGAGCAAGGATGGGTGCCTCTGCAACCCTTTTCTTCAAGTACTCAAAGGACTGATCAACATCTCCTATCCATGCAAATTTACATTTTCTTCAACCCTTGATTGTATCAATCATAGGGGCACACACATTACTGAAACCTCTAATGAACTTTCTATAAAATCTTGCCAAATCGTGAAAGCTCTTTACCTCACTTGCATTCCTTGGTGTAGGCCAATTGAGGATTGCTTCCACCTTTTCGGGATCCATCTTGAGGTTGCCCTTGGAGATGAAAAAACCTAGGAACACCAACTCTTCTTTCATGAAGAGACATTTATTCAAATTTATCTTCAATTCCTTCTCCTTGAGTTTCTTCAAAACCAATTCCAAGTGTCTTAGATGTTCCTCTTTAGATTTTCTAAAAATCAATATATCATCAAGATAAAAAACAACAAAATGATTGATGAAAGGTTCCAAAACTTCATTCATGTGTCTCATGAGTGTACTAGGGGCATTAGAAAGGCCAAAGGGCATCACCATCCATTCATAAAGTCCCTCATTAGTTTTGAAGGCAGTTTTCCATTCATCTCCTTCCCTTATTCTGATTTGGTGGTAACCGCTTTTCAAATCAATCTTGGAATAGTACCTTGCCCCTCCTAGGTGATCCATCAAATCCTCCATCCTAAGCATTGGGAACCTATATCTGATGGTTTTCTTGTTTATGGCTCTTGAGTCTATGCACAACCTCCATGTACCCTCCTTTTTGGGTGCCAACAAAGCAGGGACTGCACAAGGGCTAATGCTCTTTCTTATGAACCCTTTTGCAAGCAACTCCTCAACTTGTCTTGCTAATTCCTTGTTTTGTTTTGGTGTCAACCTATAGGCAGGCTTATTAGGCAATGTAGAACCTAGAATAAGTCAATACAATGACTTACCTCTCTAAATGGTGGCAAGGTATCAGTAGCAGGGTCTGAAATAACTTCCTTGTATCCATCCAAAAGTTGCCTCACTTCCTTGGGTTCCACATTCCTTATTCCTAATTTGCCTTCCTCCTTTTTATCTTCTTGTCTTGGCTTTACTACAATGGCAAAGCATGGTGTGTTCTTCACCTTGAGATTCTTCAAAAGCTTCTTCTCCCCAACCACCATCACACTAGATGCATGTTGAGTCTCCTTTCCATCTTCTAGCAACAGTGTCATAGTGTACTCCTTCCCATTTTTGGTGATGATGTAGACATTATTCCTCCCATCATGCTTGGAATTGACATCATACTGCCATGGCCTACCTAACAACAAATGACAAGCATCCATATCTGCAACATCACAAACAATTTGGTCCTTGTACTCCCCAATTTGAAATTCAACATTAACTTGTTCATTAACCACAACTTGTTGCTCCTTACTTAACCAAAAAACTTTGTAAGGGTTGGGATGAGGTGACCTCTTCAATCCAAGCTTATTTACCATCTCTATTGATGCAATATTATCTGTTGAATCAGAATCAACAATTACCTTACACACTTTACCTTTTAACTTGCACAAGGTCTTGAATAAGGTCTTCCTTTGGGGAGGTTCTTATTCTGCAACTATCTTCAGTAGGGTTCTATTGAACATTAAAGATTCCCCTCGCTCTGGATCAGCATTCCCTCTTGCTCCTTGGTCACTTTGTGCATCCTCTTCTTGAGCCAAGTGGATTCTTCTAACTCCTTCTTGACTGTTGTTGCCCCCTTACTCTGGACACCTAGAGGATCTATGCCCTACTTGATTTCAGGTAAAACACCTTCCAGTGAATACCCCTGGATTCCTTCCTCCAAATCTTCCTCTCCCATTAGATCTCCTACCTCTAAATGCTCCTCTAGGATTGGATTCTCCATCTAATTTTTCTTGACTGCTGCTAGGTTCACCTTGAGACCTATTAGATGAACCTCTGCCCCCAAATCTTCCTCCACCTCTATTACTTGCTCCTCTCCCTCTTCCATGGGAATCACTTATCCTCTTGAGTTTCTCCTCAATCTTGAGGGCCATTTGATAACATTGGTGGATGGTCTTAGGATTGAACAAAACTAGTTCATCCTTGATGGAGTACTTCAGTCCATTCAAGTATCTTGCCAACTTTTTCTTTTCACTTTTAGGAACTTGAGCCCTTAGAGTGAGTTTATGAAACTCCTCTGTATATGCTCCTACATCCAAGTCCTTTTGCCTAAGACTTTGCAACTTTTGATGCATTAGGACCTCATAGTCCTCTGGTACAAATTATTTCTTGATCTCTAATTTTATTCTCTTCCACGTGGCTATGGGTGCCTTCTCTTCCTCTATTCTCTCATTTTGAAGAAAATTCCACCAAATAAGGGTAGATCCTTTCATCTTAGACTTAGCCACCTTTATCTTTTTGTTTTCCGCCACATTATCACATTCAAAGTGATTGTCAAGTGCTTCAATCCACTCCATGCATTCTTCTGGATTCAACTTACCACTAAACATAGGTAGGTCTGATCTTTGATCCTTTCTTCCTACCCTTTCTAGGGCCTCCAACATGGCTCTTTGATCTGCAGGCATTTCATCTCTAACCTGCCTAGGCTCTCTAACTTCAGTCCTTTCTTCTTCTCCTTCAGAGTCTTCCATGACTCCTCTAGCCATCTTGCCCTTCAATTTTTCCAATTCTCTTTTCATGCTTCTATTTTCTTCCCTTACTACTCTACTTTCTACCATTTGTTCTTTGACCAACTTGGCCAATTCCACATTTCTGATCCTAAGAGGTATCTCCCTCTCTCCTTCCTCATTATCTGACATCTTTCCTCTCAAATCAGGCTCTTAGTGGCTCTGATGCCACTCTGATGCAGAGTATGCAGCAAAAGCACCAACTACCCTTCCAACTCCAATCAGCACTTTAACTTGCTTCCAACCTCCAAACAACAACTAGGTTTCTTCCAAGGTTAATGACTGACCCAATGGGCTTCTAACAAAGGTAGACTCTACCTCAAAGTCGATTCCACTTCACAAGCCCAACCCTAAAACCTAGGGTTCACAAACAACTTGGGACAATCACACCTTTTAGGGACTGCCTAACACCAAATAGGCCTAAAATGGAAAATACTTCTTAAATTGGGTTAGAACTCCATAACCATGATAGAAATGGTTCTTACTGACTCAAAACAATAAGAAAACCCCCACAGTGAAGTTTCTCAACACCCAACACTGAAAATTACAAATTGTTATCAACACTTTTATTAGGACAATTCCTAGTTTCAATGGTCAAACTCCAAAATAATACAAAGAACCATCCAATATTTTCACATCACCAAACACCCTTCAACTACTCCTACGAGATTTCAAAAGACCAATTACCAACTCTACTCCAACATCAAGTTATACCCACATTGTGTCACAATCCTAAATGGCCAATTTAGGCTGGGTTACACGAAAAGCATAAATAAATGGGTTCAAATACTTGATTCAACCCCTTAGATATCTTATACACCTTTTATTTTTCCTTCTACACCCTTCACTTAGGTCAAATCAATCAACTTGGGAGCATGATCCTTCGTTTTTCTTCAAAGCTAGACTAGACATAAGACTATGTTCAGCCTAGGGCTTGATGGTAAAAATAGGTACCCAACTCCTACAGCCCTGAAAATCTGCCATCTTCAAGTAACCTCTCCTAAATTGCATTCCACAAAGTGGCATTGAAATCCCACAGTGGATTTGCAAGTTAGGAGGCCATCTTGTTGAAACCCTCAATGTGCAGCAATTTCAAACCTAGCTCTGCTAAAACAGGTATAACTTTTAATGCAGAATAGATAAAAACTTCAAACCAATTGCATTAGAATTCTGACTCAGTCCTCTTTCCAAAAATATAAGATTTGTACCACTAAAAGTCTTTATAGTCTATATGGAATTGAACAAAATAGAGAAAATTGCAGAATTTTTGAGTTTTATTCACTAAATGTTGTCCACCCGTCTGTACCATGGCCTTCCCCACGTGCGGAGACCTTAAATAAGTGTCTTCCAATAGTTATAACTTCCATTTGGATGGTTTGAAGACCATACAACTTCCTTTTTTTAAGTTTGACAACAAATTTGCAAAAATTGCTCTTTAGCATCTTTTTGCATTTTGCAATTTTCTTGCAACTTTCCACTTTTTTTTCACACTTTCAATTCAAACGTGTCCTAATGACTCAAATCCACATAAAACATCCTAAAAGTAGTAAAATACTCAAGAATTCATAAATAGTGACTCCTTGGTTACAAATGGTCACTTGGCTTATAACCACACCAATGTGCCATTGTACCTTACAATTGAGTATTCGTTACAAATAAGGACCAACATTATTCCTAACAACTCTAACATACTAGACACAATGAATTCATGCCTAAGAGCCTTAGGTGCCCTACACAAGGGTCCGAGGACCTCTAGTGACATATGTCATCGTTAAACGGGTCAAAGGGGGTAATAGGTCACCCTTTGACCCATATAAACGATTCGAATATATCCCTAGGGGTCCTACGACCCCTAGGGACATATGTCATCGTTTAATGGGTCAAAAGATGTCATAGGTCACCCTATGACCCCCTTTAACCCATATGAATGATTCGAATATGTCCTTAGGAGTTATAGGACCCCTAGAGACATATGTCGTCGTTTAATAGGTCAAAGAGAGACATAAGTCACCCTATGACGCATTTCACCCATATGAACGATTTGAATATGTCCCTAGGGGTTCTAGGACCCTTAGTGACATATGTCATCATTTAATGGGTCAAAGCGGGTCATAAGTCAATCTATGACCCCTTTGACCCATATGAATGATTCAAATATGTCCCTAGGGGTTCTAGGACCCCTAAAGACATATGTCATCGTTTAATGGGTCAAAGGGGGTCATAGGGTGACCCGTATGACCCATTTGAATATGTTCCTAGGGGTCTAAGGACATCTAGCAACATATGTCATCGTTTAATGGGTCAAAGAGGGTCATAGGTCACCTTATGAACCCCTTTGACCCATAGTAACCATTGAATGTCCCTAGGGGTTCGACGACCCCTAGAGACATATGTTGTCATTTAATGGGTCAAAGAGAGTCATAGGTCACCCTATGACCCCCTTTGACCCATATTACCCATTCAAATATGTCCCTAAGGGTCCTAGAACCCCTAGGGACATATGTCGTCGTTTAATGGGTCAAAGGGAGTCATAGGTCACCCTATGACCCACTTTGACCCATATGAACGATTCAAATATGTCCCTATGGGACCTAGGACCCCTAGGGACATATGTCATCATTTAATGGATCAAAGGGTGTCATAAGGCAACATATGACCCACTTTGACCCATATGACCCATTTAAATATGTTCCTAAGGGTCCGAGGACCTCTAGCAACATATGTCATCGTTTAATGGGTCAAAGGGGGTCATAGGTCACCTTATGACCCTTTTTGATGCATATGAATGATTTGAATATATAACTAGGGGTCCTACGACCCCTAGGGACATATGTCATCGTTTAATGGGTCAAAAGGTGTCATAGGTCACCCTATGACCCGCTTTGACCCATATAAATGATTAAAATATGTCCCTAGGGGTTATAGGACCCCGAGAGACATATGTCGTCATTTAATGGGTCAAAAGGAGTCATAAGTCACCATATGACCACTTTTGACCCATATGAACGATTGGAATATGTCCCTAGGGGTTCTACGACTCCTAGAGACATATGTCATCATTTAATCGATCAAAGGCGGTCATAAGTCACCCTATGACCCCCTTTGACCATATGAACGATTTGAATATGTTCCTATGAGTTCTAGGACCCCTAGAGACATATGTCGTCGTTTAATGAGTCAAAGGGGGTCATAGGTCACCCTATGACCTATGACTCCCTTTGACCCATATGAACCTTTCGAATATGTTCTTAGGGGTCAAAGGACCCCTAGCGACATATGTCATTGTTTAATGGGTCAAAGACACATATTACCCATTAAATATGTCCTTAGGGGTTCTAGGACCCCTAGAGACATATGTTTCGTTTAATGGGTCAAAGAGAGTCATAGGTCACCCTATGACCCATTTTGACCAATATTACCCATTTGAATATATCCCTAGGGATCCTAGAACCCCTAACGACATATGTAATCATTTAATAGGTTAAAGGGAGTCATAGGTCACCCTATGACCCCCTTTGACCCATAAGAAAGACTCGAGTATGTCCCCAGGGGTCCTAGAACCCCTAGGGACATATGTTATCATTTAGTGGGTCAAAGTGGATCATAAGTCACCCTATGACCCCCTTTGACTCATATGGACAATTCGAATATGTCTGTAGGGGTTCTACGACCCCTAGAGACATATGTTGTAATTTAATGGGTCAAAGGGGGTCATAGGTCACCCTATGACCCCCTTTCACCCATATGACCAATTCAAATATGTTCCTAGGGCTACGAGGACCCCTAGCGATATATGTCATAGTTTAATGAGTCAAAGAGGGTCATAAGTCATTGTATAACCCCCTTTGACCCATATGATCCATTCGAATATATTCTTAGGAGGTTCGAGGACCCCTAGCGACATATGTCATCATTTAATGGGTCAAAGGGTGTCATAAGGCACCCTATGACTCCCTTGACCCATATGAACGATTCGAATATGTCCCTATGGGTTATAGGACCCTTAGAGACAGATGTCGTTGTCTAATAAGTCAAAGAGGGTCATAGGTCACCCTATGACCCCCTTTGACCCATATGAACAATTTGAATATGTCCCTAGGTGTTTTAGGACCCCTAAAGACATATGTCATCATTTAATAGGTCAAAGGGGGTCATAGGTCACCCTGTGACCCCCTTTGACCCATATGACCCATTCAAATATGTTCATAGGGGTCTGAGGACCCCTAGTGACATATATTGGTGTTTAATGGGTCAAAGACAGTCATAGGTCACCTTATCACCCTTTTTGACTCATATTACCCACTCGAATATGTCCCTAGAGGTTCTAGGACTCCTAGAGACATATGTTTTTGTTTAATTGGTCATAGAGAGTCATAGGTCACCCTATGACCCCCTTTGACCCATATTACCCATTCAAATATATCTCTAGAAGTCCTAGAATCCCTAGGGACATATGTCGTCGTTTAATGGGTCAAAAGGGGTCATAGGTCACCCTATGAGCCCATTTAACCCATATGAATGATTCAAATATGTCCCTACGAGTCTTAAAACCCCTACGGACATATGTCATCATTTCATGGATCAAAGGGTTTCATAAGGCACCCTATAACACCCATTAACCTATATGAATGATTTGAATATATCCCTAGGGATCTTAGGAACCCTAGGGACATATGTCATCGTTTGATGGGTCAAAGGGGACCTATGACCCCCTTTGACCCATATGTCTAATTTGAGTATGTCCCTAAGACCCTTCGGGACATATGTCATCGTTTAATGGGTCAAAGGGAGTCATATGGCACCCTATGACCCACTTTGACCCATATGAACAATTCGAATATGTCCTTAGAGGTTCGAGGAACCTTAAAGACATATGTCATCATTTAATGGGTCAAAGGGTCTCATAGGTCACCCTATGACCCCCTTTGACCCATATGAATGATTCGAATATGTCCCTAGGGGTGATAGGATCCGTAGAGAGATATGTCGTCTTTTAATAGTGAAAGGGTGTCATAGGTCACCCTATGACCACCTTTGACCCATATGAACAATTTGAATATGTCCCTAGGGGTGGTAGGACCCATAGGGACATATGTCGTCATTTAATGTGTTAAAGGGTGTCATAGGTCAACCTATGACCCCCTTTGACCCATATGAACGATTCAAACATGTCCCCAAGTGTCCGAGGTCCTAGGACCCCTAAGAACATATGTTTTCATTTAATGGGTCAAAGGGTGTCATAGGTAACCCTACGACCTCCTTTGACCCATATGAATGATTCGAATATGTCCCTAGAGGTTATAGGACCCATAGAGACATATATCGTCGTTTAATGGGTCAAAGAGGGTCGTAGGTCATCATATGACCTCTTTGACCCATCTGAAAAATTTGAATATGTCCTTAGTGGTTTTAGGACCCCTAGAAACATATGTCATCATTTAATGGGTCAAAGGAGCTCATAGGTCACCCTATGACCCCCTTTGAACCTTATGACCCATTTGAATATGTTCCTATGAGTTTGAGGACCTCTAGCGACATATGTCATCGTTAAATGGGTCAAATAGGGTCATAGGTCACCCTCTGACCCATATGAACAATTCAAATATATCCCTATGGGTTCTAGGACCCCTAGTGACATATGTCATCGTTTAATGAGTCAAAAGATGTCATAGGTCACTCTATGACCCCCTTTAACCCATATGAACGATTCGAATATGTCCCTAAGAGTTATAGGACCCCTAGAGATATATGTCGTCGTTTAATGGGTCAGAGAGGAACATAAGTCACCCTATGACCCACTTTGACCCATATGAATGATTTGAATATGTTCCTAGGGGTTCTAAGAACCCTAGTGACATATGTCATCATTTAATGGGTCAAAGCGGGTCATAAGTCAATATATGACCCCCTTTGACCCATATGAACGATTCAAATATGTCCCTAGGGGTTTTAGGACCCCTAGAGACATATGTCAACATTTATTGAGTCAAATGGGGTCATAGGGTGACCCATATGACCCATTCGAATATGTTCCTAGGGGTCCAAGGACACCTAACAACATCTATCATCGTTTAATGGGTCAAAGAGGGTCATAGGTCACCCTATGACCTCCTTTGACCCATATTAACCATTGAATGTCCCTAGGGGTTCTAGGACCCCTAGAGACATATGTTGTCCTTTAATGGGTCAAAGAGAGTCATAGGTCACCCTATGACCCCCTTTGACCCATATTACTCATTTGAATATGTCCCTAGGGGTCCTAGAACCCTTAGGGACATATGTCATCGTTTAATGGGTCAAAGGGAGTCATAGGTCACCCTATGACCCACTTTGACCCGTATGAACGATTCAAATATGTCCCTATGGATCCTAGGACCCCTAGGGACATATGTCATCGTTTAATGGGTCAAAGGGTGTCATAAGACACCCTATGACCCCATTTGACCCATATGAATGATTTGAATATGCCCCTAGGGGTATTAGGATCTCTAAGGACATATGTTATTGTTTAATAGGTCAAAGGGGGTCATAGGTCACCCTATGACCCCATTTGACCCATATGACGTATTCAAATATCTTTAAGACCCTTAGGTACATATGTCATCATTTAATGGGTCAAAGGGGGTCATAGGGCAACCTATGACCCCCTTTGACCCATATGAACAATTTGAATATATCCTTAGTGGTCCGAGGAACCCTAAGGACATATGTTGTTGTTTAAGGGGTCAAAGGGTGTCATAGGTCACCCTATGACCCCCTTTGACCCATATGAATGATTTGAATATGTCCCTAAGGGTAATAAGACCCGTAGAGACATATGTCGACATTTAATGGGTTAAAGGGGGTCATAGGTCACCCTATGACCCCCTTTGACCCATATGAATGATTCGAATATGTCCCTATGGGTCCTAAGACCCTTAGGAACATATGTCATCGTTTAATGGGTCAAAGGGTGTCATAGGTCACCCTATGACCCCCTTTGAGCCATATGAATGATTTGAATATGTCCTTAGGAGTTTTAGAACCCCTAAAGACATATGTAATCGTTTAAAGGGTCAAAAGGTGTCATAGGTCACCCTATGACTCCCTTTGACCCATATGAAAAATTTGACTATGTCCCTAGGGGTTCTAAGAGCCCAAGAGACATATGTCATTGTTTAATGGGTGAAAGGGGGTCATGGATCACCCTATGACCCCCTTTGACCCATATGACCCATTCGAATATGTTCCTAGAGGTCCGAGGACTTCTAGCGACATATGTCATCGTTTAATGGATTAAAGAAGGTCATAGGGTGACCTATGACCCTCTTTGACCTATATGAATGATTTGAATATATATTTAAGGGTCCTATGACCCCTAAGAACATATGTCATCGTTTTATCAGTCAAAGAGGGTCATACGTAACCCTATGACCCCCTTTGGACCATATGAACAATTTGAATATGTCCCTAGGGGTTATAGGACCCCTTGAGACATATGTCATCGTTTAATGGGTCAATGGGCATCATAGGTCACCCTATGACCTCCTTTGACCCATATGACCCATTCGAATATGTTCCTAGGGGTCCGAGGACCTTTAGTGATATATGTCATCATTTAATTGGTCAAAGGGTGTCAGAGGTCACCCTTTGACCCCCTTTGACCCATATGAATGATTCGAATATATCCCTAGGGGTCGTAGCGCCCGTAAGGACATATGTCATTTTTTAATGGGTCAAAGGGTGTCATAGGTCACCCTATGACACCCTTTGATCCATATGAACAATTTGAATATGTCCCCAAGGGTTATAGGACCTCTAGCGACATATGTCATAGTTTAATAGGTCAAAGGGGATCATAAGCCACCCTATGACCCCCTTTGATCCATATGAACAATTGGAATATGTCCCTAGAGGTTCTAAGACCCCTAGAGACATATGTCGTTATTTAATTGGTTAAAGGGGGTGATAGGTCATCCTATGACCCCCCTTCACCCATATGACCCATTCGAATGTGTTCTTACAGGTTCGAGGACCCCTAGCATCATATGTTGTCGTTTAATGGGTCAAAGAGGGTCATAGGTCACTCTATGATCCCTTTTGACCCATATTACCCATTGAATATATCCCTAGGGGTTCTAAGACCCATAGAGACATATGTTGTCATATAATGGGTTAAAGAGAGTCATAGGTCACCCTATGACCCCCTTTGACCCATATTACCCATTTGAATATGTTCCTAGGGGTCCTAGAACCCCTAGGGAAATATGTCATCGTTTAATGGGTCAAACGGAGTCATAGGTCATCGTATGACCTCCTTTGACACATATGAATGATTCGAATATGTACCTAAGGGTCCTAGAACCCTTAGGGACATATGTTGTCATTTAATGGGTCAAAGGGGGTCATACGTCACCCTATGACCCCCTTTGACTCATATGAACAATTTGAATATGTCCCTAGGGGTTCTAGGACCCCTAGAGACATATGTCTTTGTTTAATATGTCAAAGGGGGTCATCGGTCACCCTATGACCCCTTTTGACCCATATAAGCCATTCGAATATCTTCCTAAGAATTCGAAGACCTATAGCGACATATGTCATCGTTTAATCGGTCAAATGGAGTCATACGTCACCCTATGACTCCCTTTCACCCATATGAACGATTCGAATATGTTCATAAGGTTTATAGGACCCCTAACAACATATGTCTCATTTAATGGTTTAAAAGGGGTCATAAGTCACCCTGTGACACCCTTTGACCCATATAAACAATTCAAATATGTCCCTAGAGGTTCTAAGACCCCTAGAGACATATTTCATAGTTTAATGGGTCAAAAGGGGTCATAGGTATCCCTATGACCCCTTTTGACCCATATGAATGATTCAAACATGTCTCTAGGGGTCCTAGGACCCCTAAGGACATATGTCGTCATTTAATAGGTCAAAGGGTGTCATAGGTCACAGTATGACCCCCTTTGACCCATATGAATGATTTGAATATGTCCCTATGGGATATAGGACCCCTAGAGACATATGTCGTCGTTTAATGGGTCAAACGGGGTCATAGGTCACCCTATGAACCCCTTTGACCCATATGAACGATTTGAATATGTCCCTAGGGGTTATAGGACACCTAGAGACATATGTCGTTGTTGAATCAGTCAAAGGGGGTCATAAGTCACCCTATGAACCCCTTTGACCCATCTAACACATTCAAATATGTTCTTAGGGGTTTGAGGACCCCTAGCGACATATGTTATCGTTTAATGGTTCAAAAAGGGTCATAGGTCACCCTATGACCCCCTTTTACCCAAATGACGCATTCGAATATGTTCCTATGGGTCCAAGGACCCCTAGCGACATATGTCATCATTTAATGGGTCAAAGAGTGTCATAAGGCAACCTATGAATCCCTTTGACCCATATCAATGATTCAAATATGTCCCTAGGGGTTATAGGACCCCTAGAAACATATATCATCATTTAATGGGTCAAAGGGGGTCATAGGTCACCCTATAACCCCCTTTGACCCATATGAACAATTCAAATATGTCCCTTGGAGTTTTAGGACTCTTAACGATATATGTCGTCATTTAATTGGTCAAAGAGCGTCATAGGTCACCCTATGGCCTACTTTGACCCATGTTACCCATTCGAATATGTTCCTAGGGGTTCGACGAACCCTAATAAAATATGTTATTGTTTAATAGGTCAAAGAGCATCATAGGTCACCTTATGACCCCCTTTGAGCCATATTACCCATTCGAATATGTCCCTAAGGGTTATAGAACCCTTAGAAAAATATGTTGTCATTTAATGGGTCAAAGAGAATCATAGGTCACCCTATGACCCCCTTTGACCCATATTACCAATTCGAATATTTCCTTAGGGGTCCTAAAACCCTTAGGGACATATGTCGTCATTTAATGGAACAAAGAGGGTCATAGGGTTTGACCAATATGAATGATTCAAATATGTCCTTATGGGTCCTAGGACCCCTAGGGACATATGTCATCGTTCAATGGGTCAAAGGGTGTCATAAGTCACCCTATGACTCCCTTTGACCCATATGAACGATTCGAATATGTCCCTAGGGATCTTATGGCCCCTAGGCACATATGTCAATCTTTAATGCATCAAAGGGGGTCATAGCTCACCCTATGATCCCCTTTGACCCATATGGCCTATTTGAATATGTCCCTATGCCCATTCGAATATGTCTCTAGGACCCTTAGGGACATATGTCGTCATTTAATGGGTCAAAGGGGGTCATAGGGTAACTTATGACTGCCTTTGACCCATATGAAAAATTCAAATATGTCCTTAGGGGTCCGAGGAATCGTAAGGACATATGTCATCATTTAATGGGTCAAAGGGTATCATAAGTCACCTTATGACCCCCTTTGACCCATATGAATGATTCAAATATGTCCCTAGGGGTTATAGGACCCGTAGAGATATATGTCATCGTTTAATGGGTCAAAGGAGGTCATAGGTCACCCTATGACCCCCTTTGACCCATATGAACAATTCAAATATGTCCCTAGGGGTCCTACGACCCCTAGGGACATATGTCATTGTTTAATGGGTCAAAGGGTGTCATAGGTCACCCTATGATGCCCTTTGACCCATATGGACAATTTGAATATGTCCCTAGGAGTTATAGGACCCCTACAGACATATGTCATCATTTAATGTTTCAAAGGGTGTCATAGGTCACCCTATGACCCCCTTTGACTCATATGAATAATTCGAATGTGTCCTTAGGGATTCTAGGAGCCGTAGCGACATATGTTATCATTTAATGGGTTAAAGGTTAACTATGACCCCCTTTGACCCATATGTCCCACTCGAATATGTTCTTAGGGGTCTGAGGACCTCTAGCGATATATGTCATCATTTAATGGGTCAAAGTGAGCCATAGGTCACCCTAAGACCCCCTTTGACCCATATGAATGATTCAAATATATCCCTTAGGGTCTAAGGACCTCTAGGGACATATTTCATCATTTAATGAGTCAAAAGGGGTCATAGGTCACCCTATGACCCCCTTTGACCGATATAAATAATTTGAATATCCCTAGGGGTTATAGGACCCTTAGAGACATATGTCATCGTTTAATGGGTCAAATGGGGCCATAGGTCACCCTATGACCCCCCTTGACTCATATGCATGATTCGAATATATACCTAGGGGTCCTAGGACTCCTAGGGACATATGTCATATTTTAATGGGTCAAAGGCTGTCATAAGTCACCCTATGACCCTCTTGGACCCATATGAACGATTTGAATATGTCCCTACGGGTTATAGGACCACTAGAGACATATCTCATCGTTTAATTGGTCAAAGGGTGTCATAGATCACCCTATGAACACCTTTAACCCATCTGAAAAATTTGAATGTCCCTAGGGGTTTTAGGAACCCTAGAGACATATGTCATCGTTTAATTGGTCAAAGGGGGTTGTAGCTCACCCTATGACCCTCTTTGACCCATATCACCCTTTTGAATATGTTCCTAGGGGTCTGAGGACCTCTAGCGACATATGTCGTCGTTTAATGGGTCAAAGGGGGTCATAGGTCACCCTATGACCCCCTTTGACTCATATGAATGATTCGAATATATCCTTAGAGTTCCTAGGACCATTAGAGACATATGTCATCTATTAATAGGTCAAAGGGTGTCATAGATAACCCTATGACACCTTTTGACCTATATTAATGATTTGAATATGTCCCTAGTTGTTATAGGACCCCTAGCGACATATATCGTCATTTAATGGGTCAAAGGGGGTCATAAGTCACCCTATGACCCCCTTTGACCCATATGAACAATTTGAATATGTCCCTATAAGTTCTAGGACCCCTAGAGACATATGTCATTTTTTAATGGGTCAAATTGGGTCATGAATCACCCTATGACACCCTTTGACTCATATGACCCATTCAAATATGTTCCTGGGGTTCAGAAGACACCTAGTGACACATGTCATCATTTAATGGGTCAAATAGGGTCATAGGTCACCCTATGACCCCCTTTGACCCATATTACTCATTGAATATGTCCTTAGGGGTTCTAAGACCCCTAGAGACATATGTTGTCGATTAATGAGTCAAAGAGAGTCATTGGTCACCCTATGACCACCTTTGACCCATATTACCCATTTAAATATGTCCCTAAGGGTCTTATAACCCCTAAGGACATATGTCATCGTTTAATGGGTCAAAGGGAGTCATAAGTCACCCTATGACCCCCTTTGACCCATGCGAACGATCTGAATATGTACCTAGGGGTCCTAGAACCCTTAGGGACATATGCCGTCATTTAATGGGTCAAAGGGGGTGATAGGTCACCCTATGACCCCCTTTGACTCATATGAACAATTCGAATATGTCCCTAGGGGTAATTGGACACCTGAAGACATATGTCATCATTTAATGGGTCAAAGGGGGTCATAGGTGACCCTATGACCCCCTTTGACCCATATGACCCATTCAACTATGTTTCTACGGGTTCGAGGACCTCTAGTGACATATGTCTTCATTTAATAGGTCAAAGGGGTTCATAGGTCACCATATAACCCCCTTTGACCCATATGAACAATTCAAATATGTCCCTATGGGTTGTAGGACCCCTAGAGACATATGTCATCATTTAATAGGTCAAAGGGGGTAATAAGTAACCCTATGAACCCTTTTGACCCATATGACCCATTCGAATATGTTCTTTAGGAGTTTGAGGACCTCTAGTGATATATGTCATTGTTTAATGGGTCAAGGGGGGTGATAGGTCACCCTATGACCCCCTTTGTCCCATATGAACGATTCGAATATATCCTTAGGGGTCCTAGAACCCTTAAGGACATATGTCATCTTTTAATGGGTCAAAGGGTGTCATAAGGCACCCTATGACCCCCTTTGACCCATATGAACGAGTTGAATATGTCTCTAAGGGTTATAGGACTTTTAGCGACATATGTCATCATTTAATGGGTCAAAGGAGGTCATAAGTCACCTTATGACCTCCTTTGACTCATATGAACAATTTGAATATGTCCCTAGAAGTTCTAAGACCCCTAGAGACATATGTTATCGTTAAATGGGTCAAACAAAGTCATAGGTCACCCTATGACCACCTTTGACCCATATGACCCATTCAAATATCTTCCTAAGGGTCTGAGGACCCCTAGTGACATATGTCATCATTTAATGGGTCAAAGAGGGTCACAGGTCAGCCTATGACCCCCTTTGACCCATATGAACAATTCGAATATGTCCCTAGGGGCTCTAGAACCCCTAAAGACATATGTCATTGTTTAATGGGTCAAAGAAGGTCATAAGTCACCCTATGACCCCCTTTGACTCATATGACCCATTCGAATATGTTCCTAGGGGTTTGAGGACCCCTAGCGACATATGTTGTCATTTATTGGGTCAAAGAGAGTCATAGGTCAATGACCCCCTTTAACCCATATTACCTATTCGAATATGTCCGTAGGGATTTTAGGACCCCTAAAGACATATGTTGTCGTTTAATGCATCAAATAGACTCATAGGTCACCCTATGACCCCCTTTGACCCATATTACCTATTCGAATATGTCTCTAGGGGTTTTACAACTCCTAGGGACATATGTCATCGTTTAATGGGTCAAAGGGTGTCATAAGGCACCCTATTATTGCCTTTGACCCATATGAATGATTAGAATATGTCCTCAGAGGTCTTAGGACCCCTTGGGACATATGTCGTCGTTTAATTGGTCAAAAGGTGTCATAGGTCACCCTATGACCCCCTTTGACCCATTAAACGACGACGTATGTCCGTAAGGGTCCTAAGGACATATTTGAATGGGCCATTAAATGAAGACATATGTCACTAAGGGTCCTAAGAATATATTCGAATGGGCCATATGTGTCAAAGGGGGTCATAGGGCACCCTATGACCCCCTTTGACCCATATGAACAATTCGAATATGTCCTTAGGGGTCACAGGACCCCTAAAGACATATGTCATCGTTTAATGGGTCCAAGAGTTTCATAGGTCACTCTATGACCCCCTTTGACCCATATGAACGATTCAAATATGTCCCTAACAGTTATAGGACTCATAGAGACAAATGTCATTGTTTAATGGGTCAAAGGGAATCATAGGTCACCCTATGACACCCTTTGACTCATATGAACGATTCGAATATGTCTTCAAGGGTTTTAAGACCCCTCGGGATATATGTCATCGTTTAATGGGTCAAAGGGGGTCATAGGTCAACCTATGACCCCCTTTGACCCATTAAAGGATGACATATGTCCTTAAGGGTCCTAAGGACATATTTGAATGGGCCATTAAATGATGACATATGTCACTAAGGGTCCTAAGGACATATTCGAATGGGCCATATGTGTGAAAGGGGTTCATAGGGAACCTTATGACCCCCTTTGACCCACATGAACAATTCGAATATGGCCTTAGGGGTCACAGGATCCCTAAGGACATATGTCATCGTTTAATGGGTCAAAGGGTGTCATAGGTCACCCTATGAGCCCCTTTAACCCATATGAATGATTTGAATATGTGCCTAGGGGTTATAGGACCCCCTAGAGACACATGTCATCGTTTAATGGGTCAAAGAAGGTCATAGGTCACCCTATGACTCCCTTTTGCTGCAGTGGCAGATAAGAGAAACGCTATAGGAGGCAACATTGTTGAAAATGTAATAAGAAATTTAATGTTATGTTTTAAATACTTTTAGTTTTTGAAGTTTGTAATAACATCCTACATGTGGTGGCATACTTAGAGTAGCAGTTCGATAAGCTCTCCAGATATAGCCACCTAGGACCAGGTGTGTGGATCTTAAATTAGAATAGTTTTTAATTCGTAGGTGGAGTGTTTAATGATTTTCAAAATCCAATAATAGGTAGTAGGCAGTTTTTTGGAATATTCCTGATTTAGACTGTCTAATATTGGTAGGAAAAGAATGTTTCAAATTCTTATCCTTTTTTTGGATAGAAAACGTTCTTCTTTTCTAAAATAAGAAAAAAATGTTTCACATTCTGTAATAGGAAAAAGAAAGTCAATTTTAAGAGAGCCAGTCGGCTATGTAGAAAAAAAATCGAATTTGGAGAGATATGGAATATTTTTTTCATTTTGTCTTTGTGCAAGTTTTCGATGGTCTAAGTTTTGAATGAATTTTTCTTATCTTCTCACTGGAAACAAGTTGATAGTTTGCAGAAGATTAAAAAGTTTTAGTTTTGGGTCGATTTTGGTATGTTTGCAGAAAATTAGTCTCAGTGCGTAGGTAATATCTCCCAAATGCACTGTTGGATTTTCATGAGCTTTGGATATGTTATTATAGGCTTAGTTACGCCCATCTTCACCAGAGCGATTGAAGAGTTTTGATCTAGTTCAAAAGTTATTGATGTCTGAGTGCAGGTCTATCCGGAGGTAGCAAGAACATATTTTGGAGGATTTTATTTTCAAAGTTTTGTTTTGAATCTGATTTTAGTGTGTGATCCTAGAGGTTGTAGATGCCCCTTGAAGAAACTCAGTTGAGTGACTGATTCCTCTTGAGTTTTCCAAGGTGTGGCTCTGCATCATTTTTGGTATTAGAGCTCAGCAAAAGATTTGGAAAAAAAAATAATAGTTCTGTATATGTTTGTGTGATTGGGAAAGATTGAGAGAAATAGTCTGAGAAGAAGTCTAGGAGACTAGATAAGAAGAAAATAACCTAGTTGAGGAATGATCCGACAAGAAGGAGCAGCTTTATTGTATCTTTTTAGAAGGTATTGGCAGAGAAAGGATTCTAAACAGAAGGAGATAGAGGAATAAAAGAAAAGAGAGAAAGAAGAAAAGAGAAAATAAAGAGAAGAGCTAAGCAAGATATAAGAGGAGATAAACAATTTGAGAAGGAGACTTGAGGAGAATGATGCTAAGTTGAAAGAGAATAAAGCCAAGTTGAAAGAAGTGCAGCAAGTATCTCTTGACGAGAGCAGTAACAAGACAAGCCCTATTGGATTGGAATGCAAACAGTCTGTGAAAATAGAGAAGAGTACAATGCTAGAAGGTACTCTAATGAAAAAGATTTTGGAGGCAACTGATGAAGCGTTAAATATGCATAATGAAGAAAAATTTCAAGAGGAATGGCATGAAGATGAAGCTAAGGAATGTGTAACAGCAAGTTCTAAAGAAGAATCTGATTTATGGGAAAAATTTGCAGCCATTGTAGGAGAATGGAAAAGGCATGGCGGTAGTACGGAAACTCAGCTTGAAAAAGAAAGGAAAGAGTGCAATACTATTATTGTTCTTGAGAAAATTTGTAATAAGAAAGAGATATTTGAAAGTGAGATTAATATAGAAGATCAAGATGATGATAAATTTTTAATAAAGGAAGAAGAGATAAATATGATTCTTAAGATTCAAGATGTGAAACTGGTTAATAGTCAAGAAGCAGATACGTTTATGGTTACTATTAATGAAGATAGATATGATGCACATTACATGGTGTATAAGGAAGCTCATATTCAAAAAGAGAACTCAAATAATATTGATGCTGATGATATGTTTTCTTCTAATAATGTTTATGCAGGGATGCAGATTTCATGTATAGTGAATCATGCTAGAGAATTTTCTGTGACATTTACAACATTAAAGAATCAAAGCTACAAGGTGGAGAAGTTGGATATTATTTTTGTTTTTTTTGTAGATATGCTCATCCTAGTTCAAAAAAATTGAAAAGTTTGAAAGAAGAATGAGATTCATTTCTACAACACATCATCTCAAGAGGACTTGAGATTCATTCTACAAGGGAGTATGCTGCAGTGGCAGAGACGAGAAATGCTATAGGAGGCAAAATTGTTGAAAATGTAATAGGGAATTTAATGTGATGTTTTAAATACTTTTAGTTTTTGAAGTTTGTAATAACGTCCTACATGTGGTGGCATACCTAGAGTAGCAGTTTGATAAGCTCTCCAGATATAGCCACCTAGGACCAGGTGTGTGGATCTTAAATTAGAATAGTTTTTAATTCGTAGGTGGAGTGTTTAATGATTTTTAGAATCCAATAATAGGTAGTAGGCAGTTTTTTAGAATATTCCTGATTTACACTGTCTAATATTGGTAGGAAAAGAACGTTTCAAATTCTTATCCTTTTTTTGGATAGAAGACGTTCTTCTTTTCTAAAATAAGAAGAAAACGTTTCACATTCTTTAATAGGAAAAAGAAAGTCAGTTTTAAGAGAGAGCCAGTCGGCTATGTAGAAAAAGAATTGAATTTGGAGAGGTATGGAATGTTTTTTTCATTTTGTCTTTGTGCAAATTTTTGATGGTCTGAGTTTTGAACGGATTTCTCTTATCTTCTCACTGAAAACAAGTTGATAGTTTGCAAAAGATTAAAAAGTTTTAGTTTTGGGTCAAATTTGGTATGTTTGCAGAAAATTAGTCTCAGTGCGTAGGTAATATCTCCCAAATGCACTGTTGAATTTTCATGAGCTTTGGATATGTTATTATAGGCCTAATTACACCCATCTTCACTAGAGCGATTGAAGAGTTTTGATCTGGTTCAAAATTTATTGATGTCTGAGTGCAGGTCTATCCGGAGGCAGCAAGAAGATATTTTGGAGGATTTTATTTTCAAAGTTTTGTTTTGAATCTGATTTTAGTGTGTGATCCTGGAGGTTGTAGATGCCCCTTGAAGCAACTTAGTTGAGTGACTGATTCCTCCTGAGTTTTTCAAGGTGTGGCTCTGCATCACCTTTGACACATATGAACAATTCGAATATGTCCCTAGGAGTTCTAGGACCCCTAGAGAAATATGTTGTCATTTAATGAGTCAAAGGGGGTCATAGGTCACCCTATGACCCCCTTTGATCCATATGACCCATTCGAATATGTTCCTAGGGGTCTGAGGACTCCTAGCGACATGTCAATATTTAATGTGTCAAAGCAGGTTATAGGTCACTCGATGACCCCCTTTAACCCATATGACCCATTCGAATATGTTCGTAGGGGTTTGAAGACCCCTAGTGACATATGTCACCATTTAATGGGTTAAAGGGTGTCATATGGCACCCTATGACTCTCTTTGACCCATATGAACAATTCTAATATGTCCCTAAGGCTTATAGGTTCCTTAGAGACATATGTTGTCATTTAATGGGTCAAAGGAGGTCATAGGTTACCCTATGACCCCTTTTGATCCATATGAACAATTCGAATGTCTTTAGGGGTTTTAGGACCTCTAGCGACATATGTCATCGTTTAATGGGTCAAAGCGGGTCATAGGTCACCCTATGATCCTCTTTGACCCATATGAACTATTCGAATATATCCCTAGGATTCTTAGAACCCTTAAGAAAATATGTTTTCTTTTAATGGGTCAAAGGGTGTCACAGGTCACCCTATGACCTCCTTTGACCAATATGAAAAATTTGAGTATGACCCTAGAAGTTCTAAGACCCCTAGAGACATATGTAATCATTTAATGGGTCAAAGGGGGTTATAGGTCACCCTATGACCTCCTTTGACCTATATGACCCATTCAAATATGTTCTTAGGGGTCCGAGGACCCCTAGCAACATATGTCATCGTTTAATGGGTCAAAGAGGGTCACAAGTCACCCTATGACCCCCTTTGACCCATATGAACAATACGAATATGTCCCAAAGGGTTCTAGTACCCCTAAAGACATATTTCATTGTTTAATGGGTCAAACGAGACCCCTTTTGACTCATATGACACATTCGAATATGTTCTTAGGGGTCCGAGGACCCCTAGTGACATATGTTGTGATTTAATGGGTCAAAAAGGGTCATAGGTCACCCTATCACCCCTTTTGACCCATATTACCCATTTGAGTATGTCCTTAGAGGTTTTAGGATGCCTAGAGACATATTTTGTCGTTTAATGGGTCAAAGAGAGTCATAGGCGACCCTATGACCCCTTTTGTCATATATTATCTATTCGAATGTGTATCTAGGGGTCTTACAACCCCTAGGGACATATGTCATCATTTAATAGGTCAATGGGGCTTATAGGGTGACCTATGACCCTCTTTGACCCATATAAATGATTCAAATATGTCCTTATGGGTCTTAAGACACCTAGAGACACATGTCATCGTTTAGTGGGTCAAAGGGGTCATAGGGTGACCTATGACCCCGTTTGATCCATATGAACAATTCGAATATGTCCTTAGGCATTCTAGGACCCATGGAGAAATATGTTGTCGTTTAATGGGTCAAATGGGGTCATAGGTCACCCTATGACCCCCTTTGACCTATATGACCCATTCGAATATGTTCATAAGGGTTTGAGGACCCCGTGCGACATATGTCATCATTTAATGTGTCAAAGAGGGTCATAGGTCACCCTATGAGCCCCTTTGACCCATATGACCTATTTGAATATGTTCCTAGGGGTCCGAAGACCCCTATTGACATATGTCATCATTTAATGTGTCAAAGGGTGTCATAAGGCAACCTATGACTCCCTTTGACCCATATGAACAATTTGAATATGTCCATAAGGGTTATAGGACCCTTAGAGACATATATTGTCGTTTAATGGGTCAAAGGGGGTCATAGGTCACCCTATGAACTCTTTTGATCGATATGAACAATTCGAATATGTCCCTAGGAGTTTTAGGACCCTTAGCGACATATGTCATCGTATAATGGGTCGAAGGGGGTCATAGGTGACCCTATGACCCCCTTTGACCCATATGACCCATTCGAATATGTTTCTAAGTGTTCGAGGACTCGTAGCAACATATGTTGTCTTTTAATGGGTCAAAGAGGGTCATAGGTCACCCTATGACTCCTTTTGGCCCATATTACCCATTCGAATATGTCTTTAGGGGTTCTAGGACCCCTAGAGACATATGTTGTCATTTAACAAGACAAATAGAGTCATAGGTCCCACCATGACCCCATTTGACTCATATTACCCATTCGAATATGTTTTTAGGGGTCCTAGAACTCTTATGGACATATGTCATCATTTAATGGGTCAAAAGGTTTCATAGGTCAGCCTATGACCCCCTTTGACCCATATGAACAATTCGAATATGTCCCTAGGAGTTATAGGACCCCTATAGACATATGTCGTCATTTAATTGGTCAAAGGGATATGTTTCTAGGTGTCTAAAGACCTCTAGCGACATATATCATCGTTTAATGGGTCAAAGGTAGTCATAGGTCACCTTATGACCCCCTTTGACCCACGGGTCCTAGGACCCCTAGGGACATATGTCATCTTTTAATAGGTCAAAGGGTGTCATATGTCACCTTATGACCCCCTTTGACCCATATGAACAATTCGAATATGTCCTCAAGGGTTATAGGACCCCTAGCGACATATATCATCGTTTAATTGGTCAAAGGGGGTCGTAAGTCTTCCTATGACCCCCTTTGACCCATATGAATAATTTGAATATGTTCCTAAAAGTTCTAGGACCCCTAGAGAAATATGTCATTATTTATTAGGTCAAAGGAGGTCATAGGTTACCTTGTGACCCCTTTGACCCATATTACCCATTCGAATATGTTTCTAAGGGTTCGAGGACCCCTAGCCACATATGTCATTGTTTAATGGGTCAAAGAGTGTCATAAGTCGCCCTATGACCTCCTTTGACCCATATTACCCATTGAATATGTCCCTAGGGGTCCTAAGACCCCTAGAGACATATATTGTTGTTTAATGGGTCAAAGAGAGTCATAGGTCACCCTATGACCCCCTTTGACCCATGTTACCCATTCGAATATGTTCTTAGGGGTCTTAGAATATGTCCTTAGGGGTCACAGGACCCCTAAGGACATATGTCATCGTTTAATGGGTCATAGGGTGTCATAAGTCACCCTATGACCGCCTTTGACTCATATGAACAATTTGAATATGTCCCTATGGGTTGTAAGACTGATAGAGACATGTCGTTTAATGGGTCAAAAGGGGTCATAGGTCACCCCATGATTGACTTTGACCCATATGACCCATTTGAATATGTTCTTGGGGTCCGAGGACCCCTAGCGACATATGTCATTGTTTAATGGGTCAAAGAGGGTCATAGGTCACCCTATGACCCCCTTTGACCCATGTGACCCATTCGAATATGTTCCTCTGGGTTTGAAGACCCCTAACGACATATGTCATCACTTAATGGGTCAAAGGGAGTCATAAGGCACCCTATGACTCACTTTGACCCATATCAACGATTCGAATGTCCTTATGGGTTATAAGACTCCTAGAGACATATGTCGTCGTTTAATAGGTGAAAGGGAGTCATAAGTCACCCTATGACCCCATTTGACCCATATGAACAATTTGAATATGTCCTTAGAGGTTTTAGGACCCCTAGAGACATATGTCATCGTTTAATAGGTCAAAGGAGGTCATAGGTCACCCTATGACCCCCTTTGACCTATATGACCCATTCGAACATGTTTATAGGGGTCCGAGGATCCCTAACGACATATGTTATCTTTTAATGGGTCAAAGAGTGTCATAGGTCACCCTATGACCCCCTTTAACTCATATTACCCATTCGAATATGTCCCTAGGGGTTCTAGAACCCCTAGAGACATATGTTATCGTTTAATGGGTAAAAGAGAGCCATAGGTCACCCTATGACCCCCTTTAACCCATATTACCCATTCGAATATTTTCCTATGGGTCTTAGAACTCCTAGGGACATATTTCATCATTTAATAGGTCAAAGGGAACTATGACCCCCTTTGACCCATATGAATGATTTAAATATGTCCCTATGGGTCCTATGACCCCTAGGCACATATGTCATCGTTTAATGGGTCAAAGGGTGTCATAAGGCACCCTATGACCCCCTTTGACCCATATGAATGATTCGTATATGTCCCTAGGGGTCTTAGGACCCCTAGGGACATATGTCATTGTTTAATGGGTCAAAGGGGGTCATAGGGCACCCTATGACCCCCTTTGACCCATATGAACAATTCGAATATGTCTTTTGGAGTCTGCGGAACCCTAAGGACATATGTCGTAGTTTAAACTGTAAAAATGTTTCATAGGTCACCCTATGACCCTCTTTGACCTATATGAACAATTCGAATATGTTCTTCGGGGTTATAGGACCCGTAGAGACATATGTCATCATTTAGTGGGTGAAAAGGGGTTATAGGTCACCCTATGACTCCTTTTGACCCATATGATCCATTCGAATATGTTCCTCGGGATCCAAGGACCTCTAGCGACATATGTTGTCGTTTAATGGGTCAAAGAGGGTCATAAGTCATCCTATGACACCGTTTGACTCATATTACCCATTCAAATATGTCCCTAAAGGTTCTATGACCCCTAGAGACATATGTTGTCGTTTAATAGGTCAAAGCGAGTCATAGGTCACCCTATGACCCCTTTTGACCCATATTACCCATTCAAATATGTCTCTAGGGGTCTTAGAACCCCTAGGGACATATGTCATTGTTTAATGAGTCAAATTTGACCCATATGAACAATTCAAATATGTCCCTAGGATTTTTAGGACCCCTAGAGACATATGTCGTGGTTTAATGGGTCAAAGGGGGTTCATAGGTCACCCTATGACCCCCTTTGACCTATATGACCCATTCGAACATGTTCTTAGGGGTCTGAGGACCCCTAGTGACATATGTTATCTTTTAATAGGTCAAAGAGTGTCATAGGTCACCCTATGACCCCCTTTGACCCATATTACTTATTCGAATATGTCCCTAGGGGTTCTAGGACCCGTAGAGACATATGTTGTCATTTAATGGGTAAAAAAGAGTCATAAGTCACCCTATGACCCCCTTTAACCCATATTACCCATTCGAATATTTTTCTAGGGGTCCTAGAACTCTTAAGGACATATTTCATCCGTTAATAGGTCAAAGGGGATAATAAGTCACCCTATGACACCCTTTGACCTATATGAACGATTCAAATATGTCCCTATGGGTCCTAGGACCCCTGGTGACATATGTCATCATTTAATGGGTCAAAGGGGGTCATAAGTCACCCTATGATCGTCTTTGACTCATATGAAAAATTCTAATATGTCCCTAGAGGTTGTAGGACCTCTAGAGACATATGTCGTCGTTTAATGGGTCAAAAGGGTTCATAAGTTACTCTATGACCCCCTTTGATTCATATGACCCATTTGAATATGTTTCTAATGGTTCGAGGACCCCTAGCAACATATGTCATTGTTTAATGGGTCAAAGAGGGTCACAGGTCACCCTATGACCCCCTTTGATCCATATGAACAATTCGAATTTCTCCTTAGGGGTTCTAGGACCCCTGGAGACATATGTCATCGTTTAATGGGTCAAAGGGCATAATAGGTCACTCTATGACCCCCTTTGACCCATATGACCCATTCAAATATGTTCCTCGTGGTCTGAGGACCCCTAGCGACATATGTTGTCATTTAATGGGTCAAAGAGGGTCATAGGTCACCCTATGACACCCTTTGACCCATATTACCCATTTGAATATGTCCCTAAGGGTTCTATGACCCCTAGAGACATATGTTGTCATTTAATAGGTCAATGAGAGTCATAGGTCACCTTACGACCCCTTTTGACCCATATATCGTCATTTAATGGGTCAAACGGTGTCATAAGGCACCCTATGAATCCCTTTGACCCATATGAACGATTTGAATATATCCCTAAGGGTTATAGGACCCATAAAAACATATGTCGTCGTTTAATGGGTCAAAGGGGGTGATAAGTCACCCTACGACCCCCTTTGACCCATATGAACAATTCGAATATATCCCTAGTGGTTTTAGAACCCCTAGAGACATATGTTGTCATTTAACGAATCAAAGAGTGTCATAGGTCACCCTATGACCTCCTTTGATCCATATGAACGATTTGAATATGTTCCTAAGGGTTATAGGACCCTTAGAGAGATATGTCATCGTTTAATTGGTCAAAGGGGTTCATAGGTCACCCTATGACGCCCTTTGACCCATATGAACAATTCGAATATGTCCCTAGGCGTTCTAAGACCCCTAAAGACATATGTCGTTGTTTAATGAGTCAAAGGGGGTCATAGGTCACCCTATGATCTTTTTGATCCAGATGACCCATTCGAATATGTTCCTAAGGGTCTGAGGACCTCTAGCGACATATATCATCATTTAATGGGTCAAAGGGGGTCATAGGTCACCCTATGACCCCTTTTGTCCCATATGAATGATTCAAATATATCCCTAAGGGTCCTAAGACCCCTAGGGACATATGTCATCTTTTAATGAGTCAAAGGGTGTCATAGGTCACCCTATGACCCCCTTTGACCCATATGAACGATTTCAAATATGTCCCTAGGGGTTATAAGAATCCTAGCGACATATGTCATCGTTTAATGGGTCAAAGGGGGTCATAAGTCACCTTATGACTCCGTTTGACTTATATGAACAATTTGAATATGTCCCTAGAGGTTCTAGGACTCCTAGAGACATATATTGTCGTTTAATGGGTCAAAGGGGGTCATAGGTCAACCTATGACCCCTTTTGACGCAGATGACCCATTTGAATATGTTCATAGGTGTCCGAGGACCCCTAGTGACATATGTCATCGTTTAATGGGTCAAAGAGGGTGACAGGTCATGCTATGACCCCCTTTGACCCATATGAATAATTCGAATATGTCCCTAGGGGTTCTAGGACCCCTAGAGACATATGTCGTCGTTTAATGGGTCAAAGTGACCTATGACCCCCTTCGACCCATATGACCCATTAGAATATGTTCCTAGGGGTCCGAGGACCACTAGTGACATATGTTGTCATATAATGGGTCAAAGAGGGACATAAGTCACTTTATGACCCCCTTTGACCCATATTACCTATTCGAATATATCTCTAAGAGTCTTAGAACTCCTAAAGACATATGTTGTCGTTTAATGTGTCAAAGGGGGTCATAGGTCACCCTGTGACCCCTTTTGACCCATATGAACGATTCAAATATGTCTGTATGGGTCCAAGGATCCTTAGGAATATATATCATCGTTTAATGGGTCAAAGGGTGTCATAAGGTACCTTGTGACCCCCTTTCATCGATATAAAGAATTCGAATATGTCCCTAGGAGTTGTAAGACCCCTGTAGACATATGTTGTCGTTCAATGGGTCAAAAGGGGTCATAGGGTGACCTATGACCTATGACACCCTTTGATCTATATGGCCCATTCGAATATGTCCCTAGGACCCTTAGGGACATATGTCATCATTTAATAGGTTAAAGGGGGTCATAAGGCACCCTATTACCCTCTTTAACCCATATGAACAATTCGAATATCTCTTTAGGGGTTCTAGGACCCCTAAGGACATATGTTATCGTTTAATAGGTCAAAAGGTGTCATAGGTCACCTAGTGACCCCCTTTGACCCATATGAACGATTCAAATATGTCCCTATGGGTTATAGGACGCCTAAAAACATATGTCATCATTTAATGGGTCAAAGAGGGTCATAGGTCACCCTATGACTCCTTTTGACCCATATGAACGATTCGAATGTCCTTAGGGGACCTAGGACCCCTAGGGACATATGTCGTCGTTTAATGGGTCAAAGGGTGTCATAGGTCACCCTATGACCCCCTTTGACCCATATGAATGATTTGAATATATTCATAAGAGTTATAGGACCCCTAGAGACATATGTCGTCGTTTAATCGGTCAATAGGGGTCATAGGTCACCCTATGACCCCTTTTGACCCATATGAACAATTCGAATATGTCCCTAAGGGTTCTAGGACCCCTAGAGACATATGTCGTCGTATAATGGGTCAAAGGGGGTCATAGTTCACCCTATAACTCCCTTTGACCCATATGACCCATTCAAATATGTTCTTAGGGGTCCGAAGACCACTAGCGACATACGTCGTCGTTTAATGGGTCAAAAAGGGTCACAGGTCAGACCTATGACCCCCTTTAACCCATATGAATGATTCGAATATATCCCTAAGGGTCCTAGGACCCCTAGGGATATATGTCATCATATAATTGGTCAAAGGGGGTCATAGTTCACCCTATGACCACCTTTGACACATATGAACAAATTGAATATGTCCCTAGGGGTTATATGACCCTTAGAAACATATGTCGTCGTTTAATGGGTCAAAGAGAGTCATAAGTCACCTTATGACCCCCTTTGACCCATATTACTCATTTGAATAAGTCCCTAGGGGTCCGAGAACTCCTAGGGACATATGTCATCATTTAATGAGTTAAAGGGAGTCATAGGTCACCTTATGATGCCTTTTGACCCATATGAATGATTTGAATATGTCTGTAGGGGTCCCAAGACCCCTAGGGACATATGTTATTGTTTAATGGGTCAAATGGGGTCATAGGTCACCCTATGACCCCCTTTGGCCCATATGAACAATTCGAATATGTCCTTAGGGGTTCTAGGACCCCTGGAGACATATTTCATCGTTTAATGTGTCAAAGGGGGTCATAGGTCACCCTATGAGCCCCTTTGACCCATATGACCCATTTGAATATGTTCCTAAGGGTCCGAGGACCTCTAGCGACATATGTCGCCGTTTAATGGGTCAAAGCATGTCATAGGTCACCCTATGACCCCCTTTGATCCATATGAATGATTCAAATATGTCCCTAGGGGTCCCAAGACCCCTAGGGAAATATGTCATCGTTTAATGGGTCAAAGAGGGTCATAGGTCACCCTATGACCCCCTTTGACCCATATGAACAATTCGAATATATCCCTAGGCGTTCTAGGACCCCTAGAAACATATGTGATCGTTTAATGGGTCAAAGGGGGTCATAGGTCACCCTATGACCCCCTTTGACCCATATGAACAATTTGAATATGTCCCTAGGCGTTCTAGGACCCCTGGAGACATATGTGATCGTTTAATGGGTCAAAGGGGGTCATAGGTCACCCTATGACTCCCTTTGACCCATATAACCCATTCGAATATGTTTCTAGGGGTCGGAGGACCCTTAGCGACATATGTTGTTGTTTAATGAGTCAAAGAGAGTCATAGATCACCCTATGACTCACTTTGACCCATATTACCCATTTGAATATGTCCCAAGGGGTTCTAGGACCCCTAGAGATATATGTTGTCATTTAATGGGTGAAAAAGAGTCATAGGTCACCTATGACCCTCTTTGATGCATATTACTCATTTGAATATGTCCCTAGGGGTCCTCGAACCCCTAGGGACATATGTCATCATTTAATGGGTCAAAGGGGGTCATATGTCACCCTATGACCCCCTTTGACCCATATGAATGATTCAAATATGTCCTTATGGGTCCTAGGACCCCTAAAGACATATGTCATCATTTAATAGGTCAAAGGGTGTCATAAGGCACCCTGTGACCTCCTTTGACCCATTAAACGATGATAGTTGTCCCTAGGGGTCTTCGAGACATATGTCGTCGTTTAATGGGTCAAAGGGTGTCATAAGGCACCCTATGACCTCCTTTGACCCATATGAACGATTTGAATATGTTCCTACGGATCTTGGGACCCCTAGGGAATATGTCATTATTTAATGGGTCAAAGGGGGTCATAGGTCACCCTTTGACCCATATGGCCCATTCGAATATGTCCCTAGGACCCTTAGGGATATATTTCATCATTTAATGAGTCAAATGGGGTCATAGGGCAACCAATGATCCCCTTTGACCCATATAAATGATTCGAATATGTCCTTAGGGGTCTCAGGACCTCTAAGGACATATGGCATCGTTTAATAGGTCAAAGGGCGTCATAGGTCACCCTATGACCCCCTTTGACCCATATGAACTATTCTTATGTTTTATTAGGGGTCTTAGGACCCCTAGGGACATATTTGAATCATTCATATGGGTCAAAGGGGTATGTCGTCATTTAATGGGTCAAAGGGGGTCATAGGTCACCCTATGACCCCCTTTGACCCATATGAACAATTCAAATATGTCCCTAGGGGTCCTAGGACCTCTAGGGACATATGTCATCGTTTAATGGGTCAAAAGGTGTCATAGGTCACTCTATGACCCTCTTTGACCCATATGAACGATTCAAATATGTCCCTAGGGGTTATAGGACCGATAGAGTTATATGTCGTCATTTAATGTGTCAAAGGGGGTCTTAGGTCACCCTATGACCCCCTTTTATCCATATGATCAATTCGAATATGTCCCTAGGGGTGCTAGGATCCCTAGAGACATATGTCATCATTTAATGGGTCAAAGGGGGTCATAGGTCACTTATGAACCCCCTGACCCATATGAACGATTTGAAAATGTTCCTAGGAGTCGTAGGACCCCTATCGACATATTTGAATCGTTCATATGGGTTAAAGCCCCCTTTGACCCATATGACCCATTCGAATATGTTCCTATGGGTCTGAGGACCCCTACTGACATATGTTGTTGTTTAATGGGTCAAAGAGGGTCATAGGTCACCCTATGTCTCCTTTTGGCCCATATTACCCATTCGAATATGTCCCTAGGGGTTCTAGGACCCCTAGAGACATATGTTATCATTTAATTGGTCAAAGTGAGTCATAGGTCACCCTATGATGACTTTTGACCCATATTACTCATTCGAATATGTCCCTAGGGGTCCTAGAACCCCTAGGGATATATGTCATCATTTAACCGGTCAAAGGGATCTATGACCTCCTTTGACCCATATTACCCATTCGAATATGTCCCTAGGGGTCCTAGGACCCCTAGAGACATATGTCATCATTTAATGAGTCAAAGGGGGTCATAGGTGACCCTATGAGCTCTTTTGACCCATATGAAAGATTCAAATATGTTGCTTGGGGTCCTAGGACCCGTAGGGACATATATCGTCATTTAATCGATCAAAAGGGGTCATAGGTCACCTTATGACCCCCTTTGACCCATATTAACTATTGTAATATGTCCCTAGGGCTCTTAGGACCCCTAAGGACATATGTCATCCTTTAATGCATCAAAGGGGGTCAATGGTTGACCTATGACCCCCTTTGACTCATATATATTAATAATATACATATCTATTAATAACATATATATATATATATATATATATATAATTATTATATTTAATAAAAATATTACGTTATTATATATAGATTAATAACATATATATATGTATTACTTTATTATATTTAATAAAAATATTATGTTATTATATATATATATATTAATAACATACATATTAATATAATAATATATATAATACATATTATATATTTATATTTAATATATTATGTTATTTTATATATATAATATATTATTATACATATTAATATAATAATATATAAGACATTATATTTAATGAAAATATTACGTTATTATATATATATATTAATAACATACATATTAATATAATAATATATAATACGTATTTTATATATATACAAATTACGTTATTATATTTAGTAAAAATAATAATAATATACATTATATTTATAGATTGTAATAAGATTAAGATAATATATTAGTATATATTGTTAGATTATATCTTATATCTTTACATTACGTTATTATATATATATATATATATATATATATATATATATATATATATATATAATATTAAAATACATCTTTACATAGTAATATAAGTGAAATAATTTAGAAATAATAAGTTGTGACGTTTAAACCCAATTTTTCTTCCAAAATGGGTTGAGATTTTAAATTTGCTCACCTCAACATATCAGATATCCGATTTGCAATCGGATATCTGATTAGGCTTGGTAAATACCAAGCCTACCTGGTCAACCCAAAAGACGTGTTTGAAGAGGGTTTTAGTGATACTCAGACTTCAGGTAGCCGTCTGACAATGTTATTTTGATCAAAATTGAATAAAACGAAAAGGGTTTTTTAATATCGATCTCTAGATTCCATAAATATAATTTCTATCAAATTCTGAGTTCGATAAGTATTTATTAGTTAATTATCAATAAAGATAATTGTAAAGTGCTAATTGACATACTGATTGAAAAATAGCTATAACTTTCAAATAGTATAACATTTTTTAAATCTAAAAGTTGTGTCACATTCTATACTTCGGCTAGTATAAGAAAAAAAATAAAAATAAAAATTTGGTAAAATTTTCTATTAGTTAGGGTGGTCAGACACGAGACTTTTTTTTTTTCTGAAAAAGTTTTGGTAGAAAATTCATAGTTAATTATTTATTTGGAATAAAAATACTAAAAAATATGCATCACATCCGGGCATGAGTCTATTTTTCATATCTATAATTATATTAAAAAAAAATTATGATTTGATTTTGATTAAGGTGGTCAGACATACACCTACTTTTTATTTTCGCACTGAAATTTTCTTACTACTGCATTAAAATTCAAACTTTTGACCAATTAATTATTTTTTTCTCCTGATAAGGCCTGGTAGTTTAGAAACTACATTCAATTTCTTACAGATTATTTTGTTACAACTTTTTGATATAAAGTCCATAACCACTTCAAAATTATGTGTCAAGTTGACATAAACTTGATTTGCTGATTTTTCATTGCCACTTAAGGCAATAGTTTGGTACACCATGATCCTGCACATACCCTATGGGCTTACAACAGTATGATTCTAGAGAAATAAATCCTCCACATAGTACCCTCTCTAAGTCCACTAAGAGTTTTCTTTAAAATGGTAGAAATGTTCCTAAATAAGCCTCAAATGGTTTAGGGTTAGAAATACATTATAAAATATGCCAGTTGGCATCCACTGCCAAAAAAAAAGGTTCTAGAAATCATGTTAGAAGTCGGTGTAAAATTAGAAGAATCCAGAAATGGTAGTCCAACTTTTAAGAGGCATAACTTTTGAAATGTAACTCTGATTGACCAATCATTTACATTTTAAGAAAGCTCTTGAGCTGTTTACTCCTCTTGAATGCTAGGTCATAACCTAATGAGGTAATAGGCAATCTTCTCCTTATTTACTTCTACATGCGCTATCCTAATAAGAAGTCTGTAAAATTCTTCCATATATTCCTAGACGGATTTTCCTACTTGCTTTAATCCTTGCATTTTCTTGAACAAATCAAGCTCGGAGTCAACAACAATGAACTACTTCTTTAGATTTTCCACCATGCGATCCCATCTTATGATTTTCTCCTTTCCTCTTCTATTTCTTTCTAGCTAAATCTCTTGCCACTAGATTTTGGCATAGCCTTTCATTTTGGCCTTCACAAACTTAACCCTACCAAGATTCCTAATATTGTCATACTCATAATACTCCTCTAGTTCATTGATCCAGTCGATCAACTCATTCGGGTTTACATTTCCTGAAAACATTTCTACATCAATTTTAGGTCTTTTTCCGAGCTTAGAAATGGCCCTAAAAAGCCTCTCCTCTACCTAATTTAGGACTTCCCCTTCATCTCCCCCTTCCTATCCAATATTTTCTTCTTCTTCATTTTCTTCCTTACTTTTGTTGCTTGTGGCAACATTTCATCCTCTGCAGATCTCCTCCTACAATGCTCAAACTTGTCTCTAAAGGGCTCTAACCTTAGGAGTAACAACTCCAAACCTTCCACCATGTTCTCTTTGTGGAGGCATCTTCTTGTTTCAAACCCACAAGCACATAGTCCTAGTGAAAACTACCTCACAGTCACCACTTTGTCTACATACTCAAGAAAACTTGCTTTGATACCACTTGATGGAGACACAACCGAAGATCACAATGAACACACAAGAAATGAGAAATATTATTATCAATCAAAAAATCCCTATGGACTTACAACAATATGATTCTAGAGAAAGAAATCCTCCACATAGTACCCTCTCTCTAATTCCACTAAGAGTTGCCTTAACAATGCCAGAAATGTTCTTAAATAAGCACCAAATGGTTTAGGTTTAGGAATAAATTTTAAAATATGCCAATTTTCATCCACCACCAAAATAGAAGGTTCAAGAAATCATGCTAGAATTTGGTGTAAAATTAGAAGAATCCAAAAATAGTAGTCCAACTTCTGGGAGACATAACTTTTGAATAGTAACTCTGATTGACGAACTATTTACATTTCTAGAAAGATCTCGAAGCACTCTATAGCCCTATTAGGAGCCTCATGCATCCTCCATTTTTTGGCCCTATAAAAGGATTTTTAGTGCCCCATATCATACTTTGAAGTGCTCTTAGGAGGTCTCCAGGAAAACTAAAACTGTAATAACTCTCTAACTGTAAAGTCTTTTGACCTGATTCTTTTTCTAGAGTGTTTTAAATTACAAGTAAAAACATCCCTCCAAATTACACCCTCTAATTCATCATAATTTTGGCATTAATTAAAAAATAACTCATTTTCTACATTTAAACATATCCCAAGGTGCTATAAAACTAATAAAACTCTAACCCACAAAACTAATAGTGCAACTGTGAGAGTTGGAACCTTTATTTGACCCAAATGGGTATCTATAAGTGAAAACACAATGAACAAAAAATATTTTTAAGAATATTTTTGGGTGATAAAGGATTGCCCTTACACCATTGGATGCTCCTACATTAGACACCTAGAGTAGATTGGAAAGTGACCCTATCACTTTATGGTAGAGGAAACCCCAAATGGGCAACCTCCATTACTGATATCCAAGTTGAGTCCTCTATTGGTCATACTTTCCACTTCACCAGATACTCTTCATACTACCTATTTCTAGTACTCCTACCCACATGAATATCCAAAATCTATTCCATCTCCTCCTTAGAAGTACGAATTGGACATGGCTCTAGCATCAACCCCTCATCTACACCATCATCATGATATTCTATTAAGTTTGCAATGTTGAAGATAGGATAAATTTGAATCACATTTGGAAACTCCACCTCATATGCATTTCTTGAGTCATGTTTATTATAAATTTGTCAGGGGCCAAATTTCTTCATCTTCAGCTTGTCATAAGTACCCACTGGAAATCATATCTTTCGTAAGTGTACCATAACTAGATCTCCTACTTGGAATTCCTTATGTCTCCTCCTTTGATCTGCCTTATCTTTATACTATTGATTAATCTTTGTAATGTGTGCATGGACATCCTCATGTAGGCTCTTAACATGTTCTACAAATTCTTCTACTGCGGCACTTGTCCTCTCCCCTAGCTCCATCTCCCTTAATTCTGGAGTAGTCCTTGGGCTACTTCCATACATAATTTGGAATAGTGATCTACCATAACTCTAATTTATAGAATTATTGTAAGAAAATTCTGTCCGTGGTAGAATTAAATCCCATCCCTTACGCTTTTCCCCCACTAAACACCTCAACAAATTGCCTAGACTTTTATTTACCACTTCTATCTATCCACCAGTCTATGGATGATCAGTAGAACTGAATTTCAATTCCATCCTCAACTTCCTCCATAAAGTCCTCTAGAGATACCCCACAAATATAGTAGATATCTCAAAAATAATACCCTTTGGGAGACCATGTAGTCTCACCACCTCTCTAAAAAACATATCTACAATATGTATAGCATCATGATTCTTGTGCCATGGAATGAAATGTTCCATCTTAGAGAACCTATCAACCAACACAAATATTGAGTCATTACCCCTTTGTATCCGTAGTAATCCAAGAAAAAAATCTATACTTATGTCCTCCCATGGCTTCAATGGAATAGGCAATGGCTAATAGAGTCTAGTATTGTGACTAAATCCCTTGGCTACTTGACATACTTGATAGCTCTATACAAACATCTTCACTTCTTGTAACATTTGAGGCCAAAAATAATGTTCTCTAAGAATGAAAATGGTCATGTCTTAACCGAAGTGTCCTACCATCCCCCCACTATGCTTCTCCTTGATCAAATATTCCCTCATAGAACTCCTTGGAATTCACAACTGACTGCACTTGAACAACATACCATCCTGAATGAAATAATCTAGCCCCCTGGTCCTATCTATAGTAATAGGTTCTTTACAAGCCATCCATGCTTCAAAAAAATCAAGATCCTTAGGGTACAAATTCTTGAGCTCATCGAACCCAGACACTTCAACTTGCATTACTTCTAGTAATAATTGTCTCCTACTTAATGCATCTACAACCCTATTAGACCTTCCACTTCTATGTTTCAACACAAATGTATAGCTTTGCATGAACTCTACCCATTTCAAATATATCTAATTCAATTTACATTGGCTATTTAGTTACTACAAAGCCTAGTGATTAGTATAGAAGACAAATTCTTTTGGCAATAAATAATGCCTCCATTTTCTTAAGGCCTAAACAATTGCATAGAACTCTTGATCATAAATAGAATACTTCTTCTTTGCATCATTCAATTTTTCACTAAAATATGGAATAGGCTTACCTTCTTGGCTCAATACAACCCCAATGGCACTGCCACTGGCATCACAATCTCCTTGGAACACTTCACTAAAATTAGGAAGTGCCAACATTGGTTGTCCTATCACCTTCTTCTTCAACAATTCAAAACTCCTTGCAGCTGCTATAGTCGACTTCAACTCTTTCCTATCCCCCCTTATTGTTTTGTCAGGTGTGCACATATGCCACTGATATTCTTAATCAACTTTCTATAAAATATAACTAGACCATGAAATGATCTCACCTCATTAGTGGACCTTGGAGTAGGCCATTCCAAGATGGATTTTACCTTCTCTAAATCCTTTTTGAGACACTTAGATTATACACCAAACCCCAAGTAGACTAACTCCTTTTTGACAATGATGCACTTCTTCAAATTAATCAATATTTTCTCTTCCCTCAAACTTTCATGGACTTTATGAATGTGCAATAAATTTTCATCCAAAGTCTTACTGAAAATTAAAATATCATCCAAATAGAAAATAAAAAACTTTCCCAAGAATTTCTTTAGTACCTCATTCATAAGTCACATGATGGTGGTTGGCACGTTGGTTAGTCTAAAAGGCATAGACCATCCTTGGTCTTGAATGCAATCTTCCACTTATCTCCTTCTTGTATCTATATCTGGTGATCACCACTTTTGAGATCTATCTTTGTGAAGTACTGAGCCCCAAACAAACAGTCCATAAGATCATCCATACTTGGCAGAGGGAACTGATACTTGATGGTTATTCTATTTATAGCTTGAGAGTATGTACACATTCTCCACTCTCCATCCTTCTTTGCTGCTAGTATTTTAGGTACTATACATGGACTCATGCTCTCTTGAATCAACCCCTTCCTCAATAGCTTTTGAACTTGTTTGTTTAGCTTCTTAGTTTCGGTAGGAGTCATCCCATGAGTAGCCTTGTTAGGAAAACTATCTCCAGGGATTAAATCTATTTGATGACTGATTTTCCTTACTAGTGGCAACCATTCTGAAACATTATTGGAGATGACATCTCCGTACTCACTTAATATGTTGTAAACTTTAGGTGGAATTTCTCTACTACCTTCCTTATATTTCTAGGAATTAAAGCATAACACATATGCTAATGTTTCATACCATCCAAAAATTTCCTTCCATCAAAAAGACATATCCTAGCACTACTGTATACCTTTTCACCTACCTTTACTATGGGCTTTAGTTTGTGAAAAACTCCATCCTTTGTCAGAGAGTATGTATTTTCATGACCATCATATACAACATGCCTATCAAATTGTCAGGTTCTTCTCAACAATAAATGGAAGACATCCATTGGAATAATGTCACAAAGAACTTCATCATGGTAATTCCCAATCTTGAACTTCACCAAACACTATTCACTGACCAAGACCTTATGATCATCCTTCACCCAAGAAATTTGATAGTGTTGGGGGTGTTTCTCCCTCTTGAGCTTTAGCTTAGTGACCATCTCCTTAGACACCAAGTTGTCAGTACTAACACCATTAACAATCACTTTACAACATTTATCCTCACACTTGCACCTAGTATGAAACAAACTCCTCCTCTGTCTAGGTTTAGTCTCATCACTTAGTAAGACCCATTTCATTTATGAGTACCTCTCCTCTTTTTGCATCCTCAAAATGTGATGACTATGCATCCTCATCCACATGAGCAACCCTTGCTTGACCATCAGCTCTCCTATCTATTCTTCCTTGTTGTTGACGACATTCAAAGCCATGATGATCTTCTTCATTGCAAGGAAAATAGCTACCATGGAAGACTCCTCTACCTGATACTTGTACATGTCCTCTACCTCTTCCTCTCTGATCTCCAAATTTTTAATCACAGGAGTGGTTGAAACCCTCATTTCTTTGGTTTCTGCTAGTACCCACATCTTCATTTTTCTTTTGGGTCTCATTTTTGCCTCTAGATGACCTACTACCACCACTTCCTCCTTGACCACACCCTCTTTACCTTCCTTCAAACCTTTTATTTAGCTTCTCTTTGACTCATAGGGAAAATTGGTATGCCTCTTTAATGCTAGTCATTCTAATAAGACTTAACTCCTCCTAAATGCTAGGTCATAACCCCGTTGAGGTAATGGGCAACCTTCTCCTTATTTGCTTCTACATGCCCTGCCCTAATAAGAAGTTGGTAAAATTCTTCTATATATTCCTAGATATATTTTCTTGCTTGCTTTAATCCTTGCATTTTTTTGAACAAATGAATCTCATAGTCAATAGGAATGAACCACTTCTTTAGTTTGTCCACCATGTGATCCCATCCTGTGATTTTCTCCTTTCATCTTCTATTTCTTTCAAGTTGAATCTCTTGCCACTAGATTTTGGCATGTCTTTTAATTTTGGCCTTCACAAACTTAACCCTATCTAGATCCCTAATATCATTGTACTCAAAATACTCCTCTAGTTCATTAATCAAGTCGATCAACTCATCCGGTTTAGATTTCCTAGAAACATATACAAATCAATTTTGGGTTTTTTTCCAAGCTTATAAATGGCCCTAAAAAGCCTCTCCTCTACCTGATTTAGGACTTCCCCTTCATCTTCCCCTTCCTATCCAATATTTTCTTGCTCACCTTTGTTGCCTATGGAAAACTTTAGTCCTCTATGGATCTCCTTCTGTAAGGCTTGAACTTGTCTTTAGAGGCCTCTAGCCTTAGGAGTAATAACTCAAACCCTTCCACCACATTCCCTTCATGGAGGAATCTTCTTCTCTCAAACCCAAAAACCACATAGTCATCGCTCTATCTACACACTTAGAAAAACTTGCTCTGGTACCAACTGATGGAGACAACCAAAGACCAAAATGAACACATAGGAAAAGGGAAATATAATTTTCAATGAAAAATGCCCTATGGGCTTACAATATTATGATTCTCGAGAAAGAAATCCTCCACATAGTATCCTCTCTCTAACTCCACTAAGAGCTGCCTTTACAATGCCAAAAATGTTCTTAAATAAGCCTCAAATGGTTTAGGGTTAGGAATACATTCTAGAATATGCTAGTTGGAATCCACCACCAAAATTGAAGGTTTCAGAATTCATGTTAGAAGTCGTTGTAAAATTAGAAGAATCTAGAAATGGTAGTGCAACTTCTAGGAGGCATAACTTTTGAACCATAACTCTGATTGACGAACCGTTTACATTTAAAGAAAGCTCTCAAAGTGCTCTATAGCCCTATGGGAGATCCCAGATCATCCCATATTTTTTGGCCCAATATGAGGCCATTTAGTGTCCAATATCTAACTTTGGAGTGCTCTTAGGAGGTCTCTAAAAAAATTAAAACTGCAATAACTTTCTAATCGTAAAGCCTTTTGACCTAATTCTTCTTTTGAAGTGTTTTAAATAACAAGTACAATAATTCCTCAAAATTAAACCCTATAATTCATCATAATTTTGTGATCAATTATAAAATAACTCATTTTCTACATTTACACATATCCCAAGGTGCTTAAAAATTACTAAAAATCTAACCCACAGACCTAATAATGGAATTTTGAGAGTTTGAACCTTTATTTGAGCCAAATGGGTATCTAGAAATGAAAACACATTGAACAAAAACTATCTCTAAGCATATTTTTGGGTGATGTAGGATTGCCCTTACACCATTGGATGCTCCTACATTAGACACCTAGGGTAGATTGAAAATTGACCCTATCACTTTATGGTAGAGAAAAACTCAAATGGGCAACCTCTACTACTAATATCCAAGTTAAGTCCTCTATTGGTCATATTTTCCACTTCACCAAGTACTCTTCATACTACCTTTTTCTGGTACTCCTACCCACATGACTATCTAGAATCTCTTCTATCTCCTCCTTAGCAGTAGGAATTGGACATGGCTCTAGCATCGACCCCTCATCTACATCATCATCATGATATTCTATTAAGTCTGCAATGTTGAAGATAGGAGAAATGTGAATCCCATCTAGCAACTCAACCTCATATGCATTTCTTGAGTCATGTTTCTTCAAAATTTGTCAGGGGCCAAATTTCTTCACCTTCAACTTGTCATAAGTACCCACTAGAAATTGTTTGTTTTGTAAGTGTACAATAACTAGATCCCCTACTTGGAATTTCTTATGTATCCTACTTTGATCTGCCCTAGCTTTATACTATTGATTAATCTTGTTAATGTGTGCATGGACATCCTCATGTAGGCTCTTGACATGTTCTATAAATTCTTTTACCTCGGCACTTGTCCTCTCCCCTGGCTCCATCTCCCTTAATTCTGGTGTAGTCCTTGGGCTACTACTATACACAATTTGGAATAGTGATCTACCAGTACTCTAATTTATAGAATTATTGTAAGAAAATTCTATTTTTAGTACAATCAAATTCAATCCCTTATGCTTATCCCCCACTAAACACTTGAACAAATTGCCCAGACTTTTATTTACCACTTCTATCTATCCATCAGTCTGTGGATGATCTATAGAAATGAACTTCAATTCCATCCTCAACTTCCTCCATAAAGTCCTCCAGAAATACCCCACAAATTTAGTATCTCTCTTGAAAAAAATACTATTTGGGAGACCATGTAGTCTCACCATCTCTCTAAAAAAAAAATCTACAATATGTACATCATCATGAGTCTTGTGGCATGGAATGAAATGTGCCATCTTAGAGAACCTATCAACAACCACAAATATTGAGTCATTACTCCTTTGTGTCCTTGGTAATCCAACAACAAAATTCATACTTATGTCCTCCCATGGTTTCAATGGAATAGGCAATGGTTGATAGATTCTAGTATTGTGACAAAATCCCTTGGCTTCTTGACATACTTGACAGCTCTGTACAAACTTTTTCACTTCTTGTGACATTTGAGGCAAAAAATAATGTTCTCTAAGAATGGAAATGGCCGTATCTCAACTAAAGTGTCCTACCATCCCCCCACTGTGCTTCTCGTTGATCAAATTTTCCCTCATAGAACTCCTTGGAATGCATAACTAACTACCCTTGAATAGCATACCATCTTGAATAAAATAATCTAGCCACCTTTACAAGCCTTCCATGCTTTAGCAAAATCGGGATCCTTAGGGTATAGATTCTTGAGCTCATCAAATCCAACCACTTCAACTTGCATTACTTCTAGCAATAGTTGTATCCTACTCAACACATCTGCAACCCTATTAGACCTTCCACTTCTATGTTTTAACACAAATGTATAGCTCTGCATGAACTCTACCCAATTAAAATGTCTCTAGTTCAATTTACCTTGGCTATTTAGGTACTACAAAGCTTGGTGATTAGTATACAAGAAAATTTCTTTTGGCAATAAATAATGCCTCCATTTCATTAAGGCCTAAACAATCATATAGAACTCTTGATCATAAATAGAATACTTCTTCTTTACATCATAATTTTCACTAAAATATGCAATAGGCTTACCATCTTGGCTCAATATGACCCCAATAGCACTACCACTGGAATCACAATCTCCCTAGAACACTTTACTAAAATTAGGAAGTGCCAACACTGGTTGTTCTATCACCTTCTTCTTCAACAATTCAAAACTCTTTGTAGCTGCTATAGTCGACTTAAACTCTTTCCTATCCCCCCTTATTGTTTCAGTCAGGTGTGCCCATATGCCTCCAATTTTATTAATCTACTTTCTATAAAATCTAACCAAACCATGAAATGATCTCACCTCAGCAGTAGACCTTGGAGTAGGCCATTCCAAGATGGCTTTTACATTCTCTGGATCCATTTTTAGACCCTTAGATGATACACCAAACCTCAAGTAGACTAACTCCTTTTTTACAATGATACACTTCTTCAAATTAATCAACATTTTCTCTTCCCTCAAACTTTCAAGGACTCTATGAATGTGCAATAAATGTTCATCCAAAGTCTTGCTGAAAATTAAAATTTTATCCAAATGGACAGTAACAAATTTTCCCAAGAATTTCTTTAGTACCTCATTCATAAGCCGCATGAAGGTGGTTGGTGCGTTGGTCAATCTAAATGACATGACTAACCACTCATATAGACCATCCTTGGTCTTGAATGTAGTCTTCCACTAATCTCCCTCTCATATCCATATCTAGTTATAGCCACTCTTGAGATCTATCTTTGCGAAGTACTAAACCCCACTCAAATAGTCCATAAGATCATCCATTCTTGGTAGAGGGAACTGATACTTGATGGTTATTCTATTTATAGCTTGAGAGTATGTACACATTCTCCACTCTCCATCATTCTTTGCTGCTAATACTGTAAGTACTGGACATGGACTCAAGCTCTCTCGAATCAACCCCTTCCTTAATAGCTTTTGAACTTGTCTGTTTAGCTTGTTAGTTTCGGTAGGAATCATCCTATGAGTAGCCTTGTTAGGAGAACTATCTCTAGTGATTAAATCTATTTGATGACTGATTTGCCTTACTGGTGGCAACCCTTTTGGAACACTATCGAAGATGATGTCTCAATACTCACTTAATAGGCCATAATCTTTAGGTGGAATTTCTCTACTACCTTCCTTATCTTTTCTAGGAATCAAAGCATAACACATATGCTAATGTTTCATACCATCCAAAAATTTCCTTCCATCAAAAAGACATATCCTAGCACTACTGTATACCATTTCACCTTTCTTTACCAAGGGCTTTAGTTTTTGGTGAACTCCAACCTTTGTCAGAGAGTATGTATTTGCATGACCATCATGCACAACATGCCTATCAAATTACCATGGTCTTCATAATAATAAATGCAAGACATCCATTGGAATAATGTTAAAAAGAACTTCATCATTGTAACTCCTAATCTTGAACTTCACCAAACACTATTCATTGACCAAGACCTTATGATCATCCTTCACCCAAGAAATCTGATAGGGTTGGAGGTGTTTCTCCCTCTTGAGCTTTAGCTTAGTGACCATCTCCTCATACACCAAGTTGTCAGTGCTGCCACCATCAACAATCACATCACAACACTTATCCTTGCACTTGCACCTAATATGAAACGAACTCCTCCTTTGTCTAGGTTCAGTGTCACAAATTAGTGAGTTTCATTCATTTATGAGTAACTCTCCTCTTTCTACATCCTCAAAATGTGATGATTGTGCATCCTCATCCACATGAGCAACCCTTGCTTGACCATCAACTCTCCTATCTATTCTTCATTGTCATTGAGGGCATTCAAAGGCATGATGACCTTCTTTATTGTGATGAAAATAAGTACCATGGATGCCTCCTTTTCTTGATCCTTGTCCATGTCCCCTACCTCTTCCTCTTTGATCTCCAAATTTTTGATCATGGGAGTGATTGTAACCCTCATTTCTCTAGTTTCTGCTAGTACCCACATCTTCATTTTTCTTTTAGGTCTCATTTTGGCTTCTGGATGACCTACTACCACCACTTCCTCCTTGACCATGCCATCTTTACCTTCCTTCCAACCTTTTATTTAACTTCTATTTCACTCATAGGGAAAATTGGTATGGCTCTTCAATGCTAGTCATTCTAACTAGACTTAACTCCTAATGAATGATCCGTCATAACCCACTAAGGTAACCAGAAACCTTCTCCTTATTTTCTTCTACACACCCTTCCCTAATAAGAAGCTGGTAAAATTATTTTGTATATTCCTAGACAAATTTTCCTACTTGCTTTGATCCTTGCATTTTTTTGAACAAATGAAGCTCATAGTCAATAAGAATGAACTGTTTATCTTGTGATTTTCTCCTTTCCTCTTCTATTTCTTTCAAGTTGAATCTCTTGCCACTAGATTTTGGCATGACCTTTCATTTAGGCCTTTGTAAACTTAACCTTATTTGGATCCCTAATATCCTCATATGCAAAATACTCCTCTAGTTCATCGATCTAGTTGATCGACTCATTTGGGTTTAGATTTCTTGAAAACATATTCGCATCAAGTTTACGTCTTTTTACAAGCTTATAAATGGCCTTAAAAAGCCTGTCCTCTACTTTATTTAGGACTTCCCCTTCCTGTCCAATATTTTCTTCCTCACTTTCATTGCTTGTGAAAAACTTTAGTCCTCTGTGGATCTCCTCCTATAATTCTTGAACTTGTCTTTGGAGGCCTCTTACCTTAGGAGTAATAACTCCAACCCTTCCACCACATTCCCTTCATGGAGGCATCTTCTTATCTCAAACCCACAACCACATAGTCCTAGCACAAACTGCCGCATAGTCAGCGCTCTATCTACACATTCAGAGAAACCTACTTTGATACCACTTGATGGAGACACAACCAAAGACCAAAATAAACACATAGAAAAAAGGAAATATTATTATCATATGGGCTTACAATAGTATGATTCTAGAGAAAGAAATCCTCCACATAGTATCCTCTCCCTAACTTCACTAAGAGCTGCCTCTACAATGCCAAAAATGTTCTTAAATAAGCACCAAATGGTTTGGAGTTAGGAATACATTCTAGAATATTCCATTTGGCATCTATCACCAAAGAAAAAGGTTCCAAAAACCACGTTAGAAGTCAGTGTAAAATTAGAAGAATCTAGAAATGGTAGTGTAACTTTTGGGAGGCATAACTTTTAAACCGTAACTCCAATTCATGAACCATTTACATTTCCAAAAAGCTCTGGAAGCACTCTATAGCCCTATGTTGGATCCTAGATCATGTTTCATCTTTTGGCCCTATATGAGGCCATTTAGTGCCCCATATCTAACTTTGAAGTGCTCTTAGGAGGTCTCTAGGAAAATAAAAATTGAAATAACTTTCTAACCATAAAGCCTTTTGACCTAATCCTTTTTTTGGAGTGTTTCAAATAATAAGTACAATCATCCCTCCAAATTAAACCCTCTAATTCATTATAATTTCATCTTTAATTACAAAATAACTTATTTTCTACATTTACACATATCCCAAGGTGCTTAAAAACTAATAAAACTCTAACCCACAAAACTAATAGTGGAACTGTGAGAGTTGGAACCTTTATTTTGGGTATCCAGAAATGAAAACACAATAAATAGAAACTATCTCTAACCATTTTTTTTGGTGATGTAGTATTGCCCTTACACCACTGGATGCTCTTGCATCAAACACCTAGGGTAGATTGAAAAGTGACCCTGTCACTTTATGGTAGAGGAAAATTGAAATGGGAAACCTCCACTACTGATATCCAAGTTGAGTTTTTATTGGTCATCCTTTCCACTTCACCAGGTACTCTTCATACTACCTATTTCTAGTACTCCAACCCATATGACTATCTAGAATCTCTTCTATCTCCTCCTTAGAAGTAGGAATTGGACATGGCTCTAGCATCAACCCCTCATCTACACCATCATCATAATTTTTTGTTAAAGTCTACAATGTTGAAGATGAGAGAAATGTGAATCCCATCTAGCAACTCCACCTCATATGCATTTCCTGAGTCATGTTTATTCAAAATTTTGCAGGGCCAAATTTTTTCATCTTTAGCTTGTCATAAGTACCCACTGGAAACTATTCTTTCATAAGTGTACCATAACCAGATCCCCTACTTGGAATTCCTTATGTCTCCTCCTTTGATCTTCCCTAGCTTTATACTATTGATTCATCTTGGTAACGTGTGCATGGATCTCCTCATGTAGGCTCTTGACATGTTCAACAAATTCTTCTACCTCAACACTTGTCCTCTCCCTTGGCTCCATCTTCCTTAATTTTGGTGTAGTCCTTAGGCTGCTGCCATACACAATTTAGAATGGTGATCTACTAGTAATTTGATTTATAGAATTATTGTAAGAAAAATTTTCCTATTGTAGAATCACTAGTAAATTTAGGCTTAATTTGCGACACAAAAAGCTCTCAATTTTGACAAGAGTACGTTGCTAAAGTGACCAAAGTCATCGTTGCACAAATTTGGTCAATTTTTTGTCACATTCATTTCGCGTCAAAATTTTGACTACATAAACGTGGATTTACTGACACAAATTTCGTCGAGTACTCTAGTCAACGTAAACTATTATTTTCTCAATTTTGACATAAACTTGTGAAATTCTGACCAAAGACGCTTAGCTTTTGACGTCAGTGCTATACTCACGACCTAAAAGGTTGCCAGTTTGGTGTCTCAATTGCGACGAATATTGGTCGCAATTGAGACCAAAATGCGTCACAATTGAGATGCGCTGTCCCATTTTTTTTGAAAGCTTTGCTCTCATAGAAGCGTTCAAAACTACACAAAACTTGATTACAAAGCATAATTTCTTGATGCATGAGAGTCAAGGTATCATGCACATTTCTTCCTCCACACCATTGTTTCATTCGTCAAATGATTTATTTTATACAAAACAATGGGAAGGAGGAAGAAATGTGCACGATATACTATTCCCACCGAGAAATTATGCTTTACAACTCAAATTTTGTGGAGTTTAGAAGGCTCCTATGAGAGCAAAGGCTTTGCAATAATTGGCACAATGCGTCTAAATTTTGGTTCCTACAGGGAAGAATAAAATTAGGAAATAATTATTTATTAGGAATGAAAGCCAATAATTTTATCTATTTTTCAAACAGATAAACATGACAAAAAGATTTACAGTCCCAATCACATCATCATAAGAGCGCATATATAACTATAACTATAAGTTTCTAAAACCAACATAATTTACAAATATCCACAATTCAAATATTATCCCTTGATGTTTTCTTTAATAATGCTCCAATGCCTTAGGGCATTCAGTTAGAAACTTCAAAATTAATGCTATCAAGTTAGATGTCGTTTCATAGCCACCAAGGATAAGGTCCATAATAAGATTCAATATCTCTTCATCCATAATGTATATTAATGCTATCAAATTAGTTGTTATATTAATAAGATTCAATATCTCTTCATCAATATACCTCTGGTTCTCGATGGAGACGTGCTCTAATCAATAGGAAATGTCATCATGAAGAAAGAGGTGAGGTTGAAGGATTTTATGGAGGCATTCAAGTGTTAATTACAGAGGAAGAGATTTTAGCCTGGAAGAAGTTGTGGCCAAAAGAATTGCTAGAATGATTGATTGTTACATTAGAATTATCTTCATTTAACATTAAAGCTGCATGCATATTGGAATGGCTGACATCATCGTTAAGTGCATTTGATGATAGCACATTTGTTTAGGATATACATAGAGAATGTCAAGAGTGTTGTTGACAAATTTTGTATTTCTTTTGGCTTTTTCATGTTGGTTAGTCTACTAACCCTAACTCATCTCATCTAGGTCATATCAAATCTTGATAAAGGCTAGTTTGCAACAATTTAACTTCTAATAGCTAGTTTGTAAAAGTAGTTAAAATAACTTGTTAGTAATACAATTATCTTCATAAGGAGGTCTAATTTGCATTATTAGTTAAACACTCACCCAAATATGCTTTCAAAAGGTATTTAAACAACAATTAGATCTTGAAAAAATTAGATATGAAAGTGGAAATGATAATCAGGTCATGTACCTCTTCTTCATCTTGTTTGCGCTTGTTTTCCTTAACCTTTTCATGAAGATTCACAATGTACTTATTAGATATCTCCTGAGAGAAGCTAATTGCCTTGAATATTCATATCCAATATATTTATAGCTACTACTAGTGTAAGGTACATGATATCTAACTTTAATTACTCACAATAAGATTAATTCCTGATAGTGGCTCTTTTACCTATATGCTTCCGCATCTTTGAGAAAAGGTATGCAATCCTCCCATTCTGAGGAAGCAACAATTTCATGAAATGGAAAAACAATATATAACTAATCTATCATTACATAGATAGAAATTCATTTATGATAAGAATAGAAATTCATTTATATTCAGGATTTTTAATGTACAAAACTCTATGAAATTTTACTCCAGGTGTAAAAGTAGTAGAGGAAAAAGAGACTGCATTAGAAGGATTTTTTCCAAAATGAATAATGTAAACCTTTAGAGAATAAAGCAAAGCCATGAAATCATCTACCAGCCTTTCCCTCCTTTTTGCTTCTTTCTCTTCCTTTTCCTTTACTTGTTCAATCACTTCTTCAAACACAAGCTGCAAGCAATACACAGGATGTCAGTAAGACCTAACAAAATCATATATCCCAAAACAACTTGCATTACTTTAAACATTTGTAATTGTTTTAGTTTAACCTAATAAAAATCCATTATCCACTAATGAGAACAAACTAATGCATTTGTGATAGCGATTCACTTCTAGCAACTACTTACCAGTGCAAATGAGTCAAAACATAATATAGCTGATGCAATGATCGAATCAGTTAGGAATCAGAGTCATATGGAACATAAGGATAAGATCCTTGTTTGTATAAATAGTAGTTACTAGGAACATAAAAATATGTGACAACATTGTTCAAAGGAAAATACCAAATACTTTTATTGTGAAGTCTTCTGTAGCTGAGACAAAAAATCTAGAAATGTAACCAGAACAAACCTTAAGATTTGTTTTAGATGCAACAGCCAAATCATATAGTTCCCCAATGGAGGCTTTGAACTTATCAAGAGTCCATGCTGATGTTACTACGAGCTGCAATCATTACATCAAAAATATTACAACATATTTTACATCCAATGGAAAATCTTAAAGCACAAAAGGCACACCTTTCCTGACTCCATAGCATCTTTTATGTTTGATTTGTCCTCCTGGTACTGCCAAAGATACATATTCAAAAAATGGTTACATCAAAGGAATCAAACATACATTGCCTTGAGTAATAATGATTGCAAGCCTGATTGTGGAAGTGCAATTAAATCCTGCAATCAAATCATTAAAATATATGCAAATTTCTTACCTTCTTTTTCATCCCTTCTGCAACATCTTCAAACAAATCCTTGGGTGGTGAACCAGATGTATTTGAAGTAGGCTCTTTGCTTTATGATCCTCTAGTTCTTTGCTTTATCAAAGAACTGGAGGATCATAAAGAAAAGAGCTTGCTTCAAATGAAGTGTGTCTTTGCTGTAAGTAGACCAGTTGCTTTATGATCCTCCAACAATCTTCAAAATTCATCCCAATTTTTACGGTCTTTTTGGCGTAGTTCTTCCTGCATTTAAAAATATTCAAGTCATTCCAATATACAAAAATAAGACAGATGAAAACTATGGAAGCACACTACTCTCTCATTCTAGATAACCTTTTGAATCATTTGTACTTCTTCCTCCTCCAAATCAGATATAAAATGTCAAAATTTTAGGATGTTCTCAGGTCATTAGGTATGATAGCTTTTGGAAAGATAAGATGCCCATAACCGAAGCCATTATCCACATAATGACATCAAACTATTCATCAATCAAGATAAAAGCCAAATAGCTTTCCAAACATAGGCATTTCATAGCTATGCCATCTCCAGCACGCCTTCCAAATTTGAGTACAACAATATGGGTTCTAAGATTACACCAAAAGCAAGTCCAAAGAGAAAGTCAGATAAATTCGCAGGTTAACATGTGTATTCAACACAAGATCACAATTTCCTATAGGCAAGACTTTAAGATAGAAAAAAAAGAATGTGAATTTGAGATTTGCTGGGATACCTTGCAAATTCATTACAATTTCAAAGATTCCTAACTTTAGAATTCATAAAAGAAATGGAATAATGTTTTAAGGAAGATCAATTGGGGTTATAAAACCCAAGCATGAAATTGAGGAATAGGACAAAGAATGAAATGTCATTAGTTTATCAATCTAATTTCGTGTTCATGTTTTCTGCTCACCATAACCTTCCTACCCATCTCAAATATTATAATGTGAGAAAATGCCAAAAAATCACCTTGGTTGAGTGACTTATCACCCTTTTGATTCCCTCCACTATTGAAAGAACTAAAATATATCAACAAATTAAGTGTTAGTGAAACTACTTGAACAAACGAAAGGGAAAAGTTAACAAATTTTGTACAATCTAAGGAATTTATTGTGAATTAAGTAGAAATTGAGATTATTTTATTTCTAACATATGATAATAGATCACACTATTGAAACATTGATATAACAAGCATACAATATATTGAAAAATAACAACAAAAAGCATTACATATTGTAAAAACAATAATATGTACCAGAGATGCAAGGGGTGAGGACACCATCTCCTATAACCATACAAGTCCCCACAAGGACTAGTATTAACAAACATCTCTTGGCAAAGTTACTTTGTTCAAGAGCTTCCTTTATCCTAATGGCTCTATTGGGCTGTCTACCTGTAACTTCAAGTGTATATGAGGAGAGTTTCCTATCTTTTTCCTAGTGATTGGGTATCATGTTGACATTTGCATGGCGGAAAATCAAAGAATAAAGAGAAAACATTCCACCTGCAAAAGAAATCGTCCCTTTAAACTTAGAACACATGTTTTCACATCAAAAAGATCAAACTTTGACCTAAAAACAAAGTGAAACTAGAGCTGTTATAATCTTACCATCTCCATTATCATTGGCCCATAATACAATGAAGACATATTTGATGAGGGGCAAAAGAGTGAGAGAATATATGATCAAAGACAAAGCCCCAAGAACATCATCAAGATGTTTGATGCCATCAGGAAAAGTATTCGCATACACATAAAGTGGTGATGTTCCTATGTCCCCATAAACCACACCAATACTCTGAAACACCAATTGCATAACTGCAGCCATGCTCAACATCTGAGAAATAGGATTTGTCATAAAGTGATCTTAGAATAGTTACTAAAATGGTCATAAATTATGTTGTTATAGTAAAAGAATACTTTAACTTAAGAGAAAAAAACTATACAATATTAAAACATGATATCGTGCTTTAAAAACTAAAAAGGTACCTGTAACGAAGAACTTCATTTCGACTTGGTAATTGGTTGTCACTATTAACTATAAGCTTATCTTTAAAGTTTGAGCTTCACTTGGTTTCGAGAATAGTTAAATATTCTCTATTTAACAGGGCCAACCACGTGAAGGTGGAAGCTCATTTGGCCCCTCCCCTCCCCCCCGCTAACATCACTCTAAATTCCTCATTAACATTTAATAACATTCAATTCATCCATTTTTGAAATAGAACATTCAATCATTATAATCACATGATAAAATTCATTAACACATAAAATTCATAAACACACAACATTCACGAATAATTCATTAACACGCAACATTCAAGAGTAAGTCATTCATGAATAATTCATTAACACAATATTCATTAACAATATTCAAGAGTAAGTCATTCATGAATAATCATCTCTTTTTTGCTTTCTTGCTGTTTCTTTTTTTCATAAAATTTTAAAGAGGAATATCAATGTCCTCATTAGGATCCCCCTCCTCTATTGGTTCTAACACATGTCTCCTCCTCATCCGTTCAGGAACACCATGAGGCCGCTGCACCAAAGGGGGGTTTGCTGCAATAACAAGTACTTCATGAGGTTAAATTCCCACCATTTTATATTAGTGAATTATGAGTTTTTATTTAAGTAAAAGAACTATAAATCAAAAAATTAATTTAAAAGAACAAAACATAGATTTTCTTTACCTGAATGTGCCACATGATCTACCTGTTGATCAGTCTGAACATCCTTTGGCACTCGTTCAGCATGACATGATTCTATATCCTCAACACAAAAAGGTTATACCAAGTTCAATTAAAGATGTTAAATTGTATTAATAATTACATAATTAGTTTTAAATAACAAATGAGCACCTCCATCGATGGTACGATGCACATCAGGGGCTTCATGATGCTACGTATGATCAGTGTTAGGATTAACAGGCTGCATTGCAATGTCATGCACATTATTATCAAATAAATTATTGCTCAAGTATTCAATTTCTAATATATTTTTTGGCATATTTACCTGTGCACATGATGCAGGATACTGTTCGGTTGGGGCAATGGAAGCTTGCCGTAGGTGTTCAGCCACCGCTGCAAAGCCGTGCTTGAAGGCAATTTTTTTGTGTTCTTCTGTGGCCTCTAGATTAAAATCAACTCCCCACATTTTTTTATTAATTAACAAAATTATTTTCATTTTATAAATAATTTTTCTTTGCAATTCATTTATTGCTACTTACAACGCGTGCTTTGATTTTCGAATATCCCCCAGAGCCAAGTTTGTGCTGCCCAACCTTTTCCAGCCTTGCCTTTGTTGACTTTGATGTGTCCTACAACCTATGAAAATTTTGAAATATGTTAGATGATATAAAGAGAATACTAGAATCATTGTGGAAACATTTATTTCACTTGGGTTTGATGTCTTTGGAGGAAAAAATGTGCCATATGTATGGGTTCAATTTCCTGGTCAAAATTCATGGGATATTTTTACTGAGATCCTTGAGAAAGCACATATACTTACAACTCCAGGAAGTGGGTTTGGACCCATAGGTGAAGGTTTTATAAGGGTGAGTGCCTTTGGTCATAGAGAGAACATATTAGAAGCTTCATTTGTCAATATATCTTATGTAGGATTTATGCCCAGATTGAGATTGAGATTTATAAGCAATTGTGTTAGCATATGAATTACATACCTTTCATATTTACAATAACAACATTTAAATACCAAAATTGAGGATTATGCATGGTAGTATGTTGGAGAAATAACTCCTATTTTAGGGATTTTGACAAAATAGCATAGCGAGAAATATTGAATTCAAAAGGATGAGAATGTGAAGGAACAAGAGGTGCAGGTGAAGGTTCAAATCACATGAAAGTCATTTAAACACACTGTGAATTTTGTTGTACATTATGTTGTATTTTAAGAGTGCTCCCCCAAGGTAGATGTGTCAGGCTTGGTACCTTGTCTCTTTACTTCACTGATATATGTGTTTGAATTAGTCTACACACAAATAATTAACATGTTACCAAAGCTGATACACCTTTTGTGAGCTTGCAAAGAGCTAAGGAATGAAAGAGAAAGATTGGAAGCAGGGTGCTATCAAGAAAAATCTCTTAATGAGTTTCCATCTTTACAGTTTCCATAGGAGGAAAAGTAGGGATTCCCTAAAAAGGATAATCTATTGGTTGGGTATAGACACATAATCCATGTGATCAAAGCTTCAGCAGCAACAAAAAATACTAAAAAAGAAGAATGGATTTTAGATGTGGTGAAAATGCTCAGCTTTAAATTCTTTAGGATTCTCAGACTACATTTTTATCTGAAGATAGAGATTAGATTTTGTGATGCTTCACAATTAAATCTGATGTATAGTGTATATGCACTTCTTTTTTGATATGCAACAAAGCACAAAATGGAATTGATGACAGTATAAAATAACAATCACTAATGACAACATTATATACTGTTATCATAGTTAACAAAATACTATAGAATATGGGATTTGATATCTTCAATGATGGATTTCATCAGGATTTACATGCAGATTAAGTGCAGATTTGATGCACACATGACCCAAAAGAAAACAGGGGATAGGAAACTCAAGATAGTGAGCAATTATTGTAAAAGAAAGGGAAAGTCAACAAGTATAGTGGTCAAGGTGTTGCCTATTTTTATGACTCAAAATCTAACATGGTACATCATATCACAAGATTTGATTGTCACAACTTTGAGTAGGAATTTCTTAGTTCAATTAGAGTTTGAGTTCAGCGAAGATAAAATTTGAGAAAAGAACCCATAGGAGACATAGGCTCTAAATTTGTCACTAAATATGAATAAAGGGCTTCATTTTGTCAATATATCTTATGTAGGATTTATGCCCAGATTGAGATTGAGATTTATAAGAAATTGTGTCAGCATATGACTTACATACCTTTCATCAATAAATAGATTAAATTGAGCTAGTTGAAATTGTTGATACTAAAGTTGAACCCTAAATTTTCTCATTAATGTACTAGTAGTTAATACTATTGCATACCTTTTTGGATTTGCTACTGCACTTTCTTCTGGTGGACGTTGCCCTTTCTCCTTTGCATCCAAAATGAACTCATTCCAGTCCCTTGCTGAAACAAAGGGAGGATGCTCGTACTTCAGGTTGTGGACGAGGCTCTTTTTATATGTGTCCCTCACAACCTTGAGATGTCTAGAAGCTTTTTTTAACAATTTCTTATGATCAAAAATATTACTACCAAACTCATGTTCTATATCTTTGATGAGCCCATCTTTTAATTTTTGAGATTGGTAGTTCCACCTTTTAAGGAAAAACACAAAATTGTTAGATATAGCTAGTATAAGAAAAGACTCGAATGAAAGGAAAAATGTTGCACCAATTAATGATATGAAAAAAAATAGTGGGATAAAATTAGTTCAGTTATGATGTACAGCAACCTAGTACGTAAGGTGGGCCTGAATCTTCGCAGCGTGAGGTCATAAAGCCTCCTATAAAATGTATCGTTGCCTGCAAAAAATGTCATGGGATAATTAATAGTAAAAAGCATTAAAATGAATCATATGAAAGAAGACTCCCACTTTTGGTTCTCTATAGAAAAATTAGTCAGTATCTTCTACTCAAAGCATGAAATTGCAATGTACCAAATTCCTAAACTAGAGAATTACCGGTATAGACAAAAGGTCATTGATCATTCAGATGATCCTACCAAACCCCTAATAAAAAGGAATTCCAGAATAATTAAACAACTTGCACAATACGACACACTAAAGGTCATGAGGCATCACTCCACATCAAAAGCCCTTGCATTCACCACTTCCTATCATGTTTACATCTTGCAAGAAAATCCTTATTACAATAAAAAAAATAATTATTTAAAGTACCTAGAAGCTTAGGACATTTCAAAGGCATTAATTCATTATCGTCAATCAAAAACGATGTCTCCATAGATCCCGTGCTAGAAACACAGGTAGCTCTAGGAAATGACGGTGAATTATCACCAATAGATGTACTATGATCCGCATTTGGTGGCATACCAGATGGTGCATCTCCTACCACAAAAAAAAAATACACTATGTGATGCATCCCAAGATTAAAGTACATATTATCAACTCATAATTAACACAAAACCAAATATAGCAAAACAAGGATTTACTAGTTGGATGTCCCCTTGTTTCCCACATTGCAGTTGGCAATCTCGTACAGGCATCCGTCAACCTCGTAGGAGTCTCCTACACTAGATGACTTGAAAAATACATTGTTAGCAAAGACATTCTGAAATAATAAAAGTAAGATTTAAGAAGTTTTGAATGTTCAAAATAAAAAATTCCTTCTAACTTGTCAACTAAAAGATTATTTTACCAGTGGCAGCCGGAACTCTACTACTATCGCCCTCACCGCGTTGTCCTTGACCACATTCTGGATCAATTCCCAAAAATTCCTGTATAACAAGAATTTAGTAGTTAAAGTTTCTTACAACTCTTTAAAAAAATTGCATCAATAAAGTATTTTTGCACATATTACATATTTTACTTCACAACATAAAAGATTATAAAATATAAATCTTTATTGAACTTTTGTTATAACTAAATATTCATTGGAGCTTACTTCATAACGCCGAGCTTGCACTTTCAATTCTGATAGCCTCTTCCTCATCTCCTCAGGTTCCATATTTGCCTCATCCAAATTTTTTATTGCTTCTAAATTAATTTTCCTGATTTTTTTTTTAACATTTTTATAAAATTGGGAGTATCAGCAATATCAGCCTCATCAGAATGCATAGCTAGTGGCTCGGTGGTCACTACTACTGCTTTACCCTTAGCTTGAACATCAAATTGTGAGAGGAATATTAGTAAAACTATCATAAAAACTCAAAAACTGTAAATAAAATAACGTAATAATATAACATTTTTCAACAATTTGTACGATTTCAAAAAGGTTTACCCTCGCTGAAGAAGGGGTGGGAGTAGCATCCTGCTGACCTCTATCATCTATCGGATCCATATCATCCTGTCACAAAGATTAAACATAAAAAATTCAGCTAACTGAAAGCAATAGATAGCAAAAAAAAACTTATTAACAAAATGGTAAATAGTACTTACAACCCTCATGATAGTAACATTGTTTGTATCTATCCGATTTAAATGGTAATCAATTATCAATTCTTCCCCTGCACTTATTGATTTTATTACAGAAACAAAAACTTCATTCCCTTCACGCACCTCAAATATGCAATTGGGTTGCTTACTAGTTGAAGCAGGTCACGTACTATTTATAAAACCTGCAATATTACCTATTGCTTTTGGTCTCCCATCAATGCACATAGAAAATCTTTTACTTTGATCATTTTCTTTCTATTGTATATAATTAGCTGATACCCCATACCTACGCATACTTTTTTTATATCGAACAATCCGCATCCAATCATTGTAATTGTAACATGTACCGACATACTTGAACAATTCGACAACTTTGTTGTAACATACCTTTATCCCATCCATGGAAAATAGGCCCAAACCATGTAATGAGGATGGAGCAATGCGATATATCCTCTCATTAACACAAAAATTTGTGTTAATTGGAGGTAGCTCATTGGGTATCCATTCTTTCTCAATGTGTGAGTACCGAAAGGGCACCTTGATGTCGCCTTTGGTCTCATCATCATAAGAACATGACCCCCCATTAGCAAGGAAAATTTGCATGCATTTATCAAATTTTTTTCTATTCTTTTGACCTCTAGTTGATCTCCCTCTTTTAGCCATGCTACATGTAGAGATTTCATCTACCATTTCCTCATTTCCCTCATTCGATGTAGATAGATCTGACAAGTACCTATTTGGTGGGTCCTCCAATCCATCAAATGGAAAGTGAAAGTGACATATATAAAATGTAGTAAGTTGAAAGTGATTATACAATTATATTTCTATACGGACCTTCTTTGTCTATATATACATTATATGATTATATAATGTCTATTTATAACATATGTGCTCAATGATAAACAAGAAGAATATAAGAAAATTATGTCTATTTATTGACTTATACCTACTGATCCATGTCACTATGCACAATCCATGCCAAACGGGTTAAATCTCCTATAATCAATTGCCTGTTTGCAAAAAGGGTGACAATCATACACAATATAAACATTGGTAATTATAAATAACCTATGTTGTAATAATTAGAAATGAACACAATAAATATGTAATTAAATTTCCTGAATATGTTAATCATTTACCTTAAGTTAGCTAAAAATTACATGATACACGTTTGCTACAAATAACTTAGAAGACAACATGAACAATAGGCAATATCGCAAACATGTCAACAGAAGGGGTGACGATGTACCTGTAGTCAATTAACTGTTTGCAAAAGGGGTCATAATCAGACACAACATAAACATTGGTAACTATAAATAACATATGTTGTAATCATTAGAAATGAACACAATAAATATATAATCAAATTTCCTGCATATGTTAATAATTTATCTTAAGTTCGCTAAAAATTACATGATATGTGTATGCTACAAATAACTTAGAAGACAACATGAACAATATGCAACATCGTAAACATGAACAAATTTACCTTATATATGGAATGCAAGATCGTCAACAGAAGGGGTGACGATGTTTTTAGTCATTGATTATCTTCTTCTTCTTCATCATCATCATCATCATCATCATCATCACCATCATCACCATCATCATCACCATCATCATCGCCATCATCATCGCCATCATCATCGCCATCATCATCGCCATCATCACCATCATCATCGTCATCATCACCATCACCATCAGCATCATCATCGCCATCATCATCATCATCATCACCATCACCATCACCATCATCGTCATCACCATCATCTTGATCTTCATCATCTGCTTCTTCATTATCTTCAATATCTTCTTCTTCCATAACATTATACTTTATCGGCCTTCCTCTTGGATCATGTCTAACAATAAATGACCAACCCTTTTTATTTGGAACCTCTGAGTAAAACACTTGCTCACATTGGGTTGGAAGAACATAGGGCTCATCTCCAACTGGCTCAAACGACCTTGTATTGATCATTGTAAATCCATTATCATGTTGAATAACCGTTCTATCTGGATCATTTTGATTTAGTTGTAACCTGTACCATTTGATGACAAATAGAACTACTTTGAAGGTGTTAAATTCAAACTCAATTATATCATCCAAGATGCCATAGTATTGATTTTGATATTGTTGAGGATGTATGTCGCTTCTAGATGATATATTGGTGACCTCGAAAACTGCAGTTATCCCAGAATCACAAGTTTTCTTTGTGTCATCCAACCTTTTTATGCAAAATTTGTGGCCATGATAGTACATAGCTTTTTGGTGCTTGACTTGCAATTTTTGAAGTCTGTGTAAGTTATTTGCATCGTGAGTTGATACAAAACATACGTCGAGTTATGATCATTAATAAATTTCTATGTACCTCTCCACCTCTTAAACCATTTACTAGATCAACTACCATCAGCATAACATTGGAATTTCGATTATGATGAGCTTCTGTAACCAATGAACCAACACCTTCCCATGTTAATGAGCAACCATTTTGTTGACATCATTCAATCCATTCTGTCATCCAATCAAGATTGTTCACAATATACAAATGTATTGCATCCCACTCTCGACCACCTATTTCAAATAAATATGCCAATTAAAAATAACTTATATTGAAGATTTATATGAATTAATTAACTACAATAAAATCTTAGATTTACCTCTCACTTTCCTCGATCTACCTTTGCCCATCAAGTACTCCCCTTCAAATTTGTTAATTGAGTTGGGATCCCAAATACGATCTACATGGATGTTTGCTACAAACTTAGGAAGATATTCAATAATGTACACCATGGTCTGGTATACCATATATCCCTCCACAATGGAACCCTCGGGATGTGCTCTCTGGCGAAGAAAGCCTTTCAAAAATTTCAAGTGCCTCTCAACCATCCACATTGACCTAGTTGGTATAGGTCCGCACAATTCAATCTCCTCAACTTGATGTGTGAGGTAGTGTTCTTGTGCATTGAAAAAACTTGGAGGTAGACACTTTTGCATTTCACACATCAGAAGAGGAATTTTTCTCTTCCAATATTTTATATCCTCTTTATTGATTTCTTTAGATGACAACCACCTCATGTATTTTCCAAGATCATATATAACCTGTTTGACATTGTTGGCAAAGTGGTGTGGGAGAGATAGAGGTAGAATGTACTGCAATATTTGTAAAATGATCTTGTCAATATTTTATAAAAGAATGCAATTGAAACTACATGTAGTATATAAATATATAGTGAATACAAAATAACATGAATTACCTTAATAAATGTATGCCAATCGTGTGTTTTCAACCCTGGCCCAAATTCACTTTTATTTGATATGACATTGTTTATGTTCGTAGCAAATCCTATGGGAAATTGTATTTTTTTTATGACTTCTTTTATAGCATTGCTTTGCTGCTCTGACAATAACCAACTAAGGGCACTTGTATCAATCCGGTCTCCATTGTTATTTGGTCGAATACCATTTTTCATTGCATGGTTGGATTCTTCAATGTCACTACAAGTTTTGACAATTTGATCTTTGTCACGCCTTCCATCCAAGATTTTCCATAATGTCTCTGCTACATTCTTTCCAATATGCATAGGATCAAACAAATGCACAATTGGGAGTTGCTCGTAGTACATCAACCTAGTAAATTGTGTAGGATAAATTTTTAGTCCTTTTGAAAGTTGGACATTGATGTCTTGACGACCTTCACAATCATCAATCACATCATCAGTAAACAAAACACAATATCGAAATATAAATTTGAAACAAAAAGCATCAAATGGAATGACATTACCTTGACGATTTATTTTATTGTATGCCAACTTCCATAGGCGAGGTGTCATTCTTTGTGGCTTTGATGTAGTCTCTTCTAGACCATTGAAAAGATGTTTTTTGGTAATTCGGTACTTATGATTTCTATGCAAAAAGTGTCTATTCTCATCAAACACCTGCTTTCTTAAACTTTTTGAATGAAAAGATTTCATCTTTGGACCAAAAAATAGACATGCAAATTTACCCTTTGTCTGAAGACCTACAAGATCATGTATAATTGGATTAAATGTGTTAACTTTGACATACCAAAAAAGAGGTGTCAAGAAGAGAACATACCACAAAAATGTGTTAGCCGAGGGGCATCGTGTATTGTCCATACAAGCATTGCATGAAATTGAAATTTTCTTTGTCCTATTGGTCTACAAATGTCATACATAGTAACCCCATTCCATAACACCACCAACTCATTGATAAGGGGTTCAATATATACATTGATATCTTTGACTTGGTACTTACCTAGTTGAATGAGAAAAAACATTACATAATTATTTTGACCATTTGATGGATTAGTAATAATAAATTAATTTAGATGACCACTAAATCAAAAAATACTTGGAACAATCAGTGGTAACATTATGTGCTGTCTCTTTATGGACAACCAAGGAGGTATGTTATTGTTGATAACAAAAATAGGCCACACTGAGTAAGTAGATCTCATCTCTCCATAAGAATTGACACTGTCTTCTGCCAATGAAAGCTTGAGATTACGAGGTTCTTCTTTAAAGTGTGGCCATTTTTCCTTTATTTCCTTAAATGCTGAACCATCTGTAGGCATTCACATAATGTCATCTTGACTTCTATTGCGTGCATGGTAATCCATAAATTGTGTCAAGCTATGGCACTTGAATAATCGTTGCAAACGTGGATTAATGGGAATATGCTGAAGAACCTTGCGAGGCACCTTTTTTGTTAATCAATCTGATTGATATCGACTGATATGACAAGTAGGGCATTGTGTTGCAAATTCATGCTATTTATAATATATAATATGATCATTCAGACATTCATCTATTGTTTGATACCCCATTCCATTATCTTTCATGATGGTAGATAATTCTCTGTACGAGCGAGGTAGAATGTTTGATGGTGGTAACAAACACTCACCTATCAACCTACGACCAAAAATATAATTTATTAATTTAAAGAATATTAATTGCTACACGAACCCAATGTTAATTGTAAGGGAACTACAATTAAAATAATGAAAGAAGATGGCATACCTTAACATACGTGTCATTGCTACATTGGATAAACCATTCATTACCTTCAAGGTCACCAATAGCAATACAATGGAAACAAGAGTTGTTTTGGAGCCTTCATATAGGGGTTGCTCTGCCTTCTCAAGTAAAGGTACATCAAACTCTGCATCATCATCAACATCATCATTATCATCTTGATCATCGTGATCATTTTGATCATCACGATCTTCATCATCCTAATCTTCTTCCATGGTATCATTACCTTCTACTTCAATATTCACACCTCCATGTTCCCTCGTTTGGAAATCTACATTCTCCGAATTGTCATGGTCCATAACATGAAACTCAGGGATGTTGACCTATATGAAAATGATTACCTTATATTAACCATGACCATGATGTCATCGTCAAATCATGTCTCATGTAATTTATAAACTATTAAAATACATACCAATGGGTGATACTCGTTTCCCCCTTTAATGTGACCATGTTGCCTACAATGTTGTTCAGCTGTTGTGATTAGATATCTTCGAGTCTTTAAGCCCTTACACATTTTGCAAGGACAATAACATTTTACATCACCTTTTCTTTTTAAGTTAGATTGTAGTCTAGCAATTGCCTCCCTCTTTTTTTGTGCATTGATATCGTCAGACATGGTCTTTCTTGAATGGAATGACTTGTTGGTGGAAGAAGGATGATTTGTTTGCAACCTGTAGAAGGAGTAGTAAGAGGAAGACACATATAAAAAGGAGTATGGTCTCTGAACCAAGTAGGAGTTAGGACATGCTAGAGTGGGGTCAGCCCAAGATATTTTGGAATCTTGAAGAACCTGGTAAAGGGTATCTGGAAAGGTGAAAATAAACAAGTATTTTTACAGCTATAAAGGAGGAATCGAGAGCATTATAAATAATGAAGAAGAAACTTAAATCCATACAAGTTCACCTCTATTTACAATTTGACCTTTCTGCAAGTGAAATATGACAATATACAAAATTTCCAATCACATTTTCACTTAAAAAAGAACACCAAATATACCTTTGCTACAATATCTTCTTCAAATTCTTTGCTATCAGATTCTTCAGAACTACAAGCTCCTGTGCAAAAAAAAGATGAGATGTACTAAGTAATTTTTGATGGGAAATATTTAAACAAATTGACTATCAAAAAAATAGTTATGAAATTTAGTTGCTTTATTATGTACTGAAGACTTTGCAAGATGTTCCCAAGTCTATCTATAGAATGCCTATCTGCATGGTTGTTTGCAAATAGTCTAGTATGGTGCCACTTTTGAACAACAACAAATGTCACTAGGGCTAGTAATTTGGCTCAAGAAATGCACAAGCCTATTGACACCATAGAACTTTTAGTTCATCATATAGCATTGAAATGTCTTCTTTAACAAAATCCAAAGAGAATACAAACAAACTAATGAGCCGTGTCTATCTCAATTGAATAGCAAGTACTATAGTGAGTGTTAGGAAACTGACCTTGCGAATAGCATCCAGTTCATAACGTATTAGGAAAGTGACCTTCCTGATTAGTTTAACATAGATTGGTGAACAAAAAATTCATAATAAAAATCTGATTTTTTTCCACACTTGTTCAAACCATATAATGAAACGAAAAAAAATGAATTGTATACAAAGACCATATTGTAGGCTGTCCAAGTTGAAAGTGAATAGATGACCTTTATGGGGTGCTGTACCAAGTGGGGAAAGTATGTGACAGCTTGAAGATGAAGGGCTCCTATTTTGGGGCCAATATTTGGTGGTTTTGAGGTGCCTAGGGAGAACCTTTGATGCTAAGTCTTAGTTATGTAGACTTTGGCAAATCTGGTGAGCTTTCTACGAGTTTGTACCTACTGTATCAGCAACCACTATGCCCTATTCCAGACCTTTAGTATTCTGATTGACATCAATTATAAGTGTGCATCCAGATGTTAGCTACAATTGATTAGGGTGGCTTTTAGTGTGTATCAGTCTAATTTGACATGTGTGATGGTAGTATCAACTTGTTATCAACATCTTACATTATTTAGAAGAGGTGTAGTTCAGTGGGTAAATGTTTGGTCATTGTGGGAATGGTATTCTATGCTTTCTGTTAGGTTAATTTGTGTTGTTGCAGCAGTCTAATTTTATAATCTGAATGTTGTATCAATTTGTTTCAATAATATTCTTGTTATTTTGCTATATTGTAATGCATCTCACTATAATGTCCCCTTTTTGACATGACATTCAATAATAAAAATAAAAAGTAAAAATATAAAAAAATTAAAATAATATGTAATATAATTATAATTTAATTAAGTTTAGTGAATGATCAAAATGAATGCAATAAAGAGTTATGAGTATTGAAGGATTAAGATATAAAGGAGAGACCATTCAATATTTAAATTTATATTGGAAAAGGTAGAAATGAATACTTATTGATTTAACTCAATTTATAATTGTTATTTAAATATTTCTTAAAATAACATAATCCTTAATCTTTTTTAAATTCTCTTCCAACCATCTCTATTTAGTGCCTACCATGTTTATGTGCATGTTTTTTATGTGTTTTGGATAATAAGTCTAATTTAATTTGTCTATGGACTAAGACCTTAAATTATTGAGCTTCTCTTTGTTTTGTGAAAACTATAGCATTCTCTACTTAACAGGGCCAACCACGTGAAGGTGGAAGCTCATCATGGCCCCTCCTAGGAGTCTCTTATGACCCTTTACGACATTTTAAGAGCTCTACAATTTATTCTTAGGGATTGTAAATTGTCGTAAAGGGTCATAAGGGATCTTAGGACACAACAACTAAGAAATATAATTGTAAGCATCATGGTCACATTTTTTTGGAATCAATGTAATTGAGTTGTATACCCAAGCGATGAAGTGCATCCAGAAAATGAAACTACAACCTATTGGGATTGAGACAAACCTTATAAAACAAAAGCAGCTAGGAATGATCGCTTGCCAATAGTTGTTGAATACATTTGTTGGAGGACCTTGTATTCATGAGCTACAGATGTATTCAACAATTGTTGGCAAGAAATCATTCTTATAGATGAATTCAACTTGGAATTGAAGGTGTGGAAGTTTCTTTGCATTGGTTGGGTACACAACCCAATTACGTTTCCAAAAAAATGTGACCATGATGCCTACAATTATGTTTCTTAGCTATTGTGAAATCTACATATTTGATAGGAGAAGCATTTGAAGTTTATGTTGTGAATCCACTAAATAGGGTCAAGATTCGATTTGGGAATGTTGGTCAGATGATCTAAGAGAAAGAATGGACAAATAGATGGAGATAGAGATAATACAAGTGGTAGAAAGAGCCATGCCATTTGCAAGACACCACCATCCTTTTGGTAGATCAAAGGAAAACATGGTAAGGACTATAATACACATTGTCCTCAAGAATATTATCTAGGAGTCTTTCTATCACTTGTATTATCTCTCTCTCCATCTGTCTCTCGACTCTTTCTCTCAAATCATTAGACCATAATTATCAAATCAAATCTATTAAATCAAAAAAAATAAGTTTGACCCTATTTAGTGAATTCACAGTTTCTTTTGCATTCAAGACCGAGATTAATGCATATGCAGTAGCCTAACACCAATCACCCATTACATGTCAACTATTAAAGCTTGTCAAATAGTTGCTGAGTTGTACTTCATAAGAGTTAGGTGCTCCTGCACCATAGACGGAGATGCTGATGCAAGGTATGATGTTACTGACTTCCCTCTTAGTGCCCTAGTCCCCCAACTCATACATGAAACCATGGGACAAAAAAGAAAAAATGCTGGATTTAAAAGCTTTTCCAATCAGTTATTAGGAGTATGAATGAGGTTTGCATGTCAGATTTGAATGAAGCCCTAATATTCATTCAAAGCCCCCACACCAATATCGGCATGGAGGCTTCGAGTGAAGCCCCTTGGGACCTTCATTCAAAGATTTGGCTTCATTTGAAGCCCCTAAAATTTAGCTTCCCCACTTTCCATGATAGAAGCCAGTTGTTTTACAAGAGTCAAAAATAGTTTGTCCTCCATTGTAGAAGCCACTTGTAATACACAGTTGTTTCATGCAAATCAGAGTCCACATAATTTACCATTAATCTCTTTCAATAGCTTAGTCCATCTTATCCACTGCACAATAATTCAGAGGAATGTACCAAGGCATTCTAAATCTTTGCCAATGTATAGACATGTGTCTTAAAATGGACCCACATATAAGATAAGATTCAATGTATATTTGCACAAAATGAAGCTGAATTCTAAAACCATTTAGCTTTCATTTATTTTAGTATGGCCCATTTAATTTTCTATATAAATGTCAAAATGCAAGAGATATTGAATTGAGTATAATAAAGTAGAGAGGAACAACCAATGTCTTTGGTAAATGCAGTGAAATTGAAGTGTAGCATTTGTTGCACTGCCATTATTACCAACACAAGTATCTTAGTGTGAAAGGAAGAGAAGGCAATCAAGAGGTCAGGTGAGGTATGCATTCAATGTGAGTTCAAGTAAAAGTGTGGAAGTGGAAAGAGAGGAGAGGATTGAGATTGTGGAAGAGATTTTGTCTGGAGAGTGGCCTGAAAGTCTTTCTATACTCAATTTTGAGGATTTGTCAGTTTACTATGAACCACTTGTCTTCAAAGCTCAGGTAGATTTTGTTATAAATGTTTTTGTTATTATGTGTTGTTTCAATAGATTCAAATCTAAGATTTCCAAGATGAAAAATTTACAATTTAATTTGATTGTCTCAAATTGCTTTTATCAAATTTTGAGATCACACCCATCATCAGAATTAAATAGATATCAGAAAGTAGAAAAAATTTATGAACTATAATTAATTTTCATGATTCTTAATTCAGATATATAAATTAGAATTGAGGTGTCTGTAAGTGTGAGGAAGCCAAAACTTATGGACAAGAGATTTTTCTATTAAATGTTTATGTCAGAAATGATCAAAGGCCCTGTATTTGACAGTCACAGGTTTTTGACAATTTGTATAAAGTTTTCCCTTTTGTCTAATACAAGCTTATGAATTTTGAATCTATTTTAGTAAAAAGAACAGCAATACGGGCATCGACTTTGGCTTCCAATAGAATCCTAGGTGGATCCATTTACCACTCAAATTTATGTTTGCTCACTCCTTAGCTTTTTCCTTGGAGTCGAGATAAATTTTAAAGAAAATATTAATAGATTATATAAATAAATCTTTTAAATTCACATATGTGCTAGTTTTAATATCTAAAAAATTTAGTTAATTTTTTTTACATTTACACTAGCCTATATCTTTTTCATAAGAAATATTTTGGTATTAATTTTTTTTTGTAAAGATTTAATTTTTTCTTATAATATATTACTATAATAAAAATATATTAAAGTAAATATTAATTGACATTGTGGTAAATATTAATAAAAATATATTAAAGTAAATATTACTATAATAAAAATTATGAAGACAAGGCAGATTTTGTGTTGCTGAACAAGAAAGCATATTTCTAACCGAAGTATTGACATAAAAAGTTTAGTAACTATCCTAGAAAGTAATCTTGATGAAAGAGAGCATATTCTTAAAGTAGTGACTTGGTAGAAATCCATTAAAAGTGTCCATTAAAAAACACAATACAGCTTGAATATGTCAGTTTATGGCAGAGAGTTTTACATGGCATTCCTGGGATAAATAGAATAGTAGTCAAGCCTTATTCAAGAATGAAAAAGCTTGTTATTTTCCAAGGAGAGGACTTCTATCAAGAAGAATCATTAAATGTGGAGTGCACTTTGTAACAGACACAAAAGATTGATGAAAGTTGTGAAAGGGGTGCAAAAGATGCCCACTTTTTTCTTGTAGAGTAACAAGTAGTTGGTGTTGTTGTTTCTATTAGTGTGAATTATGCAAAGTATCCAATTGCATTTGATAAGAAACTCAATGTCAATTTAGACGACATCCATTTCAAAGGAAGAAGACCTGATAAAGATAAGGCTCTTCAAGCCGTAAGGAGATCAAAAGTTTTCAAAATTCTAGAACCCTACACAATCAAGAGAAGATAGAGTGTGCAGAGTTTCCCCTAATAGTTGAGATCATGAACATAATCCAAATAGGCAGTTCGTGGAAAGTCGCATAGTATGAGTGAAGAATCTAATGAGATGATACACTACATATCATAAAAAGGATGCCCCAAAAAAGAGTTAGAGACTACAATCCTTATCCCTAATTATGTAATCTGATCTATGCCGGAAGCTAATCATGTCACTAAACATCTCTTTGGCTCCCTAAAATCTCTACCCTTAGTTTCACCATTTTAAGATTTATGTATTCACCCATGTTTTATACAATTTTTTACATTTTTCTGTGCAATTTTCCAATCATTCCCTCAATAGACATACCCGTAGTATACGGTAATAAGTTGAAAGATTGACCACATGATGACCATTTTGACTGTGATGTTAAATGATGTCTTGCATGGGCTATATAATTGATATATTGAATAAGTTTTAGGAAGGTCCATTTTCATTATGGTGTGTGATGTGGTCTTGTTGAATAAAAGATTTGGAAAAAGATGTGCGGTGTAAATGGCATTCAACTATGAGTGTTGTGGCCTGCCACCCAACTCATTTGTTCCCCAATACTATGAGGAGCAATCTCTTCAAAGATTTATGTAATGTTGTTTGGCTTCCTATAAATGCCTATGAAACCATCTAATTCAAGTAAAATATCAAAAATTCAGAGATAAAAGTTGTTTCTTTGAAAAGATGCTATTCTGAATGACCCCCTGACCATTTTTATCACTATCTGATATAAATGGTTAGTGATAAAAATGGTACTATGATCAGTTGGAGTTCCTTCACAAATGAGAATAAGTGGAATGTTATGCCTATACAAATCAAAACATTGAGCCAACTTTAATTTTATACAATAACCAATTAATATGAATGCAAACTATCATAAACCCATCAACTGATGTCAAAGCATAATGCAGTAGACTATTTGAAAGCAATTTCAAATGGAAATAGAAATGAAATGCACCCAATACATTATTTTAAAGGCACATTGCAATGGTTTTCATAAATTAGTCTAATGGAATCACATGGAACTCCTCAAAATTTCAGACGTGCCCTCAAAATTTCTACAATCAAATGCACCAGATCAAACGTGCCCTCGCACCAATACGTGCCCTCATGCCAATGTTGATGGAGACCCTCGCGCCAAAGCCAGATGAAAAGGATCTGTAGCAGAGCCTGTTGGGTGATGCGACGCGCTCCCCTACCCACAGGTGGTTAATTATGTGGTGTTCCATGTTCACTAGTAGTCATGGCTTTTGGTGCAATGGCAAATGGGCCCAACAATTGGTATCAGAGCCTAGTTTTGGCCTAGTCATGGGTTCAAATCTCCCTGGTGCCATCCTGACCTGCGTAAGCACATGGTATGCACATCGAGGGGGACATTGTTGGGTGATGTGATGCGCTCCCCTGCCCATAGGTGGTTAATTATGTGGTGTTCCATGTTCACTAATAGTCATGGCTTTTGGTGCAACGGAAAATGGGCCCAACAGAGCCAACGTTGATGGAGACCCTCGCTCACGCCAAAGCCAAATGAACCTCGTGCAAAAGCCAAATGAAATGTTTTTCCCTTTTTTTTTTTATGCTTCCCTGTGTGTCACAATTCTGACCAAAATAATTGGTTGCAATTGCGACCAACATGGGCTAGTTATTAACAAAAAACAAAAATTTGCTTTATAATGTGACCAAGCAACCCATTTAAAAAACTTGGTTGCAATTTTTGGTCACAAAATGACCTCAAATACACTAGTGAATTTAATCCCATCCCTTAGGCTTATCCCCCACTAAAAACCTCAACAAATTGCGTAGACTTCTATTTACCACTTTTGTCTGTCCATCTATCTATAGATGATGCGTAGAACTGAACTTCAATTTCTTCCTTGACTTGCTCCATAAAGTCATCCAGAAATACCCCAAAAATTTAGTATCTCTATCAAAAAAAATACTCTTTGGGAGACCATTTAGTCTCACCACCTCTTTGAAAAACAAATCTGCAATATGTACAACATCATGAGTCATGTGGCATGGAATGAAATGTGCCATCTTAGAGAACCTATCAACCACCACAAATATTGAGTCATTACCCCTTTGTGTCCTTCATAATCTAAGAAAAAAATCCATACTTATGTCCTCCCATGGCTTCAATGGAATAGGAAATGGCTGATAGAGCCTAAGATTGTGACTAAATCCCTTGGCTTCTTGACATATTTGACAACTCTATATAAACTTCTTCACATCTCGTGACATTTGAGAACAAAAATAATGTTCTCTAAGAATGGAAATGGTCTTATCTCGACCAAAGTGTCCTTCCCTCACCCCATTTTGTTTCTCCTTGATCAAATTTTCCCTCATAGAACTCCTTAGAATGCCTAATTGACTGCCCTTGAATAGCATACCATCCTAAATTAAATAATCTAGCCACCTGGTCCTATCTATAATAACAGGTTCTTTACAAGCCTTCCATGCTTCAAAAAAATTAGGATCCTTAGGGTACATATTCTTAAGTTCATCAGACCCAACCACTTCAACTTGCATTATTGCCAGCAACAATTTTCTCCTACTCAATGCATCTACAACCCTATTAGACCTTCAACTTCTATGTTTCAACACAAATGTTTAGCTATGCATGAACTTTACCAATTTCAAATGTCTCTAGTTTAATTTACCTTGGCTATTTAGGTACTGCAAAGCCTAGTGATTAGTATACAAGACAAATTCTTTTGGCAATAAATAATGCCTCAATTTCTTTCAAGCCTGAATGATTACATAGAACTCCTGATCATAAACATAATACTTCTTCTTTGTATCATTCAATTTTTCACTAAAATATGCAATATGCTTACCTTCTTGCATCAATACGACCCTAATAGCACTACAACTAGCATCACAATCTACCTAGAACACTTTACTAAAATTAGGAAGTGCCAACACTAGTTTTTCTATCACCTCCTTCAAAAATTCAAAACTCCTTGAAACTATTGTAGTCCACTTGAACTCTTTCCTATCCCCCCTTATTGTTCGAGTCAAGGGTGTACATATGCCACTGAACTTCTTAATGAACTTTCTGTAAAAACTAACCAGACCATGAAATGATCTCACCTCAGTAGTAGACCTTGGAGTAGGCCATTTCAAGATGTCTTTTACCTTCTCTGGATCCATTTTGAGACCATCAGATGATACAACAAACCCCAAGTATACTAACTCCTTTTTTACAAAGTTACACTTCTTTAAATTAATCAACATTTTCTCTTCTCTCAACCTTTCATGGACTCTACTAATGTGCAATAAATTTTCATCAAAATTCATGCTAAAAATTAAAATATCATCCAAATAGACAATTAAACATTTTCCCAAGAATTTCTTTAGTACCTCATTCATAAGTTGCATGAAAGTGGTTGGCATGTTTGTTAGTCTAAAAGGCATGACTAACCACTCATATAGACCATACTTGGTCTTGAATGCAGTGTTGAACTCATCTCCCTCTTGTATCCATATCTAGTGATAGCCTCTCTTGAGATCTATCTTTGTTAAGTACTGAGCCCCGCTCAAGCAGTCCATAACATCATCCATTCTTGGAAAAGTGAACCAATACTTGATGGTTATTCTATTTATAGCTCAAGAGTCTATGCATATTCTCCACTTTCCATCCTTCTTTGATCCTAGTACTATAGGTACTACACATGGAATTAGGCTCGCTCAAATCAACCCCTTATTTAATAGCTCTTGAACTTGTATGTTTAGCTCCTTAGTTTTAGTAGGAGTCATCCTATGAGCAACCTTGTTAGGAAAAGAAGCTCTAGGGATTAAATCTATCTAATGACTAATTTTCTTTACTAGTGGTAAGCCTTTTGGAACATTATTGAGATGGCATCTCCATACTCACTTAATAGGCTTGAAACTTCAAGTGGAATTTCACTACTACCTTCCTTATATTTTCTAGGAATCAAAGCATAACACATATCCTGATGTTTCATAACATCATAAAATTTTCTTCCACCAAAAAGATATATCCTAGCAGTAATGCATACCTTTTCACCTTCCTTTACCAAGGGCTTTAGTTTGTGGTGAACTCTATCCTTTGTTAGAGAGTATGTATTTACATGACCATCTTGTACAACATGCCTATAAAATTGCCATGGTATTCCCAACAATAAATGGAAAACATCCATTGGAATAATGTCACAATGAACTTTGTCATAGTAACTCCCAATCTTGAACTTCACCAAAAATTGTTCACTGACTAGAACCATATGATCATCCTTCACAAAAACAATATGATAGGTTTGGGGGTGTTTCTTTCTCTTGATCTTTAGCTTAGTGACCATCTCCTCAGACACCAAGTTGTCAGTGCTGCCACCATCAACAATCACATCACAACACTTATCCTCGCACTTGCACCTGGTACAAAAAAAAATCCTCCTTTATCTAGGTTTAGTTTCACTTCTTAGTAAGGCCTTTTCATTTATGAGTATCTCTCCTCTTTCTACATCCTCAAAATGTGATGACTATGCATCCTCATCCACATGAGCAACCCTTACTTGACCTTCAGCTCTCCTATCTATCCTTCCTTGTTGTTGAGGGTATTGAAAGGCATGATTACCTTCTTCATTGCAATGAAAATGGGCACCAAAAAAGCCTCCTCTTCTTGATCCTTGTCCATGTCCTCTACCTCTTCCTCTCTAATCTCCAAAGTTTTGATGATAGGAGTAGTCGAAACCCTCATTTCTCTTTTTTCTGATAGTACCCACATCTTCATTTTTCTTTTGGGTCTCATTTCAGCCTCCAAATGGCCTACTATCACCCTTTCCTCCTTGACCATGTCCTCTTTGCCTTCCTTCAAACCTTTTATTTAGGTTGTCTTCAACTCATAGGGAAAATTGGTATGCCTGTTCAATGCTAGTCGTTGTAACTAGACTTAACTCCTCAATGCTATGTTGTAACCCACTGAGGTAATGGGAAACCTTCTCCTTATTTGCTTCTACATGCCCTTCCCTAATAAGAAGTTGGTTAAATTATTTCATATATTGTGAGAAATATTTTCCTGCTTGCTTTAATCCTTGCATTTTATTGAAAAAATCAAGCTTGTAGTCAACAAGAATGAACTGCTTCTTTAGTTTGTCAACCATGCGATTCCATCTTGTGATTTTCTCCTTTCCTCATTTATTTCTTTCCAGCTAAATCTCTTGCCACAAGATTTTGGGACAGCCTTTCATTTTGGCCTTCACAAAATTAACCCTATCTAGATCCCTAATATCCACATACTCAAAATACTCCTCTAGTTCATTGATCCAATTGATCAACTCATTTGGGTTTAGATTTCCTAAAAACATATCCACATCAATTTTAGGTCTTTTTCTAAGCTTATAAATTGCCCTAAAAATCCTCTCCTCTACCTAATTCAGGACTTCCCCTTCATCTTCCCCATCCTATCCAATATTTTCTTCTTCTTCATTTTCTTCCTCACTTTCATTGCCTATGGCAACATTTAGTCCTTTACGAATCTCCTCCTGTAATGCTTGAACTTGTCTCTAGAGGGCTCTAACCTTAGGAGTAACAACTTTGGCCCTTCGACCACATTTCCTTCATGGAGGCATCTTCTTGTCTCAAACCCACAACCACACAGTCTACACACTTAGGAAAATTTGCTCTAATACCACGTGATGGAGAAACAACCAAAGAAAAAAATGAGCACATAGGAAAAGGGAAATATTACTATCAATGAAAAATTCCCTATGGGCTTGAAATAGTATGATTCTGGAGAAAGAAATCCTCCACACAGTACCCTCTTTCTAACTCCACTAATAGCTACCTTTACAATGCCAAAAATGCTCTTAAGTAAGCCCCAAATGGTTTAGGATTAGGAAAACATTCTAGAATATGTTATTTGGCATCCACCACCAAAATAGAAGGTTCCAAAAATCATGTTAGAAGTCAGTGTAAAATTAGAAGAATCCAGAAACAATAGTCCAACTTTCGGGAGGCATAACTTTTAAACTGTAACTTCGATTAACAAATGATTTTCATTTTCAGAAAGCTCTTGAAGTTCTCTATAGCCTTATAGAGGAGCTATGCTCATCCCCCATTTTTCAGCTCCATAGGAAGCCATTTGGTGCCCCATATCTAACTTTGAAGCAGTCTTAGGAGGTCTCCAAGAAAATTAAAATTGCAATAACTTTCTAAGCGTCAAGTCTTTTGACTAGATTTTTTTTAGGAGTGTTTTAAATTACAAGTACAATCATCCCTCTAGATTACATCCTCTAACTCATCATATTTTTGGCTTCAATTACAAAATAACTCATTTTCTACATTTACACATATCCCAAGGTGCTTAAAAACTAATAATACTCTAACCCAAAAAACTAATAGTGGAACTATGAGAGTTGGAACCTTTATTTGACCCAAATGGGTATCTATAAATGAAAACACATCAAACATAGACTATCTCTAAGCATATTTTTGGGTGATGCAGGATTGCCCTTACACTACTAGATGCTCCTACATCAATTCTGTTGGTCCTTCTTTAGAGGGGAAAACTAGAGAAAGTATCTAAGGGTCATGGACAAGATGAAATTGTAAAAATTCTTTTAAACTAATGAAGCTTTGGTTTATTTTTGTTTTAGTTTAATTTTTGATGAGCATCCAGAACCCTAAGATATGATTTTCTATGTGATAATGAGGTGAGGTACATTATCATGGAAGATAGGTATAAAGCAATTTATTTTTACCACATCTCCATTCTTAACCATTTTAGGAATCAGGAATTTATCATTTTTCTTTACTTGTTATGCATTCAATAGAAGATTGTATTTAGAACATTCAAAAGAAGAGGGAAGAGGGTAAAAGTTTCACTTTTTACCACCTAGATTTAATATTTCATATGTTTATATTTTATAAGGACATCCACTCTCATATTTGTAGCCTTTCCCCTTCCTCTCTAGAAATTAGCTAGGTTTCTAAAAGTATGTCCTCTTCTGATAAAACCAAGATTAGTATGGAGTTGGTTGCTACTACTAAGAAGCTTAAAATGGATAAAATTAAAAAATTTAATGTTTAATGTACTAGAGCCATAGTAAGAAAGAGTAGTAGTTCTAGGTAAAGATTGAGTGAGACAAAAAAAAACCCTAACATTACTTGGAAAAGAGAAATTCATTAATTCTAACTCCACCAAGAACTTTTGGAAGAAAGGTGTCCAGGCCTAAAAGGAAAGCCACTAGGAAAAAATATGGATATCATGACTAATCCTTTGAAAAATAATACTGCTAACCCAAATTTAATGAAATGTGGTGATACAAGTGAGTAGGGGATACTCATCTCCTCTTTAGGATCTTTAATAGAGAAGGAGAGAAACAAGTGGTGGAGATGAAAATGGAGGCTCATGAAGATAATTCAGTGGGAGGTGAAATTTAAAAAGAGGGAAATATAGTGGCAGTGATAATCAAAAGGAGGGAAAAACTATAGGGTAGACTTCACTGGAAAAATAACCTCTAGTCAATATGAATATTTTCAAACTAGATGAATCCATCACCAGTCTCATCAAGACAAAAGAGGACTTGGAAGAAAAGTGTGATAGGGTGGCTAACTTTTCTTTAAATCATGTGATGCATTCAACTACAACCACCATTAATCTTCTTTAGTTTTGGAAGGATGAGAGAAATGATTCTAAGGAGATGGATATATCTTGTTTTCTATATGGATTTTTTGTGAATGAGTGGCTATGACTATTGCTAGAGAGTGTGAATATCTAGAAGAATGAGAGTTTGCTCCTAATCTCTAGCTTTTCCTTTTTTTTTAATGTTTTCTAGTTACTAGTTAGCCCATTTCAATTTCTCCATTTTTAAGAACTATTCATATTTTATTGCCATAGATGTTAATTAGGTGAATTTTTTGTATAATTATGATAGTATGATAGTTGCTAGTTTTTTGTAAGATTATGACAACATGGTAGTTACTAGATGTAGTAAGTTTTTTAATAGAAATTTAATGGTCTAGGGTTTTTGATGTTAAGGAAGTGGGTTGGTTAATCATATGGGAAAGACTTTTAGCTGATCTTCAACCTAGTTTCTATGTTCTGGTTCAGCCTCAATTTTGGGTGCTTTTTAATATCAAAAATAAAATTTTCAATACTTAGAAGACAATTTTGCATAAGAAACAATAGAAGTAGAAAAAGGATTTTTTAATTATCTAGACAATATCTTTAATAATATAAGTTATTCTTCCCTTAATTAGTAACTAAGAGAGGCAATTGGTGAGTGAATAGGAGATTCTCCATTTTAGAAATTAAGGAGGTTGTATTAAAATTTCATGTAGATAAAGCCTTATATGGTGATATTTTTAAAGGTTCTGTTTTAGAATTTTTGGCATTTATCAGGAATAGAAATATTGGAAGCCATAGTTGCTACTTATAGTTGTAGCACTATCCTTTATAAAATGAAGAATACTTTCTTTTCCTTGATACAAAGAAGATTAAATTATGAAGAGTTGGCTAACTCCAAACCTATTGCATTATGAAATACCATCTATAAACAATCTAGAAATAATTTTAATTTAGACATAAAAAAATCCTACCCAAATTCATTTCTAAGGAACAAACAAGAGTTTTACCAAATACTTCTATATTTGAAGGAATTATTATTGCCCAAGAAATATTTTATATAGCAATAAATAAAAAAGAGTCATTTATGATATTAAACTAGACATTAAAAATGCTTATGGAAAGGTATAATCAAGGTTTTTAGGTAAGTTCTCAAAGGCCTTTAGGTTTGCTAAAAATATTGATTGATGTAAAATTTCTCGTTGTATCCCAATCCTAAAATTTCAATTCTTTTTAATGGAAGACCTTTATTTTTGGAGGATATCATAAGGCATTAGATAAGAGGATCCCACATCAATTTATTTTTCTTGATAATGGTAGAAGCACTACAAATATTAATATGCAAAGGATGCCAACAAGGTAACTTAAAAAGCTATGAAAATAGCTAATAGTGTATCCAAAATCACATATCAACCCTATGTTGATGATACCATTCTATCAATGATGAGAAGAAAATAAAAAATATTTCTACTTCAAATAAATAATTGACCAAAACTTGGAAGACTTCGGTCCAAAATTTAATGCAAAATAATGCAAAATCTTTTTCCTAAATAATGAACCCACTATAGAAAATGATATATGCACAATCCTAGACTCTAAAATATTAAATTTAATGTACAAACATTTAATTGAATCCCTATATATAAAGGAAAAAAGAGAATTTTATTTGGGAACATATTAAGATAAATAATCCAATAGATATTTGGAAAGGGAGACAACTCTCTAATGTTGGTGAAACAATAATTGGTGAATCAGTGCTATAAATAATTTGTATATACCAAATACATTTTTTACTAGTATCGAATGGTGTCACAATAAACTAGATTCCAAATTAAGAAATTTCTTCTAGAACAACATAATGGTAAAAAAATAGCATAATAAAATGAGACAATATATGTAACCAATTAGTATAGTAGGATTTTGAATTAAAACTAAATCATAAAAAAATAAGGCTTTAAGAAAAAAAATAGTCTGGAATATGCTTTAATAACCAAATAGAAAATGGGATTCAATTTTATGAAATAAGTATATCTTAGGAGAATATACCTTAAATATATTCAATCTAAAAACCACACTAGAGAATCTTGCATCTAGACTCTAATGATGGATTGTAGGGACATCATAAATAACAAATTGACTTGCGACATTATAGGGAGGGAACGTTTTTGGTTAGATTTATGGATAGTTTATTAACCTTTGACACGTTGGTATTAGATCCCAATATTAAACAAATTTGAAGTAAAAAATGAGGTACAAATGAAAATCTTTAGAAGATAAATTCACTTAAAAGAAGAACAAAAGTAAAAAAATTTAAATAATTATAAAGTAAGTTATTTTACTCTTTAGAATAGACAAGAAAAAAATATTGGGAGAGGATCTCATAACGGGAAATAAAAAAGTCTCAAATATGGTAAAAGTTAGATATACCTTTGAACCTCTAGCATAATATAGCTTTTTTATTACAAGTAGATACTTTTAGGTCATTTTCATTAAATAAAAAATTACTCCTAGTTGAATGTTAAAAAAATTCTAGACTATGAAGGCCTCTAAATATTTCCTTTATGTAAAAAATAGGAGGAACTTGTAGAAAGTATTCTCATGAACTACCCCTATGTTAAATATTGTTGGAATGCAATCTACCAGAAATGAAGTTAGTTTTTTAGCTTACCCCGAATAATAATTAGAGTTTCTTAAAAACTAGCTAGTGCATTAAAAAATTAATTTGTATGAAAAATTGTGGATGATCACACTTTCCATCACCACATGGCAGTTAAGGAAGAAAATAGATAGAAGAATCTTTCAAAGGAAAAATATATACTCTATTTGGCTACTTAACAAAATAGAAGCCAATATTGTGAAAACATTAAATAATAAACCTAAAAAAACCAATCATAGAGAACAATTTTTTTTTACTATCGAATGACATGATTTAGAGTAATGGGTATGGATTAATCACACCTTCGTCTCTCCACCCCCCCCCCCCCAATTATGTTAAAGGACCTAATAATAGAAGGTACAAAAGAACCACATAAAAATGGAATGCCCTAAAATAAAATAGATATAATTTGAATTATGTTAGAGTATCCATTAGTAATCCCATTTCCATAATCCATTCACTAAAACATAAAACTTTGGAAATTTTTGAAAGAAACCCTTACAATAGAGCTCAAATAATACTGCACAAATGCTATCATTACAAAAAAGGTTAATATTATAGAAAGAAAATAGCATATAATATTTGGAAATAAAAGGATATTCAACTATCATCATTAATGAATTAAGATGTTACAAAACACTAAATCAAAAATTAAACTCAATTCTAGTGAGGTAAATTGAGAAATTAAACTTCTTTAGACACACGCACGCACGCACAGATGCACGCACGCACGCGCGCGCGCACGCACACACACACACATACACACACACAGAGAGAGAGAGAGAGAGAGAGAGAGAGAGAGAGAGAGAGAGAGAGAGAGAGAGAGAGAGAGAGAGAGAGAGAGATACAAAATCTAATGAGCTGGTTGACTAATGAAGAAAATATTTAATAATTATTGGTGTAAATAATTATTCACTATTTACACTTAAGTTTATTTAGGTTAATGCATTATTTTATTATTTTTCATTAGTTTCTTATTAGCCACCTAGGAGTATGCATACTCTTGTGAGTTCTCATGTTGACAACATAGGAGTTAGCACCTCTTCTGTGCACATGGTGTCTACAACCTTTTCATTCTTATCCACTCATTAAGAATGATGGATAATGCATGTGCTTAGTTGTCATGATGCTTATCTTATCTTCTGGTTCTTTCTAGAGACACTTTAGGTGCTTCTTAAGAGGCCTTTATATATAGACACTCCTACTGTGTGCATTCAACATATACTAAACAAAGCAATGTATTAGGACATACTCTGATTAATTGATCATATCCATTTTTCATCTACAGTCGTTCTTGTGTTTGAGTTCTTAGTTTTTGGGTGAATTTTTCCCTAAGGAAAATTCTTACATGGTATTAGATATTGGAGATTTTCTTATCACATAGTCATTCAAGATCATTGTTGCTTTAGCACCTCAACCTAAATCTAGAGTACTAAAAAAATTGGGAGTGGCTAGAGCCAAATCTAACCTTGTCATTGCTTTTGGAACACTAATTTGATGAAAATTGGCTATAAAATTGCCTACCCTAGGAAAAAGTCGATCATGAGGCAAATTTGTTTTGCAAACTGACACCTGAAGAACCAATTTGAAGAATTGTTATGATCATTTCAGATTTGTGCATTTAATTTTTAGATCTGAATTTTTTTCATCTACATCTTTACTATTTTTTCAGATTTGCATTATTTTCTAGAATTTTTTTAGCCATCGAGCCATAGGAGAGATTTTTTGTAGGTGAAGATTGGTGCCTGCTGGTGCAAATTGAATATTTGCATCACATTCAAAAGGTTAAAAAACCCCCAAATTGACTTTTGTTTCACTAAAATCGGATATCCAAGGTGAAATATAGAGTCATTTGATTTTTGGAGGCATGATAGTGATTTCAAAAAAATAACAGCAGCAACAATTTTCAAATAGCGATATCTCCATCATATGGACTCATTTTTGTGAGCAATATCTTTTTGTTTTGGGGTAGAATCTCTACAAATGGGTGTAGGTGGTTTGAGATCTCTATTCCTAAATTTTTTTGCAACATGAAAATCCCAATTTTTGCCACTTAAAATGCTTAGTATGGGCTCATCTGGACTCTGAATCAGCTTCTGTCTTTTTTGAAAGTGCATTTTTTGGGTCTAATTTCTATATCTATAATCATATTATAGGTTTTGTGGATATAAATACTCCTTTTAGAAATAGGCCCTAAATTGGCAAGTGGTTACCAAGTGCCAAAGCATCTTTTTCAGGGGGGTTCTTTGATTCTTTTTTCCATTTTGGGGATCTATGATTGATCTCATGGAGAAATTTTGTTTCACATGTCGGCATGGAGTTAGACCCATGTTGACAAAAATAAACTATCAAAAATGGAGTGATACACTCCTTGATCATCTAAGAAAATAGCATAAGGAAGTATTTCCTTATTTATGTTCCAACGAATTGATCTCTAACACTAAAGAAAAGCCACCTATTACGAGACTTTTGGTTATCATTTGTACCAGTCTCTTTTCTTCTGATTATTATAAGGTGGTTGCCAAGTTATGGTATCCATAAGATCTTTGGATCTATCTTTGGGAGCTATGTGTTGATCCAAACATTCCTCCATTCCCAAAACATCTTTACCACTAGTTGTAGCTGAATCCTCTTCAGATGAGATAACACCTCCAACTCTTGTTGCTCCTATTAATATTGTTCTAGCCATAAATGCTTTGGATTCAATGCAACAAGACCCTTTATGTCTTCCTACTCTACCTTCATGCAATGACTTCCTTTCTGCCCTTGCAGGCCTATTCATGGAGTCTCACATTAAGGATGTGGGAGACACTCTTGAGGATATTCATCTTCTCTTTGAGGCAAATTCTTCATTCATTATCATAGTGACAGATTCATTTACTTCAACACAACAAGGTACACATGGTCTTCTAGGCGATGACTTGTTGATTGACATTTCAAATTTGTTCATGGAGTCACACACAATAGATTTGGAGGACTTCTTTGATGATTTATCACTTCTCTTTGCTAAGGGTGATCCTTCTATAGGTTTTACAAGAGCCTACTTTGACCCTCATGTCCATTCTCTACATGATCAGTATTTTTGGGTTGATGTAATTGTGGTTACTTATATACAACATCTGTAGGAGGTCACTTTGACATTAGAGAAGACTATTGGTTTTTTGAAATAGGTTCTACATCACTCCTTGTTTAATCTACACTTCTTCTCAGCAATTTTGGAGGAAGCCACCATTAGTATTGACACAGGGACACTTGAGCAGGTTTTAGTGATACCATTCATCTTATAGATTCCTTCACCATATAGGGGATAAATCTCCTTTTTACCCTTACATTTGTTTCTTCCAAAGGGGAGGACCATCATTCAAAGGTCATGGATCAACTTCTACATTAGAGTATTTCTCATTGATAGGCACACTACCTTTGCGAGGGGGGACTACTTCGTCTCCTTCTTCCCCTTTTTGGGGGGGACTTTTTCCTCTTAGCGGGTTTTGTCCTTCTCCAGATTTCTTATGTATATATTGGATGTATGTCATAATGGAGGGGTCTTGATTACTCCATCCATCCATGCATCCCCTTTTATCTCTCTTTTTTGGGGAGGGTTTATCCCTTGAGGTTTTCCCTCTTTCTTCACTTTATGAGAGATTTCTTTTGCATTATATGCATGGATACCTAACATGGCCTAGTAGCTAGGACCCATCATGCATTTCATCCTAGTTTTTGTAAGCTTAAGGGCATTCCCCTAAGTTTCACTTAATGGGGGTTGTTGGTGTAAATAATTATTCACTATTTACACTTACTTAAGTTTACTTAGGTTAATGCATTATCTATTTATTAGCCACTTAGGATTACGCATACTTTTGTGAGTTGTCATGTGGAAAACATAGGAGTCTGCACCACTTTTGTGCACATGGTGTCTAAAACCTTGTCATTCTTATCCACTCATCTAGAATGATGGATAAGGCACGTGCTTAGTTGTCATGATGCTTATCTTATCTCTTGGTTCTTTCTAAAGACATTCTAGGTGCTTCTTGAGAGGCCTTTATATACAGGGACTCCTAGTGTGTGCATTCATCATATACTGAATAGAGAAATGTATTAGGACATACTCTAATTAATTGATCATATCCATTTTTGGTCTATAGTTGTGCTTGTGTTTGAGTTCTTAGTTCCTGTGTGAATTTTTTCCTCATGAAAATTCTTACAATAATAACAAGTGACTTGTAAATTAGAATCATAAATGTTTAAGGATGTTGATGATACTAATATTGATTTTTTAACTATTATTGATATTTCTAAATAAAATTAATATAATCTCACATAGATAAATTTTACACACACAACAACAAAAATATCTTTTTGTTCAAAATATAATAGCTTTATCCTTCAAAAACATTAACCCTTAAAATATTCACCACACATCCATCTCACAATTTGCATGTAAATTGAAATAGCTAGCTAAACATATTCATCCATAGCATGAAAGTAGATAGCATTCAACACATATTCATACACAAAATATTTGATTACTGAGAAACCCTCTAATGAGAAGGTAAAACTGGGGTGGTGATGACACCCACAAATATTCACTACTACAATAATAAACTATATCCAATGAAGGTTATAGTGTTTGATCATAAACTATGATCTACCCTATGAAATGTCTTCCATATTAAAAGCTTACAAGATTGTTAGATCTTACCCTATTAGGGGATTTGAACACCCTGTTAGAAGTGTTCTTGATTAAAGGACATAAAAATTACATTGAAGTAAGAATCCTATTAAAGGATTTACAATAGCCTTTTAGGACTACTCTCTTATTATATTTAACTGATTCACTAGATAGAATGTCTCAACAATGATTCTATGTTTAGCACTTTGTTGCTAGATAACATATCACCTCTTTCCTGATGTGTACTTGATCCTCTTTGATCAAATGTATCACTTGTGTCCTCTAACTTCTTTCCTATGTTCTCCTCTAACTAATTCTATAATGTATCTTAGTTCAAAATTTCGTAGCCATCATAAATGCTCTATTTTCACATCCAAACTTCTCTCTTTCCTCCTTCCAATCTATTTTCTTTTAAGGTTTTTACTCCTTATGAAGACATAGGTGACTTAGGGTTAGGTATGAATTGATGATTGTGATTCACTAATTTTTCCATTTAGAATATTCCTTCAACTAATTGGTTGCATGTAATGCATAGGAATCCTCAATATAGATTCATCCTTATCATCTAAAATCATAAAACAATCCTTAATTTAGCTCAAAAATAGTTTACATAGAAGTTTGTGCCATTACAAATAATTATATCCAAAATTGTATACTTGACACTTCAAGTGTCTAATTCTTGACATCTACTATATATTTAAAGTTGTTGCTCATCCTCTAAGTGACTTGACATCCATTGATCACTCAAAATTTGAGTGACTTGACATCCATTGTTTGTTTGACACTTGAGTGATTGAACACATACTTCTTAATTGACATATACTATATAAATTTCTCATCACACACTACCTCACATCTTATGCTAGACATATATTACTTGTTTAGAATGAACTAAGAAAATGACTAATGTATGTTGTCACTCATATATCTAAACCAATCTGAGACTAGCAATATCCCCCTTTGACATGACTGATAAAAACACTTGGTAATGCATGAATAACCTTAGGTCTTGAGTATAACTCATATAATATCCATATAGTACTTGGCTTACATACACAATTTCACAACCTAAAAATTTTGCAAAATATATGGCTTATCAATCATACAACAAATTTCTATAACTCCCCTTAAGTTGATTATTCTCTTTGAATCTAAAACTAAATACTCTCACTGAGTAGATCTATTGAGTTAGCTCTATTTCTATGGTCTCTATCACTGTAGTCTCCCCCTTTGTTTGGTCTCCCCCAAAACTTACTCTCTCCTTTCTCTAATTCTCCCCCCTTCTCCATTCTCCCCCTTTTCAGACTTATGTCATGGGTTGTACAAAAATTACGTATTGGTTCAAGAATGAATTATGGACCAACATTACAATCTTCAATGTTACATCCTAGTCATCACTAGCTAACTCCAAATATTTCATCTAAATGTCCAACTTGGCAACAAGGGTGACTAGGCCCTGATGAGTAGAAAGATGGGGATCTTTCTTCATTAATGTTTTTGCATAGGCTAGTTCCTTGTGCAACATCTCTAGGTGAAGGGTTAATATGGACTAGATGCTGATTAGTGTGGCTGAAATATTTACATCTTGAGATTGTAAAGCTACTAATTAACCTTGTGCTGATAGTAAATTTCTGAAATGAGGTTGATCTTGACTAGTAGATTATTTTAGAATGTTCCCTATTTTCTTCAAATCTCTCACCAGATGGTCAATGTGTCTCTAAACTTCTTGTGTCAAAAGGGGAACATCACACAACTTGGTGTAAAGAGAGAAAATGTTCTCCAACATCTTCTTTACACCATCAATTTTGGTTGCTAACTCAACCATTTGTACTGCAATGACACTAGACATCTGTTCATTCACCATTTTCTAAAATTTCTTCTTAGGCTATTCTAATAATTTTATAGTAGTATCTATCTCTTCATCATTGATCTTCTCAACAATATTTTCCAACTACTGAATGATTGCCTTTGTTTGATCAGGTGCATCTAGGATGAATACATCAAGAAATATGTCCTTGATGTCATGATGTGCTTGTTTCTACCTATGCTCCCTTCTGAGCAGTTCTTGGTGTTTCTTTCTTGTCAAAGCATCCTGCAACATGCTCATTTTCTCTATTGTGATTGTTGTAAGATAAAACTTTGGCAATTCAATTACCTCATCTAAGTTGATACCACCACATGATATTACCTCATCAACTAGGACTAGGCCTTGATGCTTGCAATGGGGTAGCTTTTGTACTTGGCCTATAAAGTGCTTGACTATGAATAAGAGTAGCAGGGTTTAGTAAGGTAACCTATGTCTAAATTGTTATTACTCTCTCTAATTTCATAGTCAATATTGAATCCTTAGTGATAACCCTTTCCTTTTTGATAGTTTCTTCTCCACAATATGCTTGTGGTGTAGGTGCAGGACTAACTTCCTAACCTATTTGATAGTTTCTTCTCCACAATGTGCTTGTGGTGTAGGTACAGGACTGACTTCCTAACCTATTTGGACTGGTGTCCCTTTCTGCTCAATTATTGTAACTACTAGTACTAAGACATTTTGTACCATGAAGCTAACATGTGAAGTCATAGTGTCCTTCCTTTGGTATACTACACTACACATTGTAGGATGCACTTTTATAGATTGATAGGCGACAATGGATAATGTTTGTGTCTTCTCTCCTATAGATGCTAATTCTACCTTCTCAATCTCATCCACACTCACCAAAATAGGATGGCTACATATTTGTTCCTTGGTGGTGGAATTAGTCAATATCTTCCACATATCCTCCTTTGCTAGGGGATTGATGTTCTGAATGGTGGTTTAGAGACATCCTTAACCTTTATTGTATATTCCTTTGGATAGGCACTCGACATATGTACTTTTGGTACATTCTAGTCTTATTGTTGCTTTTCCTTAGCTCTTTCTTCTATAGTGCCTTCCCCATGTAATTCCATTATAGATTCATCATTTTTTACTTCAACTACCTCTTCTTCTTCTTTGTCTTCACATACTTCCTTACATGCTTTCTTAATAACATTTTGTATTGTTAGCCTATAGATCACCTTCCATAAATGTGTGCTCTATTAAACAACCTCTTTAATTTTGTTATGCAGAATATTAAATACTCGGTATTTTGGAGAAAATATTCCCTTACATTTTTTAATATCCTTTATCATTGCATATTTTTCCAACTCTAGCATCACTCTTGCAAGTTTAGTCTCTCTAATATTTCTCTTATTTGTGAGACTATATTGCCACCTTTTCTCAACTCTATCATATAGGTTCTTTGGTAAAGAGTTGGAAATATCAACTGGAGTCCTCTTAAAAGTTGTCATCATGGCATATACAGATTCTTATACTTCATTCATTTCTATCTTCCCAAGTTTATTAGACTCAAAATGTGTAAATCCACTTAAATAAACATTATTCTTGATATTTTCACACAAGTTGTCCAAATAAGAAGAGGGATTGAGACTTACTACATTGAATTGGTTGTTGTCATCTAATTTTGTCCTCTCCTCATCTGATACAGTAGGGGTAATATATTTCCTTCTTTTTTTCTTCTCATGTTCATAATCTTTTATAGCTATGCCAACTCTCCTTCATTTAGGTTTCTGACCTTCTTGAGTCTTCTTAGTAGTAGTTTGTATGCTATCTCTAGTGATAAGAACTATAGGGTTTTTTTGTGTAGGTCTGAAAATGTTTTTGGGTTTTCTTGTTGCTAGCTTCTTTTCTTTTCTCTTCTTTTGTGCTATATCAATAGGTTCTTCATTAGCCTATTTTCCCTTATCACTTTTATCAAATTATTCTCCTTCTCCTTAGTCCTCATCATGGCCCTATGCGAGAGTAAGTGGTGCTTGGGTAGGTGTGTCTTCATTATCTTCTTCTTCTTCATCTCCTTCTACCTCTTCACCAAATTGTTCTTTCAGCTTCTTCACAATCTTATTCTTATTTCTCATCTCAAAAGTTGTCTTCAATTTCATTGTGATCTTCAACTTTTCTACATCATGATTTCCAAATGTAGTAGCATTCTTATCTACTTCCTTTGCTAGTGAAGTAGTGATGGTTGTAGATGCCTCATCAACATTAATATCATAAGGAAATGGTCTATGCCATCTTACCCTTTGAACAATAGCTTATACATAAGTGAAACATCAACTAGAAAACAAACATCATTGAAAGTCTTTTTTACTAGTGACACTAGAATTCTTAGTCTTTGTTTCATTGACTTCTTAAAGTATTGAAGATAACGTATCATGACAATCTCAAAATTATCTTCAAGTTGCTCTATGAATTCACCAATATGCATGACAAATAACCTGTTGATCTTCCAAGCTACTCTCCAAAATGTGGGAAAAGTGTTCTGCACATAAAAAAATATACAAACAAGTATTGGACCAAATTTGCATTATGCACTTTTTGTGTTTCTTATTGCTCCCAAGTTTTTTGATAACTTCTAGAGTTATAACTTGATAAGGTCATAAGAATGGTCTTCCTTTATTATCTTGTAACCTAGATCCATAGCCATACATGATACACTGCTCAACATGCTAGATTGAAAGAATGTATGTGAAATGATTCTCACTTAAAATAAAAGTAGTGGATTAGAAATTGTATCTATGGTCATGCCTCTTGTTCCATATGACCCCTTTATTCCTCTTAATTGATTTTTTTGCATTACTTCTCATAGTCTTTGGTCTATCTAGGGTTGGATACCTTGTCACTCTATTAATAATCCTCTTTGTGGTTTTTATAGGGTCATCCTACAACCATACAGAGTTGTCATGAATTCTAATAAGCATAATCTTAATACACTCTATCTTGAATATTCTAGGAAAATATAGTGTATGATTTAACCCTTTTGTCTCTACAACCTTGTCCTCTTTCAATACTAAATTCTCACACAATTTTCCATATAGGTTTCATATTTCCATGTCTCCAATGCTTCCTACCTTGCAAGTGTAGAGACACCATACACCTTGTACCATTAAAACTTGTGGTGGTACAATAGATAACACATCAGATGGGTCTCCTTTATAAGTAATATCAAAAATAAACCTTAGAGCTAGTTGTGGTCTCACCTCTTATCAATTGAACATTTAAAACTTCCTTTCTTTCCTTAACCATAGTAGTAGAAGAGCTAGATGCCATAACAAATAACTAGGGTTTAGTTAAATTCAAACACCATAGCTTGGGACATGATAGATACCTTGAAAAATATAATGTTTGGTGTCTAATAGTAGTTGAATTTAGTATGAAAATGCTTGAATCAATTTCTCCAATTCTCCTTATTCTCTTCGTGCTCTCTTCAACCTCTAATGATTGCAAATGAATCAAGAATTGACCATATAGTGCTTGAAACTTTAGAATGAATGCTCAGTGCTTACATAGCTGTAAGATCAACTCCAATAGAAATTTTGACTAATTTAGCTTCCATGATTGGAAACTATAGAAATCTTAGCCAACACTATCACCTTCAATAGTTTGATAACAACTAAAATTTGACTCAAAATAAATGGTGAAACTTTTCATGGTAGGTAGTAACATGAAACGTATAGATTTCTTCTTAGTTTTAATCAATACTTTGTATCATTTTTTATGCATATATGATCTTTTCAAAACTGAATGATTGGAACTGATGTATAATTGATCTTTGAAATATCAATACCATACATACCTCTTGATTTCCTAGTTGGGGGTGGTGTGATCACCTAATCCATTGGATGAAGTGATCTCATCTATACTTGATGTACTCTAATCTTCTTTTTTCTTCCATGTCTTGTTCATCTACACTTTGAATTCTTCAACATTAAACTTTCCTTTTCCTTTATTAAATTTATTGCTAGATTATTTTGAACTTGTTGGAGAATTTTGGCTTATGTGACCAGTCTTTAAACCACTAAAACATGTAGTTGAACTCAACCATCTATCGTAGCCACTTCTAAAATGTGTTCTAATGAAAATTCCCAACAACATTTCCACACTCTTGACAATAGTGACAACTATAACTTGTATTGTAATCCCAATTATAGGATCTATCAGTATGGTTTACCTTGGCTTGCTTGTTTGATGACCAATTAGGCTTTGATCTGCACTCATATGCTCTATGTCCATACTTCATATAGTTGTAGCAATAACCTTCAAATATTCATGTTCTTAGTGTCTTGGTCTTGCATTCATGTACCTAATCATCTTGATTATTGTACTTATAATACTTACCCATGGATTTCTTCTAATGGTTATGATTTGCATTGTTCCTCCTACAAATATTTGTTGTATGACCTATCTTTCCACAATTATGACAAGTAGGTTTATAGTTATTACCTTTGTTTCTTCTTTGTTCACCATATTTTTTTGATTCTCCTCATTTAGTGTTAGTGTAACCCAATCCAATAGTATCATTATTGGATCTAGGAGATCTCATCAATTTCTTAAAATACCTAATCACTTCACTAGGTCTATTCAAACTTTCAGCAATTTTTTTTTTCTCTTTTTAGATCATTTCTTAATTATTCATTCTACAACTTTAGTGTTATGATATCAATATCCTTTGCATCCTATTCACCTTTGATGTCTTCTCTTCCAATCTATTGGTCAGTATCCTTTTTCATCTTCAATCAAAAATTTGTCTTCTTCAACTTTCTTTTTCTACTTGGTCACTTTAGTAATACTAATTGGACTTCTTGTTCTATCCTAAGATTTTTAACCTCTTCAGTGAACACTCTATTTTTCTCCACTAGGTCTACAACTACTACATCATATTCACTTGTGTTTCCATCTATAAACAATTCATCAGTGTCAATATTTTGATTATGTGTGTCATTCTCTTCAATAGCTAACATGTTCCTTTTCTTCAATGTGTGATTAAACTCATCTCTGGCTTTATTAAGCTAATTTAGGAAAAGTTGGATTTCAATATTCTAATTCTTAATAGGCTTTCTCAATTTGTAGACTTCCATTTTCAAGATCTTTGCTCAAAGCTACAAAGCTTTCCTCTCCAAAGAACAGATCTCTATTAACATCTTTTTGTAATAGAATAGGGAATATAAATTATTGGTGGTGGGGGGGGTTTGAGTCCGTCCTTCAAAAATTTAACCCTTAAAATATTCACCACACATCCATCTCACAATTTGCATGTACATTGAAATAGCTAGCTCAACATATTCATTCATATGATGAAATAAAAACCATTCAACATGTATATGACACAAGATGTTTTGTTATCCTAAAAACCTCTAATTAGAAGTTAAAACTAGAGTGTTGATGACAACCACAAATCTTAACTACTACAATAATCAATAGTAGAATTTTGGTAAATAAATGACTACTTGACTAAAATTTTTAGTCACATGACTAAAAATGATCAAATTCTACTAATATCTTGTAATATATAAGTAGCTAAATAAATGACTAATTTGGTCATTAGGTAAAATCATATAGTTAGATAAAGATAAGTGACTAGATAAATGACTGAATAATTTGTCACTAATGATTAGTCACCCAAACAAATGATTAAATGAATGATTGATAAAAAATTTATCATATTAAATAATCATTCATTAACTATTTTATAACTTAAATTGATTGTTAATAGATTTATTTTTCCCATCAATACATTATTACTAATTAACTTCCTTGGATGTCCTCTCAATTGATATTGCACTAGAAACGAACTTAATATCACCTCAATTCACACTCAACTTCCTCAAAATCTATCTATAGACACTTGAAGAAAGTAAAAACCCTCCACACACTAAAAATAAATCTCCAAGTCTATATCTACATAACAAAAAGATTAATTATCAATTAAATATTTTATAATCTTAACAAATAATTGCTATTAATGAAATTAAAATCATGTAATAACCATCTTTATAAAATAAAATATTAAAACTACATATATTTAACTAAGAACGAACTCTATGGTCAGAAATAACCATCCTAAAAAATTGGAGAACAAACTAAAATAATGAGTTGACATCAATATCCAATCATTGAAGAAACAATTTTTTTCCCTTAAATTATTGTCATGAAAGACTGAAATATCATAAAAAGTATTTAACTTCTAGCATGTCATTCAACTATTGGATCACTTTAATTTTAACTTTAACTTTTTTTTGAAAAAGGAGTGGTAAAAGTTTATTCAATCAGAGCAGAGGCCAAAGGTTTGGATCAACACTACATATTTCTATCCTCTAGTAACAACTATTCAATGATCCCACAATACTTAGGATGTAACTCATTGATACCATTAATATCCCATCTATCCACATTCTCTGAAGCCCACTTTGTGAAACAATCCACCACTCTATTCCATTCATGAGGGATATGATGAAAGGAGACAAAGTCCAAGTACTACAAAGACTAAGAATTTGTATAGCCAAAGAGGCAAGTTGCAAACTAACATCCTCCAACCTTTGATTATTTAGCATATCCACAATAATCTAGAAGTTAGACTCACATTTGATCTTCTACCACCCTAAAGAGAAACCACACTCAATAGCAACCTTGATAGCAAGAGCTTTTATCAGATTATTAGAATGTTGACCCTCCTAAATAGAGAAGAGAAAAATTGCACCACCATCACTGCCTCTACCAATATCCCCAATACTAGCATGACCAGGGTTCCCCCAAGAAGAACCATCCATATTGATCTTAAAGATCCCAGTCAAGGGAGGAGCCCACCTCCCATCCTGATAAACCTACTACTTAACATGGCTATGTCTATTTCCATAAGTGTATCTTCGACTATTATTTCCCAAGTTTATATTCCTCATTATGACTTGATCCCCAGGATCTATAGTATTAGACATATCACACTTTGCATAAATAGTCTCCTAGAGCCTATTAAGAATTATCTTCTAGAGTTGAAAGCTTCCTAATTTGGCATCACAAAATTTTTTGCAATTCCTCTCTAGCCAAATGGTTCCAGAGAATGAAGATCAATCCAAAAATCCAAGAAACTTGTAAGACATAAGTCTTCACTAGAGGCCTATCCAAGCTTTCCCAGAAATCAATAAGAAAAGTAGCATGAATACAACCATGATACCAAGCATCCCACCATCTATGCCATATCTCTCTCAAAAAAGGGCAAAGAGAAAACAAGTGGGAAACACACTCCTCATTGTGCATACAAAGAGAGCAAATCAAAGGTCCCTAAAAACGTTCTTTTGAGCTAATAGCCATAAGAAAAAGTTACATTTGGGCCAAGAGAAGTTTCTCCAAGCCATAGTAAATTTATCTTTTAGACTAGGACTCCAAGCCAAGTTGTCCCTCCCATAAAGGGAGTTGGGAAACCTATTCTTAAAAACTTTAGAAAGAAGGGCACAATACTCATCAGAGCCACAAACCAACCACTCTTGAGAATCCCTCTAGCAAGTCACCTCAACCTAAACTAACCTAGGCATTTGATAGTCTTAAAATGCTCCACCTTAAGCCATCCAACATTAGTAAAAGTATGGGAAAGGCATAGAAGTTGGGGAAAGCTAGAGAGAATGGGAGGGTGGCCATCCTAAGAGTCTTGCCAAAATAGAGCATCTGAGCCTCTGTTACAAATCTAGAAGAGACCCTCCTTAACAAGTTGGGCTCCCTTCTTAAGAGTATCCCAAATACAAGATCCTTTACCCACCAAAGGAAGTCATGACACCACAAAGAAATTCACACAAACAAAGTACTTATGGTAAGAGTCTTGGCCCAATCTTGATCTTGATTGTTACACCATTTCTAGTACAACTTGGTGGCCAAGGCCATGACAATAAGAGACATCAATCTAAGCCCAAGGCCCTCGACATGTTATAGACTACCCATAGAATCTCACTTGATCAAGCTCTACTTCAAGGATGGAAGGCTGCCAGACCAAAGGAATTGCCGAGATAAAGCATCAAAGTCCCATACAAAATTAGAGGGGGGAACCTGAACACAACACCTACAAATGGGAAGAGACTGGACCATAGTCTTTAGCAAAACCACTCTCCTAGCAGAAGATAACCATTTGTAAGTCCATTGACTAACCATACTCTTGAATTTATCCAAAATCCCCTACAAGTCATCCCTCCGCTGAGCACCCAAGGACCCAAGGGACCCCAAGGTACATCAAAAGAAGAGAACCAATTTGAAATCTAAGAATTCTAGCAATCCTATTCCAAATAAGTCAAGGAGAATTAATAAAATAAATAGAAGACTGATAATCATTAATTCTCTAACCTAATGCTTTCAAATAGGCATGTAAAGCTTTCTTGATATTCACTACCTCACTAAGTCTAGCCATGCCCATAAATCTGGTATCATCCATAAACTGAAGATGAGAATAAGGATAGTCATTTTTCTAGCTCCAACCTTGGATACGACCTTGCCACACCTAAGTTTTTAGAAATTTTCCAAGATCCTCCACTATGATAATGAACAAGTAGGGAGATAGAGGGTCCCCTTGCTGAAGTCCTTGAGAGGCACCAAACAAATCTGAAGGTTCTCCATTTTTAAGAACTAAGAAGGAGGATGAGGTCATACAGCTAAGAACCCACTCCACCCACTCCTTAGGAAACCCAAAAGTCAAAAGAATTTTCTATAAGAACTCCCAACTCACCCGATCATAAGCTTTGGCCATGTCTAGTTTAATAAACATAGCTTTCTCCTTAGAAGTAGCCATAGAGTGGACTACCTCCATTTCTATCACAATCCCATCTAAAAAATTTCTTCCATCAATAAAGCCACCCTCTTCAGTAGAGATCGAAGAACCAAGGAGTGGCTTAAGTCTCTCAGCTATCAATTTGGTGATAATCTTGTAGACAACATTACATAATGTTATAGGCCTAAATTGGTTCAACTAATTAGCACCTTCCTTCTTAGGTATGAGAGCCAAGAAGGTAGAATTCAAAGACTTTAGCATCTATTTACTCTTAATCTGATTCCTAGACCACATCTAGGAGATTATACTTTATTATCTCGCAAAATTCTTGGAAAAACTCAATTGGAAAGCCATTTAGGCCAGGGGCCTTAGCTTTCTTCATATTAAAAAAAAATTTCTCCAATTTAGGAAGCAAGATAGGGCTCAAGAGGGTGCCATTCATTTATATAGAGACAAGGTGAGGGATACAATCAAAGATGTCCTACTCCTCTAGCCCATTAGATAGATCCTCTTGAGTAAAGAGATCAGAGAAGTAATTGACTACTTACCTAGAGATATCATCCCAATAAAAGATCTAAGTTCCATCAATTAAGATAAGAGAGGAGAGAGAGTTCCCATGCCTTCATGCCTTAACAAAGTTGTGAAAGAAAGTAGTGTTCCTATCCCCCTCCTAAAGCCAATTGACATGAGATTTTTTATTCCAAAAAATCTCCTCCCAAAGCTCCCATTCTTCTAGATCCTTAAGAGCAAAGGACTAAGATTTACAATGCTCAAAGTTCAACCCATGGTTAGGAATCTAACAAATAATATTATCCAGCTTGGTTTGAGCAGTAGTCTTCTGAACATGTAGATTCCCAAAACACTATTTATTCCATCTCTTAAGTTTGTACATCACATGTTGAAATCTCTTATTGAAAGTATACATGGTTGTACCATGGGTAGGCATCCCCTCATACCACCAATCCACCATAAGATTAGGTAAAGATAAGCCTTTGAGCCACATGAACTAGAATTTTAAAGAGGGATTCTTGGTGACTTTGTATGAAGTGATGGAAAGCTTAATGAGACAGTGATCTAAGCTCCTCCAGTCAATAATTTTAGAATTGGCAATCCACCTATTGTCCATCCAATAGCAGGAAACCAAAAATTTTTCAAGATCTTCTAAGATAGCCTCACCATGAAATCTCTAATTATTCCATGTAAAGACACCATTGGTTGGCTTCACATCAATGAGAATCAATGAGCCAATAATATCTCAAAGCAGATTTGAAGATGGGTCTAGCCTAGCTAGCCCACCTCATTTTTCCTCTAGACTAGTAACTACATTAAAATATCCAGCCATAATCCATGGAAGAAAAGGGTCCAAGGACTAGATGAATCTAATATGAGACCATAACTAGGATTTACCTAAAAAATTAGTAGGATCATAAATATTAGATAAAAGGAACCTTTCTCCAATCTCAAAGCTACTGGCAACAAAACAAGTAGAGGATTGACTAGAGATCCACCATAAGGGGGAGACTTTCCTTGGGTCCCAAAAGCAAGCCACTCCCCTTGAACTATTCAAGGCACCCACCCCCTACCAAGAGCTCTCTAGAAAGATACATGCAACACAATTAGCCAATCCATCCAATGAAATTTTAGTTTCCTGAATAAAGACCATATCAGGAGACTGTGACTCAATTAATATCCAAACAAGTCTTTTTTCTAGGGATGTTGCTCAACCCCCTTACATTCCATGATAGAATAATCATTTTTGGGGGTGGGAGAAATGAGAATCAATGTGTTTCACAGACCTAGACTCAACCAAATTTTTACCCATTATCTTCACCTTTTCTTGATCAATCTTCCTACCACTCTTTGAAAGTTTATCTAAAGGTGTCTTTTTAAAAGATTTTTGTTGCATGCCTAAGATAAGAGGAGCCTTATTACTCTTTGTAGAATTAAAGGTCCCCTTAGGAATAGGGGGCTCAGGAGCCAACAAGACTAGGTCCTTCAAACACTGTGACCCACAAAGATCTCCATTATCCTAGACAAGAGGAGACAAATCAATATCCAGCTGTCCAACCTGTTGGTCCCCTATAAATAGAATATGATCCTTGCTCTACATATCCCCAACTTGAATCTCTTGCTAACCTTTAGCTTCAAAAGATAGCTCGATTGAAATATCTTCCTCTTGGACCATGTCTCTGAGAGCATCAAACTTGGTAAAGGCTCTGTTTAGTCTACCTCTCCATCTAGGTTCTCTTCCTATGTTTGCCTTTGTTATGAGACTTAAACCGAGTAAATCCCTCACTATCAATAGGTCCATTAGATAAAGTAGGGGGTCTTATTCTTGGGACATATGGGATGTAAATGCCCATATTCATGGCAGATTTTGCAACTAAATGGTAGGGTCTTGTAATCTAGCTACTGGATGTAGGAAACTAAGCCCATACAAATATCCATAGAATCTGGCAACAGATTATTTAAATCAATGTCTACACAAATGTGAGTAAAAGAGATTACCTTATGGTCTTGAGTCTGTGTAGCCGATCCCATAGGTTTTCCAAGAAGAAAGGAGATTGAGTGAAGAATATCATCCCTCCAAAATTCCAATGGAAGTTTTAGCAAGTGAACCCACACTAGAACTTGAGAGAGGATTTCCTCAGTAAAGTTAAAGCCCATGTGCTAGGGCTTGATGAAGAGCCCCACCTAATTAAGGAAATAAGGGCCACCTTGAAAAGCCTTATTCCTATCTGACCTACTTGAAAGGATAACCATAAAATAATTATTAGCTAATATTAGAATAACCATATCTCCTTCTAGGTTCCACACCTGGCGAGCCCAAGAATCCAACACAAGAAATGAAAGGTGAAGGCCCATAAATTTTCAAATAAGAACATGATTACTCTAATACTCAACATCCTCCAAATCTTGTTTAGGTTGAATAAAAAAAATTGGTCAAACCTCTCGGCAAACATCCATTAATTTTTTGTAACCAAAATTTCTCATTTGGAGAGGATTCTCCTTTCCTAGATTGGGATTTACCATTTAGATCCTTACTATTGGCATGCAACACCAATGCCGACTCACCCATCTCTAAATCTTCACTAGAAGATAGGGAGAAAGTGATACCAAAATCCCCCATTCACCCCAAATTTGGAATCAGTAGACAAAAGAGGGAAAGATGGGGTAGAAGCCCCACACCCACACATCATTGTAGACCCCCAGAAAGGATGTGGTAATCGTGATGTTTAGGTTGTAGATGACCACCCATGACTAGAGGAGAACCAAGCTGCCTAAACCAACAACACCCACCCAAGAAAAAGAAAGTAGTGGTCCCTAAAATTAGCAAACAATTAGGTTGTAGGCAGAAAAGACTCATCGTAGGTCAAGCTAGGGCACATAGGCCCAAGTAGCAGACCAAGAATTGCAGACCATCTCCATTTTAACTTCAACTTTAATAATTAATAAACCTTGAAATAAAATGATATAGCTTCTTTATTATGGAAATGATAACAACTAGAAAAGTGTTATGAAAAAATACATTTTTTCTATCATCGTCTAGAATTTAATGTCTACTCTTAACATGTTTTATCAATAAAGATAAATTAAATATATTTCATTGTACTAATTTTTGACTTTTTAAAAAAATATTATTACATATAAAATGATGTGTAGATTTTCTTCAACTAAGGGAATCAAATAAATCTTCATTGCAAATAAAATTGAGATATTTGTTGTTTCAATTAGGTAGTTATGTCCAGGTAGTCACATTTAACTATAGGCAGTTACCAAAAATTTAGAATTTCAAATTTGAACTGTATGATTATTACAAAAAAAATTGGGATAAGAACTTATATTTGAGGACAAGGTTTGGGTTTTGGAGATTATCTTGTCTATAACACTTGTAGCTTTGTGTAGAAAGTCTTTGTTTGAAATAATTTGTTAAAGATTCAACAAATAAATTTGTACCTATAATTAGAAAATACTATCTATTTTAACATATGATATTTAATCAATTTTGGGTGAATCTTATGCAAGGTTAGATGTGTGCTCCAAGATTTCAATGACCATCCTATCAAAGATTGCACAGAATTTGGACCTATCAATATGCAAGTATTTACCTTCTACTTTTTATTCTTATTTGTAATGGTTAAATTAACTTTACATAATAAAATAGTAATTAATCATTGATAAAAAAATATATTACAAAGTGTGATCATATAAATCCTAAGTTATTTAATTAAAAGAATATGTCCCCCTCTTAATTAAATAATAAAATCCCTTTATCATAATTATACATAAGTGTGATTTTTAAAAATCAAATAAATGAAATAACTCAATATAACATGCACTCTTTTTAGAAATTTCCTTAAAGCAGACATACATATGATTTTCTAAAATGAAATAAAGAAAATTACACAACATAAAGTACACTCTTTATAGAATTTTCCTAAAATATGAACCAACCTATAATAAACAACAAGATCTCTACCATTTCTTAACTTTTAATCTCAGATGCTCATTCATTTCTAATTTGTATAAAAGAAACCTCTCTCCTCATTTCAAAAGACCTTAGGTTTTTTCTATCATTATGTTGCTCTCATTTTTTAATTTCTTAAGAATTTTTCTTAGATTTTTTCATATTAGCTTATTCTTCATTTCTTGTATATATCTTAGATAATCTAGCTTAATAATTTTAGATTCTAATCTTTCATTTATGCTAGTTTAGATTTTCTTCTTGCTTATTTAACTTATTTTCTATCATACATGTATTAATGGAGAGTTAAATCATATAGCTTAATTTGAAGAATTTGTAATCTTCCATCTATAGTAGTTTAGATTATCTTCTTTTCTTAGATTTACTAGTTTGTAATTATGCATGTATCAATGAAGTTCTTTAGATAGTTGCAAACTCATTACACGCTACCTATTTACATTTTTCCTATCTTAATGCACCTAGCACAAGTGATGCTTAAATAAGTGAGAGCTAATTATTTATATTAGACATTATTCAACTCACATATTTTCTAGGTTAATTAATATCTCGAAATTACATTTACAATATCTATTTGTGTGTTTGATTCAAATATTTAAACTAGTTAAAACTTCTAATTAATAAGTAGTATAACTAAAAAATTTAAAATTAATTTCTATTGATTATATAATTTAATAATTAAAATATATTTAAGACTATTTTTAGATTACAATTTAGAATTTTTAGAAATATTAATTTCTACTAATTGTCTGATGTTTCTAGATTATTAGGTTTAGGTTTAGGGTGTGTAAGTTAAAGTATTTTCTAGAAGTTTGAGTCAGCTATAGTAGTTTCCAAAAATTTGTAGATATTTTTTCTTCTTGGCTAATGCTAGATTTCTCTAGAATACTGTATGTTTGCCTATGAAAAGATACTATATGCTCATTTGAGATCATGGTAAATGAAATATAATATATTTTATTGTGCAGCAGCACATTGTGTTGTTCTATGTTTTTTGTTATTTTTTCTACTGCCCATCCAACCGATTGGTATCACATCCCAAGGTTAAAGATCATGGAAAGATAAAGATTTTAGAACACAAGGATCTAAATCCTAGAGAGGTGAAGACTACAAAGTCAATGGCTGAAAAATGTTCGTAAGATTTGAGCTAATGTGAAGCTTTGTTAATATTTTCTATTAAGAAGTTAAGGAAATGTAGATAAGGCTGAAAATGAATGGTTGTTTAAAGATATATTTCTATGAAGAGGAAAATGTGTGACTTGATTTGTTTTATATGTGTTATTATACTAGTTTGCAAAAAATGAGTGAATGAAGTTTCATGTCTTAATTGCTGAAAGGGGAAAATATTTATTTGTGACAAAAGCTTTGAAGAATTTCATAAAGAAATCTTCAAAGGATACAATAGTGAGTTGTTGAAAAAGGATAAATTTTGTTTAATCTCTTTTATTTCAATGGGAAAAGCTGGTAGAGTTCAAAAAGAGAAGACAAATAAGTTAGAGGAGGAATTAGTGACGGTGAAGAAATAAAATGCAAGATTATTGTGTGAAAAAAAATATTTTGCAAAAAGAATTGGAAAAAGTAAGAAATTAAATGGGAGAAGTAAAGTCTAAATTGTTAAATAAAATTAGTGTCCATATAGAGGAAATCAAAGAGGTAGAGGATAGGCTAAAATTTGTGGAAGAAGTACATAATTGGTAGGTGAAGAAAACAAGCAAGCTTAGAGAGAAAAATAAAGAATTAGAAGAAAAGTTAATTTTTTTTTTATGATGTTGAGAAATAGAACAAAGTTTTAGAACAAAATATAAAGAAATTGGAAGATGAAAATAGTATATTAAAGAAGGAATTGTCTACTCTAAAAAAAGAGAAAGAATGTTTGAATTTGAAACCATTTGTAAGTGATGTATCATGTGACACAAATGATTTGTGTGGTTTTTGCAATTAAGAAAAGTGGTTTTACTAAAGTTGAAAGTGTTTGTGATGAAAAGTGTAAGAAAACAAATGACAAGAAGTTTGTAGATTTTGTTTTTTATGATAATAATAGTATTGGTTTAAAGATTATGGAAAAAATGAGTTTCAAAGGTAAAGGTCTAGGAAAGGATGAACAGGGATTAAGGAATCAAATTAAGACTATAATCAAGCCAAAATATGCAGGTCTTGGATATGATGTAGGCAGTGAAAAGGTGACTAAAGGTTCAAGAGAATCGATTGAAAGCACAAAGATTGTGCAATGTTCACATTATACTAGGAAAGGGCATACAAAGGATAGATGTTGGAATATACATCCTTGTGATATTTGTGCTTTGAAAAATAATTGTTATAAGACATGTTGGAATAGGGATTGGAAAAATGATTCTATGGCAAGTTGCATAAAAATGGATTGTGGATGGAGCTATAGATCAAGTTGACAAAGAATTATAGGAATGATCAAAGGTTTATTTAGGTACAAATGTTCAAGTGTAAGAAGGAATGCAACATCATTGGGAAAAAAATTAGAGCAAGACATCAAAGAGTCAAAAGGTTATTGGCATTCATGATGAATGAGGCAAGATTATTAGTATATCTAGTGAAAAGAGGAAATTGTTGGCAGCCAGATGTTGACAAAATGTTTTTAGAAATTAAAGGTCGTAGCCTTGGAAGACAATACTCATGTAGTAATAGATATGTAGATTACATGGCATGTTGGAATTTGTATGCTACAAATTTTGATAGTAGAAATTATGGGGGAGTGTTAGAAATATTAATTTCTACTAATCATCTAATTCTTTTAGATTATTAGGTCTAGGTTTAGGCTATGTCAGTTAAAGTATTTTCTAGAAGTTTGAGTTGGTTGTAATATTTTCCAAAAGTTTGCAGATATTTTGTCTTCTTGGCTAATGCTAGATTTCTCTAGAATATTGTATGCTTGCCTATAAAAAGTCACTATGTACTTATTTGAGATCATGGTGAATGAAATATAATAAATTTAATTATGTGGCATCACATTGTGTTGTTCTGTGTTTTTGGTTATTTTTCCTGCTACCCATCTAGCAAAAATATAATTACTTATAGAGCTAAAAAGTTTTAAGAAATATAATTTAATTATAATTTCAATATTTATAGTTTAAATAAAATTTATTTATTAAATAATTATACTAACATGACTTTATAATTAGAATTAGATTTAAGTTTAATATTAAAATTAAAACTCACTAGATAAATGTGTTCAACCCTATCTTTATCATGAAGATGCACTAATCGTTCTTTGTTGTTTATGCTAGGGTTTTAGTGACAAAATTTTCACCCCATGAAATGAAAAACTACAATTTCAATGTTTATCATGATAATGCTTGATCAAGAGCTTTGAAAATATTATTTTCAATCCATGAATAGTAATTAAAATGTGCTTAACGATGTAGAATCTACATAGAGTGCATTAAGTAAGATATCACTCCCAAATATAGGGCCTAAAATATTGAGACATAGGTAAGACACTAACTCATTTGCAAATATGATTTCCATATTCAAAAAATGAATTATTTTGAAATGATTTTAATGACCCTATAATAAAAACAAATAGGTTGAAGTTATATTCCTACAATGGTTTCCTTAATCCTCATTGTATACATAGGATGCCATGTATGGAAAATGATAGGTAAATACATTTTAGGTCAATCATTGAACTGGTTGAAAAAATGTCTTCATTACAAGATACACATAGATCTGCTTGACTAAATTCCTTCATTGCAGTATACACAGATCTGCTAGAATGAACACCTTTATTGCATGATATATAGAGATCTTCTTGATTAAACACCTTATTGTAGGATAAACATAGATTTTCTTGATTAAATGTCTATGAGGCCTCGCCCTGACCCATTATAGCATAGTTGATACATTATTATTTTTTGATACTCATGACTCGATATGTCGAGACATTATCGAATACACTGAACATTATTATATTATTTTATGTTGTGTGGTGTTTTACTTTTAGATGTTTAAATTATGCTATTTAATGTTTTATGAACATGTACACTAATGAAGTAGTGTAGAAAGTGAATGCATAAATTAACACTTTGATTATGCAATTTTAAAGGTTAAGAATATGAGTAGAAATGAGATAAACAACTAGTTATTTAAAAGATGGATGTTTTTAATTTTTTCATTTCCTTAATAAGTTATATATATGCATGTGATTTTCTTGTGCTACTGATGTGTGCAATGAGTGTGCGGGATATTTTAGCTAGAAAATCTAATGGAGAAATGAAACTGAACCCTATGTACAATTTTTGGAAACTAGGGCTAAATTTGATGAAAGATACAAACCCTGTTATTCATATATTATTTGTATCATGGATTGAATGAATGTATCATTTTATAATCATTAAGTGTCAATATTTTACAACAAGAATTTTTTAGTATCACTTGAAACTCATGGATTGTATATGCATTCCAACATGATAGTTAGGTTTAACTAAGTAACCTAAAGATCTAAGTTGGACTAGCTTAGTGACCTTTTTCCTAATCAATTTGTAATCAAGATTAATTACCCTATTCTAGATTAGTGATTAATTTGCATTTTTGAGGGTTGTTAACAAGCCAAAAATCTTTTAAACTAAGTACCTAAGGGGTATGGGTATGGGTTGGGGGCATTTTTCACCCCCTAGCCCCTTTTGTTGACTTTTATGGTTACCAAAATATATTATTTTTGCTTTCTTGCAAAAATTGAATGTTTTCACTAGGAGAAGGATAAGTTTGACTCCACCTTGAGGTTACCCTTATGGCTAGTTGAGTTTGAAGACTCTAGAGCACTCAAGCAAGTGGGGGAGTTATTAATTTTTGAAGGTGGTTGAGTTAGTAGCTTATTTAGAGGAAAATTTGAGACAGTTTGAGTGTTCACCCAACCTCTAGTTTTAGAGAGCATTTTAGGATAAAAGGAGAAGGAGAAGGAAGGGAAGGTCATCTCAAATTTTTCAATTTCCATAACCTTATTGTCAAGGTAGGAATCCCTAAGCTGATATTGTTCATGTTTTGTTTCATGCTTAAGTTATTTTGTTTGCATATGTATGTTTGTGTGTGTGTTGAGTATGTTTGAGAGGGATTGAAATGGGTCTTTCTTGAATGGCTATCCTTTGTATTTTTATTTGATTTTTGAAATGATTGTATGGGTTGTATTGGCATTACTCAACCTCAGATAGGGTAGAAGTGGCCATGTACGGGACAAGGTCATTAGTTGGACTCCAATAGTGCAAAGTCTCTTCTTAGGACAATAAGAGGGAAAGAGAGTAGGGTGTTATGGGCTCCTATTCATCAGCACAAACCATGTTTTGAGTTTTGGATTATAAGAATTGGAAGAATAGAAGTTCTTGAGTTATAGCCCCAAAAGGGCACCTATTATGGTGTTGTGGCTAATGTCTCCTATTGGAAAAATCCACCTTCTCCATAGTCTAGTTCAATGATGAACCTATTGTTCAAATCAGGATGGGAGTGAATGTTTGATTTTGTCTTCATGTTATGATTGGTTGTCTCCCAGTTAGTTTTTGTTATCTCCATGATCATCATGATGTATGACAGACCTCGTAATGGTTTCCCTATTGTGGAGCCAAAAAGGAAATTAAAAATTGTTATTACAATTCAGTTATGTTGGGAGATTTCTCCTCAGGATATTAATCCTATGTAAAAAATGTTATATTTAAAATCTTTGTTGAAATGGCTATGAAGTCAAGTTTTCTTCCTAGTTCTTTCCAAGTAGAGCCTTTGAATTAGCTGGTTCAATAAAATAAATGAAAAATAACTGAACCACATTGTTGATAAAAAAATTAGGTATCATTCTTGCCTATGAGTCTTCTAATTTCTTTTAGTTTTTGCATATGTTAAAAATTAGATGTGATGATTTCTACCTTACTATGACATTTTTATGTCTCGTAATCATATTCAATGATTTGGATTAATTAGATAAAATTTTGAAATATAATTATGCCATTTTAAGTTCAAAATATGTTAGAGGAAATTTAATGTTATGATCAAGACTTCAATTCATTTTTGTGAATATTAGGACAAAAAATAATCTTAGATTGTTGTTAAAACAAAATATTCAACTCCTTCATTTAACTAAGTATTTGGTAAATCTAATTAGAATAACCTTCTTGTCATAAAAATAATTTTCTTTGAGAATATATGCTTAGAAAAAAATAGGCTTGAGAAAAAAAATGTGCCCCAAGAGTAAAAACTCTCTGGATTTTGTGTGACAACAAAATTAAATATTCTCTTGAACAAAGAATCTCGAGATTCTCTAAATATCCCCTAATACATAATAAAGGTTTCAAATTAAATAAAGGAAAAATAATATATAAAATTAAATATGAATACATTCCTAAATATCCTATCCTATTCTAAAGGTCCCAACTGCAAAACTTTATGTCATTAATCCTTACCCCTTTTGGCGCAGGCTTAATTGACCCAAAAAAATACATTAAATGGGATGGGGTTGCTTCCCTTTGTATCGCCATGTGTACTTGACTGACATGTCAATGGAATTAATGGGCAGTTTAAATGTGTGCAAATTGGAGTTTAATAAAAAGTCAACATATTTATTGTGGGGATAATTTTTCAATGAGCTTATTATTTTTCTCCCCATGCAATTTTCTTTTAGCAACATAAATTTGCTGCCATGTCTCCTTAGGATCACGTCCAACCTTGTCATGCATGGGGAAGCACTTAGGAAAGTGCTAAGGAGAAAAGAGGAAGTTTGGAGTAAAAGTTTTAAAAATAATAGCAAAGGGTTAAATGCATAGACTTTGGTTATGTTGATTAGATAGCCCTTACTCCTTAATATCCCCTTGGTTAGGTGTAGAGGGCAAAGGGGAGGGTATTAAATTGCTAGGCTAGCGCATGGGGCTACTTGGGTAGCATATTTAAAAAATGCATGACCTAGGGTAGTTAGGGGAAGTAGGTAGTTTAGTATTAGTTTTAGTATGTTTTTAATTAGTATTTTTAGTAATGTTAATAATTGTTTTTATTTTAGTACTAGTTAAAAGTTAATTAGTATAATTTAGATTTAGTTAAGTATGTTTTAGTTAGTTTAATTTTTAAGTATTTAATACGTTTTTGTTTAGTTTAGTTTTATTTTAAATATTTTAAATTAGATAAAGATTATAGTATTTAGTTTTTGGGATATTAATTAGTTTTAATTTGAAATGTTTTAAATTAAATCCAGTATAAATTAGATAGAGTTAGAGTACTAGTCAAGTTGTATTATTTGAGTTATTATTTAGCCTTAGTTAGAGTAATGATGGTATTATTGTGTTAGTTTAAAATCAAGTTAAGTTATTGGATGTTAGATGTTACTTTACTTAGAGAGTTTTTTTAATTTCTAATGTCTCAAATGATTAGAGTCATAATTATTTATATTGTTATTAGAATAATTGAATTATATTGTTATTAATATTTGGATCAAATAATGTTATAATGTTCAGATTCATGCTACTTTAAGTAGTTGCAAATTATGATTTCTAGAAGATTTAACAAATTGTTGGTTTAAGTATGAGTTATTGAAAAGTAAATAGAAAATAATATATTGTTTAAAATTAATGTATAATGAAACAAATGTCAAAATCAATCTAATAACGAATGTTCAAATTTAATGGCCTATTCCTACACATTGATTATAAAACTTAATGGAATGTCAGGACATTGTTAGGAGAACCCATATCTATCTTAAATTATACCTATACTTTAACTTAAGAAGCAAACACATCAAATGTAGTGGATTTAATTGTCATTGCTTTAAAAAAAACATTACTTGTGTTTTTGCCCTTGTTTTTTGGGCATGACAATGTCATCATTACAGGATACACAAAAATTTGATTGTTTCAAAGGAATATTAGAGATTTAAAATAAGCATAATGAGTATTTTTAAGAATAAATGATAGTGAGCATGCATCATTTTGTCATCTATTGTATTTTTAAATGCTCTATTCAATGGGCTTGTGCAAGGTATGATGATAGAGGATGCAATTCAAATGTTTGAAAATTTTCATTAAAAATGCATGGTACATATCGACTACTTTGGTAACTTTCTTTTCAATCCACACAATATAATGATTCACCATGAACATAGGAAACTCCATCACAACCATATATAAGCTTTTATGATTGTAATGGAATCTAAAATGACAATGCCCACAATGATGGAATAGGTTGAAGTATTTGACTAGAATCCACAAATAGATCATTTCAAGGAATTATATCAAATAATTATAGGATATGGAAAACTTGTTACAATAACTCACCAAAGAAAATTTGTTTTGCATATTTACTAGGTTTTATACTTTGAAATGTCAATAGAATAGTGCATGAAATGTGGAGTCTAGACATGGTGTTTGAACCGTTTGACTAAATTATTGGAGTGACACCACAAGATGATTATATTAGAAAAGTTTGTCTATCTACAAAATAGAAATGATAGCAAAATGTTTGACATAATGCTTATAAAGAAATGTCAAATTATAGAATATGATGATCGTATGCTTCAAAAATAGGGTTGGATAATAGGTTAAAAAATTGTCCAAAGGGATATCTATGTCATGGATTATAGGAAATGTGTAAGATGGGTTGGTTGACTGATGTTTGTTTTAAATAATTTTAAAGTAATGCACTCAGTTGTTGTCCTTTTTATGTTAAGTTTAGGAGATTTAGAATAGAGTATTAGCATCTATTAAAGGTTATAGGATCATATATTTGATAGATCATATTAAAGAGATATCCTCTTTGAATGCAATGATTTTATAAATGAATTTGGTCAAAATTTGTAGAAACTTTTGAATAAGTAAACTTTATAGGCATAAAGCCATTTTGGAAGCATTTAGCAATGTGTCTACACCAGGTTGGTAGCTTTGTAACACCATGCCTACCATACCCGATTCATATGAAATATCCAATTGTAAAATAATTTCATAGATGTCTCAATCTAGAAATATCTTGTTTCCTTCATTTGTCAAGCCAATATCTACAAATAGGGTGAGAGTGCTTTGTAGGCTAATCACTATCTACATGCAATGCTTACCTCTTGTTCTAATTTCTTTTATTGTTGCAATTTTTAGGTAGATAAATTTGATTACAAATACAATTTTTTTCCTCTCATGAGACTCTCTTCCTTTCTACACCTATAAAATTATTTTTAATAATGTATGTCTTTGTAGCTAGATGACGAATCAATTTTTCCTATCTTAACTGCAGATTGCATCCAAATATTTTTTCCTTAATAACATTGGTGGTTTATTGGTAGGATCTAATAAGTGTAGTTTTTTATTATTAATTGGTATTTAAATTAAGCTTTGATAGGATCTACTATTATCTCATTTTTTTAGTTTTGTAATTGGGCATATGCTAAATTCATCTTTTATTTCTTTGGTAGCTTCCTATCAAACACTCCATCTAGTCCAGTTTTCCCAATAGATCATGTTTCAAATAACATAACTATAAGTAACCATATGCAAGTGCATGTGCAAAGGTTTTTGTTTATGTTTTTTCTTGTATTCTCTTAGTAACTATATCTTCTTGATATTTTTTGGTAGACTGATCCAAACATTTCAGAAGAAGATTGAAGTAGATATTTGGATAGTTGGAAAGGGGTGTGGATTTGTGCATTTTGGTAATAGGTACAACTAGTGTTTGATCATGGTGCATCTACTAACTACTGTGTACCACATACGCATCTGTAACATTATTTTTAATTTTTCTAAAGAATATTTTCAAAGGGTATATGGTAATGTTATTGGTCAAAAAATTATTCATTTATGCTGGGGTCATAATCCTACAACCAAACATGTTGGAAAAAATCATACGTCAAATTATCAATTTGGAACATGACATTGTTCCTCTTGAACAACATTTACAAATGTTCATTGACTCATTTTTTTAGTAGTCAAGTATATAAAGCTTATGATATTTCTTAACCACCTCATGATTCATCAATGTATGGTTATGGAGCTTATCCTACAACTAGGGTTTATCAATAGGTATAGCATAGACATTTCCTACTAGACTTTATTAGTCCATTATTTTCTTCTGTTATAGCTTCTCTTCTTTCAATTTATCATTAACATATTATGTTAGTTGTTATTATATTTATTAATCAGCACCACTTTCCATATGATTGGAACTATTAGCATAGATCCTTAATAAAAGATTATTTTCACATGTCTTATTTTTGTGAAATTCTTGTTTTCTATGCCAATTGTAGATTGAGGTTTAAAAAATGCCAGTAGCAGCTGTAATGAAAAATGTCCAACAACCACTTAAGCATAATAAAGAGGAAATATTTGACTTTTTGGCATCTCCAAATGTTGAGAAGTGAGTATTCCAATTAATTGTGCTTCTTAGTTTTTAACAAATGTGATTTTTCAATGGGGTTTAATGTTATATATGTAATGCAAAGAGTCTTTAGATCATATTGTCCATGTTGATGGAGATTGAATGCAACATAAATTTCTCTACATCAGGCTTCACTTGTTGGGTGACACTTTCTCTCTTGAGTCCTAAACCACCAACCAATTTTTAGGAGATGGTTGAGTTGTCGATACTTGATTTCAAGGTTATAATCATATGCACCGTTGAGACTCTTATCATTGCATTATTCAACTTTCATCTACTTTGGCTATTAAATAACTTCCTCCCACATGTTATATCATTTGCCTCCTAAATACATTAAAGATGGAGCAGTGTTGAATTTAGACATAATATTCCCCATTCTTGATTGTGCTAAGACAATAGAGCTAGTTTTTTCTCTATCAAATCCTTCTGTAAAGATATCTTAAAAAAATAAGGCATAAGGCTACCAAAATAAATTAGACATATTTTAGTCCAAGGAAAAAAGAATTAGCAACATTGATGAAATTTATTGTTGTGCTAAAAGTTCTTTTCAAATGACATACCTTACTAAATTTGATTGATACCAATGCAATCGTAGCCACATTTCAAACATATAATTCATTAAAAATAATAAGAATGAAAATAAGAAGAAATAAGAAATATTTATTAACATAAATCAATGATTGAACAAGATAAGAATTAATTAACTTAGCTTGTATAAAAAGATTTTTAACCCAAGTATAGTGGTGACCCTTGCATACTCACTAGCAATTAGAAATGGACAATGACCAACCTATTATATGCAATCTTTAAATTAGGATGATTATTGAATAACAAAGACATTGATGAGATATCAGGTATATAAAGTCAAAATAAAAGAGAACACATTGACATTCAGATAAAAAATCAAATTCAATACACATGAAATAATGGGCTTGATATCTCCAAGCATTAGACTCAGAAAAAATATACAAATAGAATGACATCTTCTATGAATGGGGAAGAACACATTATAAATGAATAAATAGTTAGTTACAATATTATGACTACTAATGAATGGACTATTATGTAATTACAAATAGACATCATCAGAATCATTGAAAGAGGATAATGTTAGTATTGGAAAAGACATCATGAGGAAATATCAAAAACTTTAGAAAGTATGACCATTCACTTGATGATTGGTGACACTATTGTAAAGGTTTGATCCATGAAAACCGAAAGAAAGAAGTGAATATTTTTTAGATCCATAGTGAGGGCATGAGTTTATAGTGAAGTTCTTATGAGTCAATTGAGTAGAAATTTCTTGGATTTTAATCAAGGCAAAAAGAACTACACATTGCATTAAATGTCATCATCTTTAATCCTTGAGAAATATAGTTATTTGCAATCTAAGACTTATCATACACTACATTGGATATGTTGCTAATTAATTACAATCATTTAAGTAAGATTGATAAAATTAGGACACTAAAAATTAATGGGGGTGGATTACAAAAGTCCGAAGAGTAATATAAAGGAACAAAATATTCCTGAACAAAAGAATTTAAAATTGTTGAATTGTTATAAATAAAGATTTAGATTATTGTTTTTAATAATAACAAAAAATTGTGTTCTTTGAGAAGAGTATATCATGTTATATTGACCATGATCATGGTAGATCTACTATTGGGAAGACAACTTTGTCAATTTTTTGCATTATTCTTTAAAGGATACTAGCTCAATGGAAGAGCACTTACTTTATAAGTTGAAGGATGGTGATTCAATTCCATCATGCCCTAATATGAAAAAGTTCATGGTTAAATAAGCTACCAATTATATTACCAATATACTAACATATATACTACCAAATATGCTACCAAATAAGCTACCAAATAAAATACCAAATATACTACCATATATACTACCCAAAAAGCTACCAAATATATGACCAAATCAACTACCAAATGTACTACCAGATAAACTACCAAGTAAAAACAATGAATGACTAAATTAATGACCTAATCAATGATTAAAATAATTTGGTCATAAATTTGGTTGGCAAATAAATGTCTGGCAATAAACTACCATTGGTCATGTAATTAAAATTAGTCACATATCTACACTTTTTAGTAGTTTATTTAGTAATATATTGTTTATTTTTGTACTAGTGAATAAATTGTATCCAATGAAGGTTATAATGTTTGATCATAAACTATGATCTACCCTGCGAAAGTTTCGCCCTATTAAAGTCTTACAAGATTTTTAGATCTTACCCTATTAAAGGATTTCAAAAAATTGTTTGAAGTGTGTCTAATTAAAGGAGTTAAAACTTACAATGAAGTAAGCACCTAGTTAAATGATTTACAATAGCCAATTAGGACTACTCCGTTAGATTTAATTGATTCACCTGCTCAAATGTCTCAACAATGATCTTATGGTTAGCACTCTTCTGTTAGATAATAGATTACATCTTTCCTAACGTGTACTTGATCCTCTATGATTAGATGAATCACTTCTATCCTCTAACTCCATTCCTCTATTCTCCTCTAACTGATTCTACAATGCATATCGATTCACAACTCCTTCGCCACCATGAATGCTTTATTTGTGCACGAAAACTTCTCTCTCCACTCCTTCCACTCTATTTTTTTAAAGGTTTGTCCTCATTATGAAGACTTAAGTGACTTAGGGTTAGGTATGAATCAATGATTTTTATTCACCCATTTTTCCAATTAAAATATCCCTTCAACTGATTGGTTATAAGTACTAAAAAGGGATCCTCAATATAGATTCATCCTTACCATCTAGAATTCTAAAACACTCCTTAAGTCATGTAAAAAATGATATGCATAAAAGTTTGTGCCATTGCAAACAACTATGTCCAAAACTTTTTACTCGACACTTGATGTTTTTGATGCTTGACATCCATTGTATCTTTAATGTTGTAGCTCAACCTCTGAATGAGTTGACATCTATTGATCACTCAACATCTGAATGATGTGACATCTACTATCTATTCAGCATTTGAGTGACTTAGCACTTACTACTTACTGCACATATACTATATAATTTGATTGGCATACAATATTTGACATCTTATGCTTGACATATATTACCTGTCTTGCATGAACTAGGCAAATGACTTAAGTATATTGTCACTCATATGTCAAAACCAATCTAAGATTAACACTTTTACTTAGTCATGTCTTAATCTTTGTGTATATAGACCTTTGAAGTTGGTTTTCCTACTTGTTATCTTGTATCAAACCATTTTGTATTCAGTCAACTATGGATAAAAATATTTTTCTATTCCACACATCTAAAGATTTCACAATGACCTTCATGGGGAAAAGAAACTAGAAAGATGGAACCATACACTCAATCATTTAGAAGATTTTGTCAGGCATCCTATTGGAATTATTTTAGGGGAATTAAAAAGGTTAAAAAGGTTATCATTGAGGGAGACTCTCTTAACATAATCACAATTTTGAATAATGTGGTGAAAGTTCAATTGGAGTGGAAGAGATTTAATTAACATGATCAGACAAATGTTAAATAGAATTGATGAGCTGTCATTTTTCATGCCTATCGAGAATAAAATCATGTTATGAATAGGTTGTTGACTATGACAAGATTTATACAAGGGTTCAAATTTTGGAAAAAAAAATTCATTTATACCAAGGGAGCCATACAAAAAAGGGATATTTTTCATTAATGATGATAAAATAATTTTATTTTATGTCATCAATTGATTTCATCCTTATTATATTATATTCTATGTTGGTTTATATTACTTAACTTGAACATGAATGTAAAGAGCTAGTGTGTGTTTTCCTTTGCTTTGGTTATTGAAAATTCATTCATGCAAGTGTCATAGGGATTTGGGTAGTGAGAAGAAATGATGTAGGAGCATCCTGGGTTGCATTGCTATCCTGCATGTTTTCAATTCTATTATGTTGAAACTACATTTTCTAGTTTCTAAGTGCCTATTGTAGACTATGTAACTAATTTTACTTAATAAATGAGAGGCTACACACTTCAAGAATTAGACAGGTCCTAGACTGCTACGTATGAACCAAGGCACAAGTTTTAACTCCTTGTGAGTTGGGAGATATGGAAATTCTCCCAAAGTATCAATTTTTGGTAGTTTTGCATGAAACTTTCTATGCTTGACTTTCAAGGTGGATGTACACATTTCCTTGATGAATGAGCCTTTACACACTTAAGAGTTTCTAGTGGACATAAATATCTACCCATAGTTTTAAGTGCAATTCCTAACTTAATAGTAGCTAGGAGATATTGTGATTTTTCTCATACATCAATTTCTACATAGTTAATTGTTGATGTAGGTCGACCTGTGTATTTAATGTTAGGTTATTTTCATTTAATAGCTGCCATAAGTCAAGATCTAACTTATGGCTTATCCCTTTCTAGAATGATCTATAAGCCATTTTGGATTAGTATAAATAAAGTGTTTAGGCTAGGAGCTAGGGAAGTGAAGAGTTTTTGAAGAGATGATTTGAGAGAAAAACTAAAAAGTGCAAATTTGCTGCTAGATCTTTGAATGTGAATGTATTCTATATCTGGGCATAACCTAGAAGGCCTTATAGTTGGGCATGTCTATTTAATATTTGAAGAATTAATAAAAGAATATTACTCTTCTTCTTCCTTTGGTTTCTATTCTTTTTGTTTGCTTCCATTGTGTTAACTCTTGGAAGGTGGTTTGAAGAGTTGGGTGTGCCATTGGTGCTAGTTTGCCCTATCCTTCCTTATGTCAAGTGGTATCAGAGCTTAAAATTAATTCTTGTAGAGATTTGATCATGTAGAACCCTATTTCAAATATTTGTTGTAGGGTTTTAGATCTATGGATTTGACCTATAACTTGTAGAGGGTTACAACCTTGCAAGAACCTGATTTGTAAAGGTGGTTCATGGTAGACGAAATGTTGGTAATGCTATATTGGATGAATGGAGACCAATTGCAGCTAGATTAGATGTTGTGGAGAGCCCAAAGGAGAGGAACACATCTTGATGATGTAAGTGATGATGAAGCAACATCACCAAAATGGAATCCTAATCTTGAAGAAGATCAAGATGAGGAAAGATTGTTGCGAGTGTTGTCTACGGAAAATTCAGTGCTTGTTTTAGAAGTTATTCTTTATGATGGAAAATTGGATACCAATGCTATGTTAGATTGGATCTTAGATATGGAGAAGTTCTTTGAGTATGAAAACACTCATGATAATAAGAAGGTGAAGATTGTAGTCACTAGGTTGAAAAGTCATGCTCCATTATGGTGGGAGCATTTGCAAACTAATAGACAAAGAAGAGGAAAGGAGAAGATGAAAACTTGGCCAAAGATGGTGAATATGGTAAAGAACAAATTCCTTCCTGTTGATTTCCAAGTTATCTTGTTGAGAAAGATACAAAATTTGAGACAAATGGACATGACTATGAAACAATATACTGAGTAATTCTATAGATTGGACATTAGATCCAAACATGTGGATGATGATGTTGAAAAAATTACAAGGTACATAAATGCAATGATATCTAGAATTGAAGATGAAATAAGTTTTGTGAAGTTGGAAAGTGTACAAGAAGCATATCAATATGCCTTGAAAGATGAGGAGATCTTGATAAAGAAGCATGAAAAAAGACAAAGAGTTAGAGGTGGTAGATTCTAGAGAGGTAGAGGTAGATCTTATGGTGAAGGTGGGAGATCTAATAACTTTGTGCAAGATAAAATCAAATCTAAATGGAAGAATAATGACAAAGACAAGACTGAGTTGAAAGGTGGTAGCTTTTACTGAGGAGGTACTGGATCTTATCAAAGAAGAGGTGATTCTTATCCTAGAGGTAGTTTTTGTGGTAATTGTTTCAAATGTGGCAAAGAAGGACATAGATCTTTTGAATGTAGATATTTTGAAAGTGGGTAGAATAATAGAAATGTTGTTATCCAAGGAGACATTGAGAGTTAACCAAGTGAACTTGAGACTGGAGAAAATCTCATCATGAGAAGAACCTTATGTAATAAGGGAAGTGATGAGGAACCTGTCCTTGGAAAAAGTCTTTTCAAGACCAGATGTAAGATGGCTGGAAAATGTTGCAAGGTGATCATTGATAGTGGAAGTTTAACAAATCTATCATTAGAAGAGCTGGTTAACAAGTTGCAATTGCAAAGGTTGAAACATCCAAAACCTTAACGTGTTCCATGGATCAAAGATGATCATAAGATAATAGTAAGTGAGCAATGTATTGTGAAGTTCAAAATTGGACATTACTTTGATGAAATTTTGTGTGATATTATGCCCATGGATTACTAACATATTTTATTGGGTAGACCTTTGGAATATGATAGGTATGTTATGCATGATGGAAGATTGAATTAGTATACTCTTTGGGTAAATGGGAAGAAACAAATATTGCTGCCTTTGATTAAAAGCCCATATGAGGTTAGTTGTACTCTAATAAAAGTTTGCATCATTAATGGAAAGCAATTTTCAAAGGAAGTAAAGAAGAATCAAGTTTGTTTTACTATAGTTCCTAGAAGATTGAGTGTTGGTAGTAATGACCAAGTAGCAGAAGTTGGTAATGATAGAGTGACAGTAAAAATTAAAGAATTTCTAAATGAGTATAAAGATATTGTTGCTAATGATATTCCTAATGTTTTACCTCTATTAAGAAGCATAAGTCATTGTATAGATCTGATTCCTAGAGCTAGTTTTCCAAACACAACACTATATAGATTGACACTTATAGAGAATGAATAACTTAACTAACAAGTGCATTAGTTGTTGTAGAAAGGTTTGATCAGAGAAAGTTTGAGTCTATATGTTGCACCTACTATATTAGCACCTAAAAAGAATGGAGAATGGTGAGTGTGTACTAATTCTAGAGCTATTAACAAGATCACATTGAAATATAGGTTTCTTATATTGATGATGGATAACATAATGGATTATTTAAGTGGAGCAATATATTTTACCAAGATTTTTTTGAAAAGTGGATATCATTAGATTAGAATCAAAGAAGGTGATGAATGGAAGACTAATTTCAAGACAAAAGATGGTTTGTATAAATGGTTGGTTATGTCTTTTGGTTTTCCTAATGCACCTAGTACTTTCATTAGGTTTCTAAAAGATTTTTGGGTAAGCTTGTGATTGTTTATTTAGGTGATATTTTGATATTTAGTAAGACTAAGGAGGAACATCTTGGGAATAATAGAAAAATAATGTGGAAGTTGAAAGAGGAAAATTTGCTAATTAATTTGAAAAAGTGTTCTTTTATGCAAGAGGGGATTGTGTATTTGGGATTTGTTATTTCAGCTAATGGAATGAAGATGGATCCTGAGAAGGTTAAAGCAATTTTGGAGTTGCCTACACCTAAGAATGTGGGTGAGGTAAGATCATTTCATGGTTTGACTTGTTTTTACAGGAAGTTTATAAGTAATTTCAGTTTTGATTGTAATGCTATGATTGAGACAATGAGAGGAGATAAAATGGAATTCAAGTGGACACATGGAGCTAATAAGAGTTTTAAGACTTTGAAACAAAAGGTTATTGAATTACATGTATTGGCTTTGCCTAATTTCAACAAAGTATTTCAAGTTGAATGTGATGCAAGTGGTAATGCAATAGGAGTTGTACTAAATCAAGAAGGTAAACATGTTGATTTCCTTAGTGAAAGGTTGAATGATGCTAAAAGGAAGTAATCTATGTATGATCAAGAATTTTATGAACTATTGTCCAAGCTTTGAAGAAGTATAGACATTATTTGATTCATAAGGAGTTTGGATTGTATACTGATCTTAAAGCTTTACAATACTTGGGAAGTCAACATAAATTGAATTAGAGACATATGAAGTGGGTTGAGTATTTGTAGAATTTTACATTTGTAATCAAGCACAAGAGTAGAGTTACTAATAGAGTTGTTGATGCCTTGAGTAGAAGATTTTCTTTGTTGACTGAAATAAAGGTTAAAGTTCTTGTTTTTGATGAAATGAAAGTGTTGTATGATGCTGATCCTAATTTTTTTGAGGCATGCAGAGAGTGCAGAGCACCAAAGTTAAAAAATCACATAAGTAAGTATGATGAGTATTTCATTCGATAAGGTACCTTCTTCAAAGGTATTCAGTTGTGTATTCCTAAAGGTTCTATGAGGTTGACTCTGATTAAGGAAAACCTTAATGGTGGATTGGCTAGAGATTTTGGAATTGATAAGACATTGAGTTTACTAAAAGAGAAGTATTATTGGCCACAAATGTATAAGGATGTTCAAAAATTTTATGAAAAGTTATGGAGTTTGTCAAGTTTCAAAAGGAGTGAGTCAAAATACTAGTTTGCATACACCTATTACTATTCTTGAGAAACCTTGGAGTGACATCATTATGGATTTTTTTCTTTGATTACCTAGGACAGTGAAGGGGTATGATTGCATATTTTTTGTTGTGGATAGATTTTCTAAGATGGCTCATTTCATACCATGTAAGAAGACATCAGATGCTAAGCATGTTGCTAAATTTTCTTTAAAGAGATTGTGAGATTGCATGGATTACCAAGAAGTATTATTTATGATAGAGATAGTAAGTTTGTTAGTTATTTTTGGAAGACTTTGTGGAAGAAGATGGGTACTGAGTTGATGTTTAGTTCTACATTTCATCTACAAATAGATAGATAGACAGATGTTGTAAATAGAAGCTTGGGTAATTTGCTAAGATGTTTAGTTGGAAATAAGCTAAGTAATTGGGAGATGGTATTGGCATAAGCTAAATTTGAATATAATAATTTTGTGAATAGGAGTACAAGGAAGACACTTTTTAAGATTGTTACTGAAATGATACCTAGAGGAGTATTAGATTTGAGAGAGATTGCTAATGAAGAAAAGAGAAGTGTTGTAGGAGAAGAATTTTCTAAATATATTGAGTCTTTATATAAGGAAGTGATGTCAAGGATAGGAAAGAGTAATCAAAAGTATAAGAAAAATGCTGATTACTCTAGGAGACATCAAGATTTTTATTTTGGAATGAGGTGATGGTTCATCTAAGGAAAGGAAGATTCCTAGTTAGAACAGACAATAAGATGAAGATGAAGAAGTTTGAACCTTATAAGATCTTGAAGAAGTTTGAAAGTAGAAATGCTTATGAAGTTGAGTTATTTGATGACATGGATATATCTCCTACATTCAATGTTGCTAATTTATACAAGTATAATGAATTAGATGATGAATTTATTGTATTAGAGTAATATCCTAAGAAGTAGATTGAAGAAGTTGAACAGATATTGAATCAGAGAATTGGTAAGAGCATAAGGGGAAAAGATTATTATGAATATCTAGTGAAGTGGAAGAAAAAACCTATGGAAGATGCTTCATACATTTCTCAATCTAATTTGGATTTAGCTTAGGGTGTGACATCTTAATGATTCAGGAGAATCATTTCTTCCAACCCTAGTTTTTTGATGTAGGAGCATCCTAGGTTACACTACTATGATGCATATTTTTAGTTCTTATCTTGCTACTAAAACTATGTTCTATTGAAACTACATTTTCTTGTTTTTGAGTACTTATTACAGACCATGTAACTAATTTTCCATAATTAATGAGAGTCTATTCACTCCAAGGTTAAAGAGGGCTTAGAGTGCTATCTATGATAAAAGGCATAAGTTCTAACTCCTTATGAGTTGGGAGATATGGAAATTCTCCTAGAGTATCAATTTCTAGCAATTCTGCATGACAATTTTCTGTGCTTGACTTTTGAGGTGGATGTCCACTTTTTCATGATGAATCAACCTTTGCATGCTAAAGGGTTTGTAAAGGACCTAAATATCTACCCACAGTTTGAAGTGAAAGTTCTAGCTTAATCAGAGCTAGGATATATCATAATTTTTGTTAGACATTAATTTTTGGATAGTTAATTGTTGATGGTTGAAGTTGACTTGTGCATTTAATGTTAGATTATTTTCATTTAATAGTTGTTGAGAGCCATCTTGTATCTTCTCCATGTTTTAGAATGATATGTAAGTTGTTTTGGCTAGTATAAATAGAGTGTTTAGGCTAGGAGCTAGGGAAGTGAAGAGTTTTTGAAGAGAAGATTTGAGAGCAGAGCTAGAAAGTGTGAATTTCCTATTAGATCTTTGAATGTGAATGTCTTTAGTATCTGGCCATAATCTAGAAGGCCTTGCAGCTAGGCATGTATGTTGAATATTTGAAGAATCAATAAAATTAGTTTACTATTATTCCTCCTTTGGTTGTTGTTCTTTGTGTTTGCTTCCATTATGTTAAATCTTCCAGGGTGGTTTGAAGAGTTGGGTGTGTCATTGGCCTTGGTTTTCCCTATTCTTCCTTGCATCAAGAATGAAATGAGTTGATTTGTTTCAAGTGGAGTTCAATGAGTGGAAGGAATATCAAAGTGATACAAAGTTATGGAAAACTCTTGAGCATACAAGGATGACTGAGAAAATTAATCATGTGAAGGGTTACAATCATGAGATCTCTTAAAGGATTGTGGAGTTTTAGGATGTCAATAAGGTAACTGTAGCTTGTGTTTATTTTGTGGTGACAATCTAAGAGTTGACTTTGTCCATGTTGGGTTGAGAATGGAAGATGTGAATTTTTTTATGAATGTAAAGATATCTTTCAAGGAGGTATATTACAAAGCATAGTTAATGTACTTGTCGAATTCATCACATGGGATAGAAGGATGAAATGTTTCCATTCTTGCCTATTATCCACACTCATCCAGTTTTGGCAAAATTTTCCATTACATTTTTGTTTTCAATTTTTTCCTTACTTTATATTTGTGTTGAAAAGTTTAAGACTAAATATTTGTTAGATTAAATGGTGATTATATTATTATGAGGGAATATATTAGCATTATTATAGACATGATTCATATCTTATGTATTTTATTCATGATAGTATTTATCATTGATGTCAACATATTGGTTGTTCTATGAAGACTATCCAAGTTACAAAGGTAGAATCTTTTAGCATGTTTTCATGATTAATGATTATCTTAGGTGCAATTGAGGTTATGTTGTATAGTATTTTTAGATGCTATAGTTAAGAGCACATATGATAGTATGAAGATTAGATAGAGTTATGAGAATTTTAGCAAAGATATTTTTCAAACAAAATTTCTAGAAAGTCAATACTATTGTTTTGATTCTATATCCTCACATGGATTGATCTGGCTAAAGAGGACTAAGACACAGGCTTACGATATGTTTTATATACCTTGATTAAGAGGGAATAATCTAAAGATCATCAAGTGGAAATTTATGAAGTAGTTGGGTTGAAAATTTCTTTGTAATCTTAAATAAAGTGTAAAAATATAATGTGACATGTATTGCAATATCTTTAGATGGTATTATATTATTATTGTAATTGCTGAAAGCCTCAAGGATGAATGAAAAATTATTTTATAAGTATAAAGACAATATGTTTTCCTTATATGTAAGGTAATTTCATGATGTTATATCTTTGTAAAATGTATTGTGTCTGCTTATGAAGACCATTGGTGTGGTTGAGGAATGGTGATCTTACAAGGTGTTGTATTTCAAAAAATAAGTTAATTATTAGATAGTTATTATTTTGCATTGTATTTTTTAGAATGCATATTACTGAGGTTATTTGGATAGTAGGTTTAGCTATCCTCCTCTAACATCTTAACAAATTTGACACAAATCCCAATAGGGTTGGAATCTTTTAACAAGAATTAAAATTCTCCTACAAAGAACTCATATGTACAAATTATATTTTATTGACTCCTAACAAGGTATATTCTCTATGAAGGAACTTTCATGTTAGTCCATCATTTTATGGGTATCATATGTTGATTAATGGAGGAAAATAAAACTTAAACTAGATATTGAAATGGAGGTGAATCCGAATCTTAAACACATTTTACTTTTCATAGATTCATCCACCTTTATCAATAACTTGTGCAGGTAAAGCTAGTAACATAAATATGATGTAACATCTAAGCTTGTTCAATCACATGCATTAAAGTAAAACACATAATGCAATATTTGTTATCTAGAAATCCTTTAATGTGAATGTAAAACTAAGGTGGGGTTGACACCCAAAAATATTCACTAGTGCAATAATGAAGTTAACCAATTAAGGTTACAAAATTTTACCATAAAATATGGTATAATCTATGAGGGTTCTACCTTGTTAAAAGGTTAAGAGACTATTAGGTCTTGCCTTGTTAGAAGATTTAACACTTACAGCAAAGTGAGGACTCTATTAGGAGATTTAAACAAATCTATTAAGACCACTCTATTAAAATATTTACCCTCATTTAAGTCTTTTAAAAATGATTAAGTACCAAACTCTAAGTTTTCTCTATAAGCTGATTTGAAGTCTTCTCTTTTCTAATTAATTCTCTCCTCTAATCTAATATACTTATTATTCCCTCTCACTTCACTTCAATGACTAGGTCACTTGGTCTATAATATGATAACATAACCCTTCAATGAATTATAATGAGATCTCAATAATTTTCTATCAATAGCTTTATGTTTACACAAACTATTTTCATCTCCTTCTCTGCTGGCATATGATCTAGGTTAAGATCATCACTATATAAATAGTTTTATGAAGACTTTTCTAGATGATTCCATGTTTTTCCTCTTCATCTTGATTGTAGAACATGTACAACATAGGGATCTATGATCCAAAACATGTAATATTTTATAACAACTCTGAATGTATTAGATGTTCTATAAAAACCTCTTCAAAATTTAAATATCCCTTCCAAGTTGGCTTTATAATCATTTTACCTAAAACTCTATTCCATTCCTAACTTTCATGTAAACTCTATGTAGCTTATCCTATAGTAATTCTTGATGCTTGACATTGTTGTTGTTTTACCTTCATTCTTCTTGGTACATACTAAGTAACTTGTCAATTGTATTCTCAAAAAATTTCTCAGTTGCTAGTGACTCAATTGATTGCTAATGAGTTTGGCTCATATAAAAAAATACCTTGTGACCCAAAAAACTACTTGACTCTTATACAGCTAGGTACATACTTTCTTATGTACATGACACTAATAGAAAGCAATGGTTTGAGATACCAACAATCAACTTCCTTTACATTAGTGGAAAAAACACTTTATCATATTTATATCATTACAATAAGATCTAACAACAAGTTGTCCCCATAAGTCTTATGACTTATGAACAAAAAAAGCATTACATCCTTATTCAAATATGTACACTAAATATTATACATCTTCTTGTACCTTTCTATCTTCAATTCTCTTTGTCTATCTTCATATTTGTTTCTTCTACACTTTATCTTTCCGCTTGTTTTGGAACACTATATGTCACTACTGTTGGGTTTGGATGGGTTGAATTAAGCCATATGTTTCAATGAATTCCTTATCAACTATGGTAATATTGGATAGTGCATGATCCTATGTTTTTCTTACTATCTCCAAAACATTATTCAACAATTGTAATCTTGTAGCTAAATCGATTAAATTATCAACCACTAAATGATTATGATCTTCAATGATAAGATCTTGGATTTTTTTCAATTATTCATGCATGTCCTCAAAATGAGATATCAATATTGCCTGAATAGAGATTAATTTGGATCTCATGTTGCATTTGGCTTCTTGAGGCATGACCAATGTATGTTGACCATCTAGTAGATTATTATAATGATCAATGGTTGATCTTTTTGACTCCAAAATAATACTATTGGATGCCTTCATCTTAGCCTAAGCCTTATTTATTTGGGCCTAAATACCATGAGTAAATCTTGGCACATTTGAAAAAATTATGTACAAATATTGTAACTTTTGTATTAACTCAATTACAATATGTGCTTCCTCCTCTAATTGTACTTTTTGTTCAGTAGTAGTGATGAAAACCTTTTCCACAGCCTTTGCTTCAAATCTTATTGCCAACAAATCCGTCAACTTTATATTCGATTCCATATCTCCAACATTCACTTGATCAATAATATTTACTAGTTAGTTTATGAATGTTGTACCTTCTTCAAAATTCTAAATCTCAAAACTATCACCAAAAATATGCTTTAAATCATATAATTCATGTTTTTGTTTGTGCTCCCTCCTAAGCTCTTCTTGTCTCTTCTTCTTCACAATTTTTTTGTGTGGAAAAAGTGTTTGTGTCTTGCCCAAAATATAGGGCAAAAAAAAAACAAATTATTATTATTATAAATAATTAAACCTAAGTGCACTAAGTTGATAAGGTTAAGTTTAGATAAAAACAAAGGTACTCAGAAGATGGATACCCGACCTCCTATCGATACTTTAATATTACAATATAGTTTGAAGCCCATCAAATAGGAATAGATTGTTCACTATTAAATCAATTAATTAAAATAAACAAATAATTTCATTAAATTAAAAGATCTAACACCTTATTAGTTTAATTAACTCCATTTTAAAATATTACTTAGAACAATGATAATGTAATTTACAATCATGTTAGGACCTAGTAACTTTAATCAATAAAAATCTATTAGACAAAAAATCAAATAACAATCTAACTCATTGGTTTGGATGTCCAACTATTATCAAGTAAATATTCTAATCATTTTAAATAACACATTACTATAATAACATCCTTCAAATAATTACATACACTTTGTTTTGATAACATATTATTTGAATCTATAATCTACCAATTAACTTTAATTTATACTAAAATTTAACTTAACTAACACTATATTTCTATCATCACGATATTTAAAACTATCTCCTTAATGAACTAAATAAAACAACTAACCTTTCTACAACATATTAAACTAATATTAGAAACTACTACCTTTTTTCTTCATCGCAATAATAATAAATTATTCTAACACTTAAATATTCAATTACTAACCAACCATAAATTGAATATTATTCTAGCTAACCACTTAAAAATGATTTCCAATATTTTCCTATACTAATTATCACTAAGATTAATTTAACTAAAATTATAAATGTTATTATAACCAAATAACTATATAACCATTACTCCAATATTTGCCTATACTAATTATCACTAAGATTAACTTAACTGAAATTATAAATGTTTTTGATAAGATAAATAGGTTTTAGGGGATCCTAAAACCCATAAGTTTTACAAAAAACATGGCTGATAATAAGAAAAAGAAGCCCAGCCAAAATAGAGGTCCAACAGCTGAAAAAAGCCTGAAGGCCCAGCCCAAAACCAAGGCCCACAGAAAGGCCAGAAAACTAACAAACTAAAATAGACTATAGAAATATTGTCCAAAAGCCAAAAGCCAGAAAGACAAAAATACAAAAGACAAGAAAACTAGTCTTCAATTATCTTCTCCATTTCTTGCACAGTTTGAGCTGCCTCGACTATCTTTTGTTGCTCCTTTGCCATTTGATCCTGGACCTTCTCCATGCCCTGATCCATACTGGTGAATGTATTGATTGTGTCCTTGTCATCATCCGGCCTGGCCTTGTCCCTATTCTGTCCTCCCTCCTCCACTAGGAACCCCCTATCCTTAAGTTTACCTGCAAGGGATTGGATGTTTTCATTCATCGAACTCAGGAGAGAAATCATCTAACTTGCCAGGTTGTGGTTGTAGTTTTCAAGATTTCTAATTCTCCTTTCATTTAAGCTTTCTCTATTATCTTGGTCCTCTTGGTTGTCAATACCTATCTTATTCTTAGTACTTTCCATCTGGGATACCCTTTCTCTAACTTCCTCTAGCTCATGGAAGAGCCATTTGATTGATCTAAAGTTGTCAATCATACTACTATGAGCATTATTCAAAAGGTTCATTCCAATCTCCCTTGCATTGTCTGAAATGGCCAGGATAGCTAGGTTTATGAGCTCATTGAGCCTAGGCTCCTCTAGGTTGTCCACTAGGATCTAAGGGTTCATAACTTCCCTAAAAATCCCCATAGTAGCAGTCCTCATGTTGAAATTTTTCTAGGCCTTTCTTCTATTATTGACTTGTACTTCTCTGTCATTCTCACCAGTGATGACATTCACTTTTTCCTTTGAAGGAGGCTGAGACTAGACAGGGGAGAGGGGAAGAGGAATAGCATCTATCCTCTAATTTCTAATCTCCTCAACTCTCACTACCTCCGTCTTCCATTTTTTCCTAGGTTTCTCCTCTTCCAACTCCTCCTCTGACACTTTGTCAGAATCTTCCGTATCCATTTCCTCCTCCTCCTCAACATAACTCTCTTTTGCATGAGCTTGGCCATGCTCCCTTGGGCTTTTCCTGCTGGGAGTTGTAGCTGTGGACTATTTCTTGTCTTGACCTTTTTTCTTCTTTCCTAAGGTAACATTCTCCTCCTTCAAGCTAATGCTCTCAATATCATCAGAGTCTAAAGAAAAGCTGGAACTACCTTTGTCAACATACTCAACTTGAGGAGGGTTTTTGCATATAGACTGAGCTTTGAAATGCTCATGAATGAGGAGCAATAATCCCTCATGCAAAGCAAGGTTAACAGTGGCTTTCTTCTTGAAACTAGAGATTGCCTTGTTCATAGATGTGATAAGGTAAAAGGGAATGGAAATTCTACTCTTATGGCAAAAATGATTTAAAATCACAAAATGGTGAGTTCTGACCTGATCAAACATAGGGTCTAGGGTAACATAATCAATGAGGGCATATAAAACATACCTCCAGAACTTCTTTATTGTCTCCGTCACATAGAAAGATTCTTTCTTTTCTAGCTTGTTCATCTCTGCAAAATTTTTCATGAACTCCTTGACTACATTGGACAAAAGTTTCTTGTCCCTGTAGAATATGAAACCCTCCATAGGGATACTAGTGGCCTTTGCAACAACCTCCTCTATGATTTGGAAAGAAACCCTATTCACCTTGACCTTGCCATTGTTCCATGAGTTCACCATGCTATTGGTGACCTCAGGGTCAAAACCATGTAGTTTCTTGAAAAAATTCGCAACCCCACCCTTTTCTAGTTTTTTCCAAACTTTGCCCATGTTCCTCCACTTCTCCACTTCACCCACCGACTCCTTTCTTCTCTGTTCTCCAGTCATGAAATCCATTTTTTCTTCAACAATTCTCATGAGCCCCAATCTCTACAAATTTTTTCTAGCCAAGATTTTGGCTCTGTTTCTACTATTGGGTTCATGATCTTTCACATCTCTGATACAATAGCAAGTGAAAATGATAACTATCCTCCAAATGTGTCAAAATTACGAAAAAAATCCCTTGAGATTATGATAACCAAGAAACTTATTATGGCTCGTGCCAACATTTAGTCTTTCTTTATTAAACATGATAATAGTTAGATTGACCCATACTTTTGTGGATTTTCTCCAGCTCAATTAGTGACTTAGCCTCCATTAGAAAATCTTTTTCAAAATGACAAGTCATCTCTTTGTCTACTCCCACCCCTTTGTTAGCGAACCAATCAGCAACTAGGTTTGCTTCTCTAAACGCATGAGTGACATGGACCTTCTCAAATTTTGTGAGGGTAGCATGTGTCTCATTAATTATATTTACAATCAAACATGACGGGGAGGGGAAGATTCCATTAATATTGTTAATTATGTATTTGGAGTCCCCTTTAAGCCAAAGTTTGGTAGCGCCAGCTTCAAAAGCCAACTTTACCACACTGCATGCGGCTCTGGATTCAGCCAAATGGTTGGTCTGGGTTCTAAGTGGGAGAGAAAAGGATACAATCCCCTCCCCAAAACTATTTCTTATAATTCCATCACTTCTAGAGGGGCCAGGGTTGCCCTTAGAAGTGCCATTGAAGTTGGCTTTTGACCATCCTTTCGGGGGTAGAATCCATCTGGCATCCTATCTTTTAGGGTTCCTGTCTTTTTCTTTAACCATCTTCCTATCCCCCATATCAACTTCCCCCTCCTTCATTGCTTGAAGGTTTTCTTTTACATTTTTTAAAATCTTCCTTCCCAGAATTATTGCTGGGTCCTCTCTATCCCTGAAAATTCTATTGTTCCTTTCCTTCCAGATGCTCCAATAGAAGTGAGGCAAAAACCAGGCATAATTGTCCTACCAGCCTGCAATTTTACAAAGGCTTTTCCAATTGTCCTACCAGAGAATCTCCATTTCCTAATTAAGATAACTCCACACCTCCCTAGCAAAGTCACATTGAATGAAGATATGATTTCTCGACTCAGACTGGTTTTTACAGAGCGAGCATCTGTTGGGCATACCATGGCCTCTCTTCATGAGATTATCTTGCAGTAGGATTTTGTTCTGAAGGGCCAGCCAATAAAATATGTTGATCTTTGGTGTGAGGCCCATGAGCTAGGCATCTACCCAAGGGGGTTTCTCCTTTAAACCCCAGAGAGAGTTGTAGCCAGAAGCAATAGAATATCCTCCATTGGGATTATCCCTCCAGACTAGCTCATCCTTATTATTACTAGGGATCAAAGAGTTAAGCATAGTCATTTTTTGTTTTAAATCCTTGAAAATGAGGGAAAGGTCTCTCCATTCCTGACCAACCCTGTAATTTCTCACTTTAAACCCATATAGCTCCGTGCATTCTTGCACCCATCTCTCAAATACTGGGTTGTTAGAAAGTGGGCCTTGACATAACCACTTGTTAGACCAAAGCTAAATATCCTCCCCATTGCCTAGTTTCCAAGAGACCCTCACCTTATCCAGGTCCCTGGCCTTCATGATACCATTCCAAATAGTTGATCCTTTAGGGATGTCCTCATTGAATAAAGGAAAATGAAGAGAGGGTAAGTGAAGATTCGCCAGATTTAGTGTTAGTGAAGATTCGCCAGATTTAGTGTTAGTGAAGATTCGCCAAATTTGTTTTGAAAGAAGCACCTTATTGAGATGCGTAAGCTTTTTGATGCCCAAACCACCATACCTATTGGGGAGACAAACTTTCTCTGAGGCCACAAGAGGATACCTTTTCTTTCCTTCAAATCCGGTCCATAGAAAGTCTCTTTGGATTTTCTCCATTTTCTCTGCAAATTTCATAAGAATTCCAGAAAGGCTCAGAGCATAAATTGAAAGGTTCTGAAGAGTGGATTTGACTAGTAAACATTTCCCAGCCTAGTTGAGAGAGGCACCTTTCCATCCAACCATCTTCTTGTTGAATCTATCTAGAATGCCATTCCAGAAAGAGTCAGGCGGAGAGGAGCCCAAGGGGAGCCCTAGATAGGATGAAGGGAGAGAGCCCATCTCACAACCAAGGATTCTGGCAATTTTCCTTTGTCTGACTTTAGGGGTGTTAACAAAGAAGGTCGAGCTTTTGTTCCAGTTTATTAGCTGTTCAGTCCTTCTGGAGTAAGTATCAAGAACCTCTTTCAAAGTCTTAGCTTCTTTCACAGAAGCTCCCCCCCCCCCCCCCATTATAGTGTCGTCCACAAATTGCTGATGAGTGAAGGGGACATTTCCCAAAGAAGGCTTAATCCCTTTAAGACTTCCTTTAGACTTTTTACATTCAATAATCTTCCCAATGCATTTAGCTAAAATAATGAAGAGGATAGGAGAGAGGGGGTCTCCCTACTTGAGACCTCTAGAAGGTTTAAAGAAATTAGAGGGGGCTCCATTTATCAGAATAGCAAGAGATGAGGTAGAAACCAATTGAGAGATGAGTTTACACACTTTATTGTCAAAACCAAAGGCTTGAAGGACCTTACCAAGAAAGGACCAGTCCACCCAATCATAGGCTTTTGAAAGATCTAGTTTGAGCAACATACCTTCCCACTTGGAAGCTTCTAAAGAATGAATAACGTCATGAACCATCAACACCATGTCCAAGATTTGTCTCCTAGAAACAAAGCTATATTGTTGCTACGATATGATCAGATGCAGGATTTTAAGCATTCTAGAAGTGAGAACTTTAGAGATGATCTTGTAGAAAGAGTTGCACAAACTGATAGGCTTGAACTTGTTGAAAGATTCAGCCCCTGGGGATTTAGGGATGCGAACCAAGAAGGTAGAATTTATCTCCTTAAGAATAATTCTAGCTTCGAAGAACTCCTGAACTACCTTAACCACATTCCCCATGACCACTGGCCAATACATTTGGAAGAAAAAGGTGGGAAACCCATCTGAACTAGGAGGTTTGTCACTAGGTAGGGAGAAAAGGGCCTCTTTAACTTCCAAAGCATTAGGAATAGCATAGAGAAGTTTATTTTGGTGGGGTTGAATAATCTGAGGAATACAAGAGATGATATCCTCTTGGTCCTCCTTGGAGAGCAGGGGGTCCTCAAAGAGAAGAGAAGAGAAGAAGGAGATCGCTTCAATCGAGATATCTGGATCTTCAGACAACAACATCTGCCCATTCCTAATTCCATAGATCTTGTTGTTAGCCCTATGTTTTATGGTGGAGAGATGAAATAACTTCATGTTCTGATCTCCATCCTTAAGCCATGTGATTCAATATTTTTGCCTCCAGAACTTTTCCTCCCTGTTGATGATGTTATGGAGATCAGACAGGATCAATAGCTCAACCTCCCTGCTACTCTCATTATATCCTTCCTTCTATATACTATCTTGGATAATAGATAGATTGTCTGACAACTCCTCCTTGTCATGGAAAATATGGCCAAAATCAGACTTGTTCCAAATTTTTACCATCCTCTTCACATTGCTGAGCTTTCTGGTGACTCTAAACATGGTTGAGCCATCAACACCAATCCCCCACCATCTTTTGACATTCTCCAATAGGTTGGGGTGAGTAGTCCACATTTTCTTGAACTTAAAAGGGCAATTTCTCTTGGGCTCAAGAGGGGATACTGCAAGAGAAATGGGGGAGTGGTCAGAACCAACTCTAGGAAGTAGAGATAGTCTATAGCTAAAAGAGTACAACCAATCCGAGGAGATTAAAGCTCTATCCAATCTGACCTAAATGTAGTATTGACCAACTCTCTTGTTAGACCAGGTAAAGGTACCCCCCGAGAGCTCCAAATCCATTAGGGCCAGGTCATTGATGAAATTGGAAAGATCCTGCTGACTTTCCCAATCCGGGGGCAATCCTCCCAAATTCTCCTTGTCCTCCAGTGGAGAGTTGAAGTCTCCTAGGATTATGCCTTTCTTAATGTCACTGGCTTGCACCAACTTTCCAACTTTGACCCAGTAATTTTTTCTATCTCTCTTGTTATTAGGTGCATAAACGTTCACAAAAAACCAACAATCATTAGTTTACAAATGTTGAACTCTATAGAAGAGGATGTTATCCTTATCATACTCAGGCACAATATTGCAATGTCTATTTTTGAATAATAGCAGCATCCCTCCAGATGGTCCTTCTAAGTTTGAGGCAATTCCATTCATGTTGCTGGTGAATCTAATATTTTCCAGATTTTCTTTCTTCATTTTCGTTTCCACTGAAATTATAAATGTTATTATAACCAAATAACTATATAACCATTACTAAAACCTTTAAAATATAAAACTTGATTACTTAACAACATATCTATAAAACCATCTAACTCAAAAATTTAATAGTAAAATAAATAATTTAAACAAATTAACCTTATTAATACCTAAATTTACTAATGTTAAAATCTAAACATACAAATTAATATATATATTTTGAAAAAAAACTTAAAACAATCTTAAACTACCATAACTAAAACTAACCAATATATTATTTAACTCAAAGGAACTACCACAAACCTATAGTTTCAAATTTAATATAATACAAGACTAAACTAAACAATCTAACCAACCCACTAAACAACTAATCTAAAGCTACTCTATACTTACCTAGACTAAACCCCTTGACTATGTGACACATGTCACAATTCCCCTCCCCAAAACATGGATTCCTTCCAAGGCAACTCCCATGTAGCCCAAGTCAAAAAGGATGCAAGTTTAAAGAATTTGGGGAAAATGGTATGCCAGGTCTGAAGGGAAGACATAAAGGTGGAAGGGATGATTAGGCCAAACACTCATAAACTTTTTTCATCCAATATTTGCACTAATCCAAATTGTTGACATGACTCTTATGATAGTCTGGCCATGGGGCACATGATCCCAAGATTACTTGATGGAGAAATTTGCATGGGCAAGGACAAGAGATTTTGAAAATAAAGACAACCTGCAGTTTCCATTTATTGCTAAGTTGACTTGATAGCCCAATTCATTAAGTTGTAAAAAAAAACCAAGGATATTTCAACCTACCCTGACATGTCATTCGCAACCACCTCTAACCTGAAGGATTTGGGTATGTGGGAGGCTTGAGGAATGAAGGAAGCCCTTACCATGCCTGGGTAGGATGAGTGGGGTGGAGTTAAGAACAAGGGAACAAGTGGTGCAATAATGATTTAAATTTTATCAGGTGAGTTCATAGTGTAGGGATATTTCATAAATATAAATATTACCTTCAAACCAACTTTATTTATTTTTATATATGAGGAATTTGAATAAAGGTTTTTAAAAGGAGAATCATGAGCAGAATATGCTCTATTGCCAATGGGACTTTATTTTGTATCCCCATACAAACTCTAGAGAGAAAATTTCTCTTGGGGGTGAACATATTTTTTTAACCTATGCTCTTCTTTTTTTGTCATGGTTTTCTTTCTATGTGTAACCTAGTGTTTGATTGATTTTGATTTCCTTTAAACTTGCATAAACTCTATTTGTTTTAAGACTTGTTTTCCTAAGTCATGCATTATAATGCAAGGATATATCAAAGAAAATCATAAGAATGGCATCCAAGAACAAGTTAAGATCCCTCCCAAACAACCTCAACACACATACAAACAATACAAAGAACAACACAATACCTTATGCATGAATCAAAGTATGAACAATATGAAGAACATGATCAAAAGAGTGAAGAACCCTACCTTCAAAAAAAGTTATGGTAAAATGATAAGTTGAGAAGAGATTTTCCTTCCTTTCCTTCAATCTTGAAACTTCTCTCAAAAACTAGATATTGGGTAACAACCGCAAAACTTCTCCAAAATGCATCTAAATATGATCCTAACTCAATCAGACTTTAGCTAACCCTAAGGTGGAGTTTGAGTCACCAACTCATGAAGGAGACAAATCAATTTTTTCAATCAACCAAAAGTAGGGTTTTATAGTGACCCTAAAAGTCAACCAAAGAGGCTAAGGGGGTGGAAAGTACTCCCAACCCATACCCTTACCCCTAGGGTACTTAAATTTAATATTTTAAGGCCTTAAAGACTTAATAGAAATCACAAAAAAGTTAGGAGAATAGTAAGACCCAATAACAACCTTCAAGGAAAGACAATGTAAAATAGTACAAATTATCAAGGGGTTCAGTTCTATCTTTCCATTAGATTTCTTGGCTAACTATCCTGCACACTCATTGCACACATCAATAGCTCAAGAAATGACATGCATATATGTAAATTATGTATTAGGAAAATCATGTAAATTAAAAATATCCATTTTTTTAATAATCAATTGTTCATCTCATTCTACTCATATTTTCAACCATTAAAATTGCATAATCAAAGTGTTAGTTCTGCATTCATTTAATTCATCATCATGCATGTTCATAGAGCATTAAATGATGAAATCAAATATCTAAAGGTAAAGCATCACACATCATAAAATAGCATAATAATGTTCGGTGCATCGAATAGTGTCTTGACATATCAAGTCATGAGTATCAAAATAATAATGTATCCACTATGCTACGATGGGTTGGGGTGAGGCCTCACATCCTCCCCCACTAGGCATGAACTTCCTCCTAGAGTTCATCAAATATGGGTACTAAGATCACATCTATGTAAAATCCTCCCATGAAGCTATAACCTCATCATAGCAATCCCACTGGACCCTAACTTGGTCGAGCTCTCAATCTCAAAGTGCTAAGGTCCATTGGCTAATAATACGGATAGGCTCCAACACTAATTTGCCATCTGAATCCACCTAAAAAGCATCCCAATCTATAATATGAGACTCATCATAAAGGTATCCTCTAAGTACTAAAATATGAAACACATCGTGGACACATGACAAGCTAGGTGGCAAGGCTAAATGGTAGGCAATTGGTCCTATCCTCTCTAGGATCTCAAATGGTCCAATGAATCAGGGTGCCAACTTAGAGCCCTTTTCAAATTGAATAGGATTCTTGTGTGACTGTACCCTCAAGAAAACTCTATCTCCAACTTGATACTCTTGATCTATCCTCTTTGCATCAGTATACTTCTTCTACTAATCTTATGCCTCTCTCAGGCATTGTCTAATTAATGTCACCTATTGCTCCATCTCTTTAACTAACCGAGGTCCAATAGATATCCAATCCTTGACCCTATCCCAACTCAAGGGCATCTTGCGAAGTCTTCCATACAAGACCTCATAAGGTAGCATACCTATGGAGGAATGGTGCCCATTGTTATAGGCAAACTCAAAAAGATGTAGGTATTCCTCCCACTTGACCTGATGGTCCATCACATGCATATGTAATATGTCCTACCAAACTTGATTCACTCGCTCGGTCTGACCATCAATTTGAGGATGGTATGCTGTACTAAAATTGAGCCTAGTGCCCAATGCTGCCTACAACTCTCTCAAAAAATATGAAGTGAACAAGGAGTCCCTATCAGAGATGATCTTACGAGGAATGCCATGAAGTCTGAAAATGTCCCACAAAAATACTTGAGCTATGTTTCATGTTGTTTATGTAGTACGCATGGGAGAGAAATGGGAAACCTTGGTCAACATGTCAACTATCACCAAAATGGCATCATGGTGATGAGATGACAAAAGGGAGACCAACATTAAAATCCATAGATATAGAATCCCATTTCCACTCTACAATCTCATGAGGTTGAAGGAGCCCACCAGGATAATGATGCTCTTCCTTCACCCTCTGGCACTCAAGGTATCTTGCAACTATGTTCAAAATCTACACTCTCATGCCTGGCCAACGACATAACTATCTCAAATCTGCATGTAACTTTTTAACACTGGGGTGTGCTGCATAAGGTGCTATGTGAGCCTCAAGTATAATGAGCTTGTGCAAACCCCCAATGAAAGGTACATACATGTGTCCTCTATGATGCAAGAGTCCATCAAACTCCAAAAAATATTCTTAATACTTCCCTTCCAAGGGTCTTTGAGCATGCACCACCTGACTAACCTCTACATAAAGCTCATTTGCTAGCAACTGTTGTAGAATGCACTCTCTCAAATTGGTGCTAGTAGTCATAGATGAAAGCTCATGTGTCTTCTACTTAAGGCTTATGCAACTACATTCTCCTTCCCCTTGATGTAATGAACATCAAAATCATACTCACAAAGGAACTCCATCCACATTCTTTGCCTAGCATTAAGGTTCAGCTACATAAATATGTACTGCAAGCTCTAGTGATCGGAATGAAGCTCAAATCTATGACCTAGAAGGAAGTGTCACCACCTCACTAAAGCATGAACCACTACTACAAACTCTAGGTCATGCATATGGTAATTGAGCTCATGATTCTTCAACTTCCTAGACTCAAAGGAAATAGGTCGGCCATCCTACATAAGAACTACCCCTATACCATCCAAAGATGCATCAGTACACACCACAAAATCTAGAGATGGGTCTGGTACTACAAGAATTGGTGAACTTGTGAGGGCTCTCTTGAGCTCTTAAAAAGCTCTCTCACACTTCTCTATCTGCACATACTTATTTCCCTTCCTCTAAAGAGATGTGATTGGGTGTGCCAATCTAGAGAATCATGTAATGAAGCATCAATAATAGCTTGCTAGTCCCATAAAGCTCCTCACCTTAGTGACACTAGTGGGTGCTATCCAATCCATGATGGCCCTAATATTTGATGGGTCTACTAAGACCCCATCGCTTGATATGACATGACCCAAATAATGTATCTCAGGTCTAAAGAATACACACTTTGACAAGCTACCAAATAACTGATTCTCCGTCAACTTCTACAATACCTATCTTAGGTGTTGTTCATGCTCCTTCTCATCAAAAGAATATATTAGGATGTCATCCAGGATAACAACAACAAACTTATCCAAAAAGGTATGCAATACTCCATTCATGAGGCTCATGAATACAACTAGAGCATTCATGAGGCCAAATGGTACCATGGTGGACTCATAATGACCATACCTAGTACGAAATGCAGTCTTAGGGATATCACTATCCACAATCCTCAACTGATGGTAACCCAACTTAAGATCAATCTTTGAAAATATTGGGGCACCTTGCAATTAATTGAAGATATTGTCAACCCTAGGAAGAGGGTATCAGTTCTTGATGGTTACTTTGTTCAACTGTCGATAATCAATACACAACCTCAGTGATCCATCTTTCTTCTTTACAAAGATTATTGGTGCACCCCAAGGTGACACACTAGGTAAAATATGACCCTTCACTAAGAGTTCCTCCAACTAAATCTTCAGTTTACTAAGCTCATGAGTAGTCCTCCTGTATGGTGCTCTTGACACTACCTCTGCTCTTGGCACAAGATCAATATGAAAATCCACTACTCTAGGTGGAGGTCTACCAAGGAGCTCTAAAGGAAAGACATCTGAAAACTCCTGCAATATTGGAAAATCGTTGAGGGATGGATCCCCCTCTAAATCTTTCTCCTTGTCACTGATGGTGATAGCAAACAACTTACATCCCTTTCACATGCACCATCTAAGCTACATAGCAAAAATCATACAAAGGGATATGGGTCTCTTAACCACAAGGATCATTCTAGAGATACCATCCTCATCCACACATTCCACCCTCTTTTGTTGACAATCCATCTTGGTGCTATGGCCATAAAGCCAATCCATGCCAAGAACATCATAAGAACCTAGAGGGTTAATGCATAGATTAGACATCATGGACATGTCTCCAATTTGAATCAGGTAGTTATGCACCATGGAAGTAACTGGCATTCTAGCTCTTGAGGCTAACTCTACCTCCCAACTAGCATCTTAGCCTAGTTACCACCAGCCTGCAACACTCCATAGCATAAGGAGATATAAATGAATTAGTAGCTCTAGAATCAAATAAAATAGTAACCATGCTACCCTCTATAATACATGTAGCCTCAATATCTATAGCCTGATGCTTAGCCTGGCTGTTATCAAGTGCTACAAAAACTCTATGGGATCTACCTACATTGCAAACTATTGGCTCTAAAAATGCCCCTCTCTAACAACTGGAGGACTATCCTTGAGGACTGTCTCTAGCAATATGACCCATGCCACCACAAGTGTAATATGGTCCTCGTGTATAAGATCATTCACCCTGAGATCCAGACTATTGTGGGCTTCCTAACCTGCTAGATCCACTAAAACCACCCCTAAAAGACTATTGAGTCTTCATTGACTGTGACTATGGGGCCTGTACTTTCTAATCCTATCTCAGACCCTATGATTACCACTGCTTGGGCTTGGAGCCCTGATAACCCTATGAGGGTTTTTTCTTCAGCTGTTGTTGAGACTATTGGCCCTTAGAGGACCCTGCTATGTAGTTATGATTCCCTTTCCAAGAGGGTTTCTACTGGGTAGAGTTTTGGTTTTGAGACCGATCTCATGACTCCTATCTACCCCAAGTATCCTCTATGACTAGTGCAACCTACACTAACTATTTGAAGATAGTAGGTAAGGCCATACAAATTGGACCCTGAAGTGAGATATTCAAACCCATGATGAATTGATGCACTTGCTATTTCTCATCCTTCATGTGTTCAACATACGGAAGGATCTCAAGAAATTTTCTCTCATACTGAGCTACAGTGAGACCCCTCTAATGTAGACAATGAAACTCCTCAATCTGCTTCTGTTTGAAGTACTCAGATAAGAACCTCTCTCTTAATCTCTCCAAGAATGTCTCCCATGTGAGGGTATCCATCCTCATCCCTCCTATCATCTTCTCCTGATAACCAATAGGAGGCACCTCCTCTCAGCTAATGAACTACTACACGTGGCTTTAGATTACTCCCATAAGGATGTAATCCAAAGCACTGCTGAAGACTCTGTAACTTGGCCTTTTCTATTGCCCCTCTGTGAAACCAATAAAGAATGGTGTTCCAAGTCATATCAACTCTCTGATATCATCTCCTATATGTCTAGGAGGTCTATCAAGTGGTGGTCATCTCTGATGAATCGACTCATCCTCATGCTCGCCCTGTCCCTCCACCTACCTTTGTGAGGGACTCCTACTCCTCTCTCTACCTCTAGCCCCACCTCGTCCAAGATCTCATGCTTCCCCTTAGGGAATCTACTACCCTGGCTATACTATAGGTATTCTGCTCTACTATACTATGCCAATCAATGTTTGGAGGGCATCCAAAATGTCCTGGTTCAGGTTCAGTGGTGGAGGTGGTGGTGGTCCATCCTCCTGTCCCGCTCTACCACCTCTCACCTTATGATCTCTACCTCGATGGTTGCTTCATGTAACAGGAGGCATCCTACGCAATTAAAGTTTTAATTAAGTTCAGTAGCATAATGGTTTTAGGTTCCTAATGTTGAAAGATGAGCTCTAATACCAAAGTGTCATGCCCAAAATATATTGCAAAACACACACAATTTTTTTTTTATTATAAATAATTAAACTTAAGTGCACTAAGTTGATAATGTTAAGTTTAGATTAAAAAAAAGGTACTTAGAAGACAGATACCTGACCTCCTATCGGTACTTTAATATTACAATACAGTTTGAAGCCCATCAAATAGGAATATATTGTTCACTATTAAATCAATTAATTAAAATAAACAAATAATTTCATTAAATTAAAAGATCTAACACCTTATTAATTTAATTGACTCTCTTTTAAAATATTACTTCCTTAGAACAATGATAACGTAATTTACAATCACGTTAGGACCTAGTAACTTTAATCAATAACAATCTATTAGACAAAAAATCAAATAACAATCTAACTCGTTGCTTTGGATGTACAACTATTATCAACTAAATATTCGAATAATTTTAAATAACACATTACTGTAATAACATCCTTCAAATAATTACATACACTTTGTTTTGATAACAAATTATTTGAATCTATAATCTACCAATTAACTTTAATTTATACTAAAATTCAACTTAACTAACACTATATTTCTATCATCATGATATTTAAAACTATCTCCTTAATGAATTAAATAAAACAACTAACCTTTCTACAACATATTAAACTAATATTAGAAACTACTACCTTTTTTTTTCCATTGCAATCAATAATAAATTATTCTAACACTTAAATATTCAATTACTAACCAACCGTAAATCAAATATTATTTATCTCATTATACTCATATTTTTGACCATTAAAATTGCATAATCAAAGTGTTAATTCTGCATTCATTTAATTCATCATCATGCATATTCATAGAGAATGAAATGATGAAATCAAATATCTAAAGGTAAAGCATCACACATCATAAAATAACATAATAATGTTTGGTGCATCAAATAGTGTCCTCACATATCGAGTCATTAGTATCAAAATAATAATGTATCCACTATGCTATGATGGGTCGGGGTGAGGTGACACAGTTTGCTCTAAGGTGAGATTTGCAAGATCTAATTATGGCATCTCAATAATATTATCCATACTAACCTTAATATTAGGTGAAACATCTTTTCTTTCTTTCCTCTTTCTACTAGGTGAGGGAGAGATGCCTCTCAAAACTATCCTATGAGTTGGTGAAGAGGTGTCACTAATTTGTATTGATTATGCATCTATGTTCGAGATAACAATAGTTTCAATCTATTCATTTTTATTTTATTCTTTTTATTCCTCCATATGAGGTGTAGAAAGTCTTATATTTTTCATTAGTTTCTATGTCTGCACCATCTTTCTCTTCATTTGTGAGCCTTGAATGCTCAGCTTCTAGAGTGTCAAGGATGTTAGCATTTACATGAGACATGCTACCTTGAGAACTCAACACACCTTAGCTTTTTGCACTGTTATATTCATCATCAATGTTTATAGTCTATACCTTCTTTGTAGTTAGAACAAAAATTCTCTTCAACAACAATTAACTTTTATATCATACAACTTCTTCCTTAATTATTAGTATAAAAAATGTTTAAAATTTTGTAACAATTTTGTTCCTATGCTGCTTCAAAAATGTTTAATTTTTCTCTTGTGAAAAAAAAAAAAAAAAAAACTCTGACTAATGCTTCAATCCTTATGAATTTCTCTACCTACTCTAGCTTTTCTAATCTTTCTTTCAGTTTTTCATATAGATCTTTGGGTATTTGTCTCTTTATTTCACTAGGAGATATATTGAAATTTGACATAATTTCTATCATATCCTCCTAAATTATATTCTTTTCATCATTATCTAGTTATCATATTTCACAAATTTAAAACAAGATAATCTTGGGAAACTCTTTATGTTTGAACATACCTCATCACTAGACTTTTGTTTATGGGTATGTGTCGGATCATGGTGTGCCAAAAAGTGGCGATCTGAAAAATCTGTAGTTCTAAAATATCTCAAATCATTTCAAAATCTATTCCAATATTTTTCTCATTGACCTTGATTCTAAATGAAAAAAATTAATATCTTGATAAGGTCTATTATATCTTTTTATACCAAACCCATATAGTCAACTTTAAAAACATCCTTAAAGTGTACTTTTGGCCTATTTTTATGTGATTTTTACTTCAATTATGTAGCTGACAACATTTTTTATACCAAAATTTGATGAAATTAAAAAGGTTTATTAAGAATGTTATGATCTTTCCATAAATCTAAGGTTTCTCAGATTATGAGTTTAGTAACTAATTATTACTTATTTTTTAATGGAGTTACGTATAAAGTGCTAACTGACACACTACTTGAAAAATAACTATAACTTTCAAATGGTACAACATTTTCTAAATCCAAAAGATGCATCACATTCTATGTTTCTTCTACTATAAGGGAAAAAAATTAAAAATTGAATTTTGTAGAGTTTTGAATTGGTCAAGGTGGTCAAAAATTAGTTATTAATTATTTATTTAGAATAAAAATACCCAAAAATATATGTCACATCAAAACATTAGTCTATTACTTATATCTAGAATATTATTAAAAAATATTATCATTTGACTTTATTTAAGGTGGTTAGATATACATCTACTTCTTATTTTTGTTCTGAAATTTTTGTAATATTTCATTAAAATTCAAAATTTTGACCAATCAATTTTTATCTTTTTGAGATAAGTCCTAGTAGTTTAGAAACTAGATAAGTCAAGTTGACATAACCCTAATTTTCTAATTTTTTATTGCCACTTAAGAGCATAGTTTTGTTGACCATGATCCTGCATATACCCTTACTTTGAGGTGGTCCTATTACCGATCTCCTTGTTCTTAGTTTTGGGGCACTAGGACCAGTAGACTCTACTTTGTAGTCTACTCAGCATTAGTAGTTTCCCTGGTTCTTAGCTTATTTTTTGTTGGAGATTTCAATGCTTCCTTCTTCTTTGTTTCTTAGGTTTTTTTTTTTGGGTGGCATGACAAAAACTAGGCCTTTACCCTTGTCACCTTATTCTACTTCATCTTCACTAAGATCTTGTTTCAATTTTAGTATTCCTTTTCCCTTACCTAGTGTGCCCAACTTATCTTCTAGGACCTCAATTGTTTTCTTTTCCTTGAAATCTATCTTGAAGTTCACAATTATCCTTGCTTTGGCTTCCTCATATCTTCCAAAAGGTTTACCCTCAACATCTATCTCTTCTTTGAGCAGTGCATCAATGTTTGCACTTAAAACATCACATTCTATTTTGTATTTAAAGCTTTGTAACCATACCTTTCATGGCTTAACTTATTCTACAAAAGTATTGTCTGTATCAATAAGAAAACATATGTCACTATAATACTTTGTGTCTGATTCTTCTCAAATTCTCATTCTCATTTTCATTCTTTTCTCAAATTCATCAAAATGAGCACTCATAATATTTTGAAATTTGAATCCTAATTGAGTAATATACTCATTGATTTGTCTTATCACTATTTTCTCTTTCTCCCATACAACATTCCCAATACCTAGCAAATACTTGAAGATATAAAATAAAATAAAAATAATAAGAGATCCAAACTTACACATTGAATTCTTCACTTTACTTATTAATGACATTATTTTTGTGAGTTTTAACATTTCTAGCTCAAGAAGAACTTACTCATGATATTTTGCCACTATCTTTCATGCTTGATCCATAACCATACAAAGTACACTATTCATTCTACTCAATTGAAGGAGTTTGGCAGCAATGATTCTCACTAAAAATTCAATTAGTGGATCAGAAATGTTTCTAATGGATAGACCACATACATTCTACTTGGCTCTAGTGTTATTCTCAACTCCTTCATAGCTCAAACATCGCACAATATTCTTTTTGTCTAGGTTTGGATAACCTCTAACCCTATGTACCATTTTCTTTGTGATTTCTATTGGTCCATTTTGTAACCAATATTTCATGTCATGAGTTTTGCTCAAAACAATTTTTATCCATTTGACTTTGAATTTTTTTGGGAATTCTAGGGAATGAGTTAAGCCTTTTCTTTCAACAAATTTAAATTCATCCTTCAAAATTCCTCCACTACACAAATTCTCATAGGCTTCTCTAATTTCATAGTCTCCCACTTCAATTTTGTACATATAAAAACTTCTAACATGATGACTCATAATAACCTTAGGTGGTATCAACGATAACACACCCATAGAGTCTCCTTTCATAGTAATATCTAGAATAGCACAAAACTTAGGTGGACATGTGTCACTCTTCACCAATTGAATTTTAATAACCTTTTGACTTATTCCATCAGTTGATGAAGCTTCCATGATAGATAGGGTTCAAAGTTTTTCATTCTTTGGATACTCAACACTCATTTATGTTGTTTACTCATTCAATCTTTTTGATCAAACTACTCTTAAAATTTATGTTGGTTGTGCTCTTGAAAATCTAAATACAAGGTATGAAATAATGCAATTGAAGTTCTTTATATACCTTCTTCCAGATCAATTAGGGTCTCCATTAATATTGCATAGATAGATAAGTGGAATCCAACCACCTCAACCAATATTTATGCCTTCCAACTAGGTAAATTATTTGGTCTCTTTCATGTCACTTGGTCTCTAGCATTCCTAAAATGCTTGGTCCTTATTGAAATTCTCAATGAGCATAGAATTTTTTTCTTATGCTCAAAAACCTTTCCCAAATTTTTTCTTATGCATCTTGTATATAGAAATATGAACTTTTGGTACATTATCAAGTAAGGAGCTTATATATGATATATCAATTGAGTATACAGCTCCATACATACCTCTCTTTCTTAATTTGAGATGATATGATCACCTTCTCTATTGGATTGGGTGACCTCGGCTCCATTAGCTTAACTATTTCCATCTTTTGTTTTTTTTATCCCATTTCAGATTCATTTCATTTCTCACTTGCTCAATTTCTAGTTTTCCTTTTCCTTTGTTCTTTGTTTGATTTTTTACATGTACTTGAGTCCTATAATTCTTGTTTTCTTGTCCAAACTTGTGACACTTGAAACATGCAGTGTTAGGCACATAATTATTCTTCCTCTCATTTGGCCAATAAGCTTTTGTTTTTTATTTGTATTCAAATGCTCATTGCCAATATTTATGATAGTTATAGTGTAGTAACATTCAAATCTAGGTGAAGTAGGTGAATTCCTTAGTCTTGTCCTACACCCTTGTATGAAAATTAGTAACTAGTAAATTTAGGTCTATAATTTTGCATATCATGGTTGCTTCTACAAATATTTGTAGTATGATTAAGTTTTCCACAATGATGGCATATTGAAATGTTCTTTTTGCTTTGCATTTCTCATTTTCCCATTCCTAGATGACTCTCATTTTACTATACAAGAATGTCATGACCCATAAAAAAAACTTGATGACTTCATTAGTTATTTTAAGTACTTCATTGCTTCCTTTAGTTTTTTTAATATTTCCATGGATTCCTTCCCATTTCTTAGTTCATTCTTTAGTATGAAATTCAATGATTTTAGATTTGCAATTTTGTGCATCCTTGTAATTCAATTAATGATTTTCAAGCATGAGTTTATTCATCATGTCTAGTTGAGTGTTTGTAACATTTTGTAGATCTTATATCCTTTCTAAAAGTCTTGTAGCCATTAATCTTTTAGTTCCTTCATCCATAGTCCCATCTTCTTCATCTCTCTTTTTTTCTCAATCACTTCACATAGTCTTGTTGATTGGATTTCATGTTTTTCTTTTCTCTCCTCATATTTCTTCCTTTAGGAGTTTGTTCCTATGAAGTTGATCAAAAAATACTTTATCATTTGGATATACTTGTTCAAATAGTCCTTCATTCTTAACTTCTTCATAAGATTTTCTATTCATCTAAATGTGAATTATCTTTCTCCTTAGGCAATCCTTTAGATCTCATCTGTCCTTCTCAAGTTTCTATAGTGTGATTTGAATTGCAATCTCCTAATGGTTGTATCTAGTTTGAAATCCTTCATCTCTAAAACCTAATCTTAGAGCCTTTAAACTTCTATTAGAGAACTAGATATCTGATACCAATTATTGATTGATGCTAGAATAAATAGGTTATACTAGATACTGAGAGGGGAGGCGAATCAAAATCTTAAACACCTTTTACTTTTCATGGATTCATCCACCTTTATCAATAACTTGTACATGTCAAACTAGTAATGTAAATACAATGTAACATCTAAGCTTGTTCAATCACATTCATTAGAGTAAAACACAACACAATATTTGTTACCTAGAAACCTTCCAAGGTGATGCTAAGATAGGGTGGAAATGACACCCAAAAATCTTCACTACTATAGTAATAAAATTAACCAGTTAAGGTTACAATGTTTGACCATAAAATATGATCTACCCTATGAGGTTTCTACCCTTTTAAAATATTAAGAGACTTTTAAGTCTCACCTTATTAGAGGATTAAACACATATAAAATATTAAGGACTTTATTAGGAGATTTAAAAACGTATGTTAAGATCACCATGTTAAGAGATTTGTACCCTAATTCAAGTCTATTAAAATTGATTTAGTACTTGACTCTTAATTTTCTTTGTAAGAATATTTTGATCCTTCTCCTTTCTAATTGATCTTCTCCTATGATTTGATATGCTTGTCCTTCCCTTTTACTTCACTATAATAACTAGGCAACTTGGTTTGTTAGATGATAAAAAAAACCTTCAATGACTTCTAATGTTAGCTCAATCTTTTTTTTGTCAAAAAATTTATATTTGCACATAAATTTTTTTGATCTCCTTTTCTACTAGAACACAATCTAGGTTAACATAATTGTAATATAAAGAGTTTTTGAAGAGTTTTATAGATGATTCCATGTTTTGCCTCTTCATCCTAGTCATAGAACACACAACATAGGGATCAGTGATCCACAATGTGTAATATTCTCTAACAACCTCTAAAAGTATTATATGTTCTATAAAAAACTCTTCAAGAATAAAATATCTCTTGCAAGTTGGTCTGATAATCATTTTTCCTAAAAATCTTTTCCACTCCTCACTTTCATGTAAACTCTATGTGGCTCGACCTTTAATAATTCTTGATGCTTGTCATTGCTATTGTTTAGCCCTCTTGTACTCACTACATAATAAGTATCTCAACACATATATACTCAAAAACACGCTCAGTTGGTAATGACTTTCTCGGTCACTAATGAGCTCAAATTATATTAAAAAAATTACTCCATGACCTAAAAACTTACTCAACTCCTATAGATCTAGGCACATACTTATGTACATAATTCAACTTATATAGAGTAGCTCAATCATAGTGATACCCATTTTTTTCTACCTTGTAAATGACTAAATGGTTAGCACCAAAAGACAACAATGGATAGAGATACCAACACCATATGAATTTGGATTTTCCTTGTTAGTATACATAGTGTTATTGTGCATGTTTATATTTTAATGGTGATTGCATCTATTATACATTTCAAAATTAATAAAATTATTGAGATCTTTTTTAAGAGTACAATCAATTCACTACCTCCCCCTAGCTCTTAGTTATCTTGGTATTATTTACTTCCTAACAATTGATAATAGATCATTGGTCATTGAAGGAAAATCTTAACAACATAAGGAGATCTATAGAAATTTTTAGGAAGGATAGTCTTAAGTTTGGTGTAATTAACTATGAAACCAAGAAGGAAAAGATGAAGAAATTTAGTATTTGAATGATTTATAATAACTTATAGGGGGTTTAATCATTTATCCTCAAGTCTAGATATACCAATTCAACTTTCAATAGCTTCATACAAACTCATCAAACAACTCAGTGCATATAGAAATATACTAGCAATGCAACATTCTTTAATGTTCTGTCTTGTCTATATGTGTTTAATAAGATTAAAATAAATAACTATAAAAATAACATGCATAAAGTAACATCCACATATGTAAATGATAGTTGAACACTAGGATTTACCTGGAAACCCAATTTGGAAAAAAACCACCAAGTAACATGTTACAATTTCTTCACTCTTCTAAAGTGAGCTTGGTTAAGAGCTAACCCTATTAAATTTTATACAACACATTATTAAATGTGATCCCATTAAATGGTTTAGTGACCCTATAAGGAGTGGCCTTGTTAGAGGACTTTCGATCATTCCATTAGAATGTCACCTTAATTAAAAGATTTACAAAATGACTATTAGGTCAACCTTGATTAAAGGATTTTGATTGTCATAACGCTTACAATTTAATATGTAAAAAAAGCTCAATTTGAAAAGTTTGATCTTTGTTCAATCATCTATTGATTCATTAACCAACCTCCTTTATCATCTAAATCACTTATCTTCTTAGAATGCTCTGAAGCAATCATAATTCAATAATCTCTCCATGCTTCTTGTAAGACCCCACCCCATATGTACTTATTTAAATATGAATTTCTATGTTAAAACCTTTATAGGGGATTTGAATGTATATTTGAGCATTGCAAGGCAATAGTACGAAGAAACATTCTTTCTCATTTTAGAAACCATGAGCACATCATGATAAATTATGGCTATCTTATCTATATTAATTATGGTGATGGATATGAATTATTTTTATGGTTTAATTTTCCTAATGGAAATTGAGATCAATTTATACATTCATGTTTTGATACTACATGATTCTATACTTGTTAGAAATGCTTTAGAATAATTGAGAGGGGAGGGGGAGGTGAATTAGTTATTCAATGTCAAATGTCCAGTTAAAAACTTTTTCATCAAGTAAAGTGAACCTTATAAGTTGTCCATTCATCCAAGATTAAGCTTTCCTACTTAGCAAGTTACTATAAATCAACATGCAAGCATAACACATGAAAAATCAACACATAACACAGTGATTTACATGGAAACCCAATTTGGAAAAAACCACTAGTAACATGCTACTCAATTCTCACTCTTCTGAAGTGATGCCCTCTGAAAGGCCTACCTTATTAAAGGCTACAATGCAATGTTAAATGTGACCTAGTTAAAGTTTTTAACCACCCTATTAGAAGTGGGCCTAATTAGAGGATTTAGAACATTCAGTTGGAATGCCACCCTATTAAAGGATTTACAAATGGCTACTAAACCAACCTATGTCCATAGGATTTTTACCCTAACTAATACAATTGCTAGAGAGTAATAGTCGGGGTTTTTGAGCTAATTTTAGTTCACAATTTATCTTGTAGATTTCATATCATAATTTAACTCTTCACATTGTCTAGCTTTCAGTCTCTATAGCTCTTGACAACTTGTTCCCCTTCTCAAGCTTTGTCTTCTTGATTCTTCATGCACCATGTACTAGTGTAATCTTCATTCTGACCACTTATCAAAGCAGAGTCTTTGTATTCTGTTCTTACTTCTCCTTGATGTCTTCTCCTTGACACCCTTCAACCACTTCACAATTTGGCACACCAAAAACTCTTGCTTCTTAGCCTATGACTCCTTAAATAGAAGTCTAGAATTTCTTTTTCCGCTCAATTCTTCCCTCCTTTAATTTTAGTTCGAATGGATTAGCTAGGATTCATTTAATTTAACCCACATTTTGTTTCTTCTAGAAAAATCATGAAGAATCCTCTTGAATTAGCTCTAAAATGGTTTACATAAAATTCTGTGCCACCAGCTCATCATCCTTATCCTCCAACTGGTTCACAAAATTCAAGGTAACAAAATTTTTAGCTCAAATTTGATGAATCTTTGACTTTTCCAATAATGTAGTAGCTTGGCACTATTGAAATTTTGGTGCTCGACAAATACTATGTTACTCGACATCAACTACATTTTACTAATACTAGGCACCTACTATAGATTCACTTAGCATCTACTAAGTTTTTCTAATGCTTGATAGCTATTACTTTACTTGGAACTTGACCACACTCAGCTCCTTCTGTATCACTTGGCACACACTAGATTTTTTTATTTGCTTAGCACTATTGAAAATTTTCTCGGCTCTAACTAGCTTGTTCGACACTCACTAATGAACTTAGTTAAGCTTTGTAGTCAATCTTGTTACAACGTATTCCTCCAATGTTTCTAAGTGTAACCAACCTCTATATCTTCAAGTATGTTATTAGTACATCATTTAACCATTGTCTTAACTAATCCTTGCACTTCATTACAAAATCATAACTCAACCTTTCCCTTAGGTGTTTTTGTTACATCTTGTTGATTAAATCCTCTTCATTAAGATCAAGTAAGTGGTAGTACTTGGATCTTATAAGAAATTTTTATTCCAGCAAATAGAAGGTTTGACATCAATGAAAAAACAATGATTGAAAATATTCTCTATCAACCATCTTCATTCTTTGCAACAATCTCCCTATTTTAATCAATCTTCTTCTTATAATGATATTTTCAATCAATTTTGCAACAATCTCACTCTTTGGAATTGATAGAAAACCAAACTAATTAATCAAGTTAACAAGATGCTAACTAGGCTAAAATATTAAATCAAATGCCAAAAGGAAAACTTTATTAAGCTGTGATTTCCTTTTTGCATATCTGAACATTCTTTTGCTTTATTGACTCCCTCTTACATTATTTCTCCTTCTATATGCATTGATCATCTTCTATTATTTTGTTATCAACTATTTCTCCCTTTTTCCATTTGATCTTGTATATTTGATCAGCTTCTTTTTACTTCTCCCTCTATCCAAGTTAATGTTGTTGATCAAATCTTGTTAATTAGTTTCTTACTACTTCTCCTTCTTTGACAATAATGCCAAAGATATACTATTTCAGCATCTTAACATGCAGTGTAGCATTTGCAGGTACTCCAATTTCTCCCTCTATCACCTTTCTTGTGACTGACAAAGTAAACATCATTTGCATCAATTTGTTATATGCCAACAATCAACTCTTTTGATGCAATGAAATCTTGCCTTATCTCAAGTAGACTTGGCTAGGGTTTTTACCGCTAACTTACCTCTAAGATACTCAAAAGCACCTTTAGGTAGTGCTTTTATAAAGATGTGAGCAATCTATTTCTTTGAACTAACATATTTTATCTTTAGTTTCTTGTCTTCTACCAATTCTCTTACATAGTGATACTTAATCGCAATATGTTTTTTTTTTGGCATGCATTATAGGATTCTTGAATATGTTGATGGCACTTGTTTATCACAATAAAATATCATAGGTTCAATTTCTTCTTCCTTCATTCCTTGCAATAGATATTTAATCCATGCAATATTGGTGCAAATCATAGTAGCTGTAACATATTCAGCTTTTGTTGTTGATTGTGAGGTATAACTTTTCTTTTTTTGGTCCAAGTAATCAATCTTATTCCTAAGAAAAGTGCTCCTCCATTGGTTCTTTTTCTGTCATCAATATTACCTCCCCATTCTACATCAATATAGGCATTCAAGTCAAAAAAATTATTCATTTTTTAGTATAAACCAAAGTCATTGATTCCTTTTAGATACCTCAGTATTCTTTTCACTACCATCAGATGATTTTCTCTTAGATTAGTAAAAACTCTTGCCACTATTCCAATAGCTAATGCGATGTCTAGTCTACCATGTACAACATATTGCAACTTTTTAATCATTGATCTATACATTTTCTGTTTCACTTCAGCTGACTCATCACTCTTGGATAACTTATGTCCTGTTACCATTGGTGTACTAACTAGTTTTGAGTCTTCTAATCCAAATGACTTGAGTATCTCCTTGATATATTTTGATTGGGTCAGAAATATACCATACTTGAGTTGATGTACTTGCAATCCAACAAAGAATTTGATTTCTCCAAACATTGATGCCTCAAACTCATGTTTCATTTGATCAGAAAAATCTTTGCGATAGGGCATCTTTTCCTCCAAATATTATATCATTAACAAAGATTTCAGATATAAAAATGTCTTTACCTTTTTTCGCCTTGATGTATAGGTTGTTGTTGTCATCTATTCTCTCAAATCCTATCTTCACAAGGTATTTATGCAATGTCGCATACCATGCTCTAGGTGATTTCTTTAAACCATAGAGTTCTTTATGCAATTTTCAAACCATATCCTTGTTGTTGTCATCAAAAAATCCCTTTGGTTGTTCTATATAGACTTCCTCTTCTAGTATAATATTAAAAAGAGAAAATTTCATATCCATTTGGTACACTTTGAAACCCTTGTAAGTAGCATATGCAAGTAGTGTTCTTACACCTTCCATTCTTGCAATAAGAGAAAATGTTTCCCCATAGTCCAGTCCTTCTTCTTGTACATAGCCTTTGAAAACTAGTCTAGCCTTGTTTCTTGTTATCTCACCATTGTCATCAAGTTTGTTCCTAAAGACCCATTTGGTACCAATTACATTTTTATCTGCTGGCTTAGGAACTAGGGTATAGGTTTTTTTCTTCTCAATCTAATCTATCTCCTCTTCCATAGCTTTATACCAATTATCATCTTGTAGTGCCTCTTTTACTATTTTGGGTTCAATCTTACTTAGCAGACATGATTCATTCCTTAGTCTTTTTCTTTTCATTGGTCTTGCATCCTTGTCACCAATGATTTGTTCTACAGGGTGATGTCTTCTCACATACTTGGCTAGTCTTGGTTCTATCCTTCTTTCCATTTTTGGTTATTCAGCTTCAAAGTCACTTTGCACATCTCTATCTGGTATTTCATTATCTCTTTCATGTGTATTCATTTCAGAGTCAGAATGTGTATTCTCTTCATTCCGCAACTTGACTTCTGAATGCAGCTCAACATTCACTAGTTATTACTCAGTTGATATTGAAATTTGTTGTTGATTCCCAACTTGATTGGTAGCATCATCTTCAATTGGTATTCCTTCATAAAAGTTTACTAAGGATCTATTATCTTCTAATTTCCTAGATTCATTGACTTGGACTTCTACATGCTCATCAATATTCACATTTGCACTCTCCACAATCTTATTAGTGTTAGTGTTTAAACACTCATATGCCCTACTTCTAGTGGATTATCCAAGGAATATGTCTTTATCTCTCTTTGCATGAAACTTGTCATTTCTAGCATCTTTAAGAATATAACACTTACAACCAACTACTTTGAAATATTTTACCTTAGGTGAGTGACCATACCATAGTTCAAACGGTGTTGCATTTTTTCCTTTCTTGACTTGTACTCGACTTAGGGTGTAAACAACAATACTTACAACTTCTCTCCAGTATTTTAGAGAAACATTTTTCTCCATCATCAATGTTCTTGCATAGTCTATTACTGATCTATTCCTTCTTTCTGCAATCCCATTCTATGGTGGAGTTCTTGGTGTTGATTTTTTCCTTTTGATACCTTTATCATTGCAAAATATCTCAAATTCTTTTGATGTAAACTCTCATCCTCTATTTGATCTTAGGCACTTCAAAAATTTTCTTTTTTACTTCTCAACCCTAGCCAAATACCATTTAAACATTTGAAATGCATTAGATTTTTGCTTCAAAAACATGACAGTCATCATCCTAGAATAGTCATCTACAAATAGCATTATGTATCTATCTCCTTGGTAACTTTGTACTTCTACTGGGCGACGTAAGTTAGTATGCACTAACTCTAGTACTTCTTTGGAAGTGTAGGTTTTGCTTTTGAAACTTGGCTTGGTCATCTTTCCTAGTTGACATTGTTTGCACATTGTATTTTTAGGCTTCTTTATCTTGGGCAAACCTCTAACTTTCTTCTTTTTGCTGATGCTAATTAGATTGTCAAAGTTAACATGACATAGCCTTTTATGCCATAACCACACATCATCAAGTCTAACAATAAGATAGGTTGCATCTTCCATATCTAGGTAAAATAAATTACTCCTAGTTTTTTCACCTTTTCCTATCAAATTTTCATTAGTGTCATAGATTTTGGTAGATTTTTTTCCAAAGTCTACTTTGCAACCTACATTGCCTAGCTATGTTACACTTAGGAAATTGTAGTTTAGTCTTTCTACATAGCATGCATTGTCGCATGAAATTTTCTCTATAAGTTTAATAGAACCTTTTCCTTTGATTTAATATGGAACATCATTTTCAAAGCTAACACTATTTCCATCATATTGGGTAAAGGTAATAAACTTACTTTTGTCTCCTATCATGTGATGTGAGTATTCACTATCTATGATCAACTTGTCATTCTTGTTTATACAGTTTATCGATGTTTTTGCATCATCTTCATCTGATTCATCCTTCATGGATACATAGACTACTTCATCATCATTCTAATCAGAATCTTCTTCAACAATATAGCATATTTTTCCTTTGTCCTTGTAATCTCTACTATCATCCTCTATTTGGTTCTTGTGCTTGTTTCCTTCTTTATAATTCTTCTTCTGTGTACACCTTGTAGCAATATGTCCTACTTCATTGCAATTAAAATGAAAGATAGGAAGCTTACCTTAGAATTTTCCTTTGCCTTTGTGGAATCTTCTAGTTAGTAGTGCTTCCAATTGTTCCACATCTTCCTCATCTGTGTTGCTATCACTAGATGCATGTTTTTCTTTTCTATTCTTCTTCTTTAATTTCACCTCTTTAGTATCTTTCAATGATAGCTTAGCCTTGAAAGTATATTCAAGATTCTCAGGTCTGTAGTTATCATAATTAGACAATTCAAATGTAGCAAATCTTCCTACTATTCCTTCAAAAGATAGTGTTTTTCCTGGTGCACATTTTAGCTCTTGGATGGCTGAAACTCTAATAGCATAGATGGAGAGCAAAGTTCTTAAGTATTTTCTATTGACAGTGTCATCTTCCAAATGACCACGTAGACTCCTTATTGCACTTATCACTTCTTTCATTCTAGATGCATACTAAGCAACATTCTCACCTTCCTCCATTTTTTATGTCATCAAACTTTCCTCTGAGGCTTTCTCTCTTTGGTCTTTGAACATTTTGATCTCCTCCATAGATATCTGAAAAGGCTTTCCACATCTTGAATGTAGTATCACATCCTTTGATGCCATCAAATTTAGATGACCTAATTTTGCTCCTTTCTTTTGTTCAAATCATCTATAGAGAGGGATTCAACTAGATCTACATGGTCTACTCCAATTGAGGTTTTTGCATAATCACCTATTAATCCAAGGTGCAATTCCATTAGACTTTTCCATGTAGAAAAGTTGTCTTTATTGAGCTTGGGAACTTCTCTCTTGGACATCTTGATCTTCGTGCTTCTAGTATCTTTAAACTAAATCAGTAGATGGCTCTAATAAAAATTGTTATAAATTCTTTAGAATAACTAAGAGGCAGGGGGTGAATCAGTTATTCAATTTCAATTTTCTAGTTAAAAACCTTTTCATCAAGCAAAGTGAACCTTCAAAACTATTCATTGTTCCAAGCTTAAACTTTCTTACTTAGCAAGTTATTATAAATCAACATGCAAGCATAACACATGAAAAATCAACACATAACACAGTGATTTATGTGGAAACCCAATTTGAGAAAAGCCACTAGTAAAATGCTACTCAATTCTCACTCTTCTGAAGTGATTCCCTGTGAAAGGCCTTCCTTGTTAAAGGCTACAACACACTATTAAATGTGACCTAGTTAAAGGATTTAACCACCCTATTAGAAGTGAGCCTAGTTAGAGGACTTTATAACATTCACCTAGGATGCCACCTTATTACAAGATTTACAAATGGCTATTAAACAAACCTAAGTCCATATGATTTTCACCCTAACTAATATAATTTCTAGAGAGTAACAATAGGGGGTTTTGACCTAATTACAATTCACATCTTATCTTGCATATTTTAGATCACAATTCAGCTCTTCACATTGCCTGGCTTTTAGTCTTTGGACCTCTTAACAACTTGTTCCCCTTCTCAAGCCTTTTCTCCTTGAGTCTTCATGCTTAATGTACTAGTGCAATATTCATTCTGCCCACTTATCAAAGAAGATTCTCTATGTTCTATTCTTACTTTTCCTTAATGTCTTCTCCTTGACAACCTTCAACCACTTTACAATTTGGCACACCACAACTATTGCTTCTTGGCTTGTGAGTCCTTAAGTAGAAGTCTAGAATTGATTTTCCCACTCGATTCTTCCCTCTTTTAATTTTAGTTCAAATGGATTAAGTAGGATTCATTGAATCTAACCCACATTTTGTTTCTTCTATAAGCATCATTAAGAATCCTCTTGAATTCACTTAAAAATGGTTTACAATTTTTTTTGTGCTACCAACTCATCATCCTTATCCTCCAACTAGTTCACAAAATTCAAGGTAACAAACTTGTCAGCTTAGATTTGGTGAATATTTGACTTTTCTAGTAATACAGTAGCTTAGCCCTATTAAAATTTTGGTGCTTAGCACATACTATTTTATGTAACATCAACTAAGTTTTACTGATACTCAACACCTACTATGGATTCAATCAACATCTACTAAGCTTTTCTTATGTTTCACATCTGACCATGCTTAGCTCCTTTTGTATCACTCAGCACACACTAGATTTTTCATTTGCTTGGTACTAAATGAAAATTTTCTTGGCTCTAACTAGCTTGCTTGAAACTCACTAATGAACTTAGTTAAGCTTTGCACTCAACCTTGCTACAACTTATTACTCCAATGTTTCTAAGTCTAACCAACATCTGTATCTTCAAGTATGTTATCAATACATCATTTAACCAGTCTTAACTGATCCTTGCACTTTATTAAAAAATCATAACTCAACCTTTCCTTTAGGTGCTTTTGTTACATCTTGTTGATTAAATCGTCTTCATTAATCAACTAAGTGATAGTAATTAGATCTTATAAGAAATTTTCATTCCACCAAATAGCAGGTTTGACATCAATGAAAAAAATGTTGGATACAATTGTTCAACTGTGTGTTGTCTTTGATGTTACACAAATGTCATATTAGTCATCGGATAGAGTCTACTGAGCTCAGTTGGCTCGCAAGGCATAAGACAAAGTCTATCAAGCTTAGAAGGTTTGAAAGAAGATTTACAGTGTCTATTGAGTGTTCTCAGACTTTACCTTGTGTAGATAGTTGTTATTGAGCTTTCAGGGTTAGCAAACAAAAATTAGTTGTTATGAAGGTCACTCGGTCATTAAAGGAAAATAGTGCTGAAAAAAGTTCTTAACGAGCTCTCATGGTCAGGGAAGGAAATTTAGTTCTTACCAAGTTCACTCGATAGCCAAAGGATTTTTCAAATTTTGTATTATTAACCAAGTTGAGATGGTTAACTCAAGAAATTATTTCTAAAAGAAGTGCTTACTGAGCAGGGTTAGCCAATGGAGGATTTCATTGTTTTGTGAAATAAATTTTATTTGTTTAATGTAATATTTGTAGCTAATTGATGTATGGTTTATTGGTAAATGTAACTTGTGAATGAGTTAACATGATAATCTAAATGGTATATATAAGAGGTCAAGTTTTAAATTTGAAGCGTGTGATGGATTTGATGTGATATGAATGTGAAAGAGGACTGATTATTGTGAGAGAAAATCTTGAAGGATGATTAGAGATCATTGAGGAGCAACAAAGTTATATTTGATCAAGGAGGATCTAATGGTGTAGAATAGAGATCTGTAATCAACAAATTTAGTTGCATCATATTCAAGTCAATTCATTCTTACTTTCTAACCATTGTAGTAGTGATTTAAAAATCTCTTAATAGAGTTGGTTTAATAGCCATTTTGTAAATCCTCTAACAAGATCACATATAACAGTGTGTATTGTAACCTTTAACATGGTTGGCTCCTAACAGGGCTCACTTTTGAAGAGTTAAAATTGGTAGCTAGTTACTTGGTAGTTTTTCCCATATTGGGTTTCAATGTTAAAACTGGTGTCTTTAGTGTTCTTTTTATTTACTTTTGCATGCATTCTATTAATTATAAATGCTTAAATATTGGTAACAATTTAATCTACTGAGTTATAACATTTTTGTGAAATGTTTACCGAGTGACAGTAGTAACTAGTTATTTAAGGAATCTAAGGGATCAACATTTGTTTTTTGAAGTGACTGATTCACCCCTCCTCTCAATTAATTCATCTATAATTCCAAAAATTAGTATCAGAGCTTTTGGGGTTTGCAGGAAAATATTTCAATGATCTAAGCTAAAGATTATGATGTCTTACAAGAGAGAAATTCCAAGACTTAATAGGGACAACTTCTCAGCATGGCAAGGATTAATGAGACTTCATCTAGCTTCTATTGGTGATTCAAGGCTAAAGTAGCTTGATGAAAAATATGCAAAACCTACTAGTACATTATCTATCAACGATATTGTTGAAGAGAAGACTCACAAAAACATGATGATAGATATTGCATCTACCCAAAGTTATGAAGAATTTGATGACATCAAGGATTGTAAAATTATATTTGAAATGTGGAACAAACTAAAATAGATATATGGAGGTGATGATAATGTAAGAAGAGCCAAAGCTAAAATTTTGAGAGGACAATTTGATCAGATGAGGATGAGAGAGGATGAAAATATAGCAAAAATTTGTTAAAAGAGTTAAAGCAAGTGTTAGTGCAATCAAAGCATCTAGAGGAGATATCAAAGAAAAAATAGTTATAAGTAAAGTTATTAGAACTCTACTTCCTATTTATGCAATCAAAGTTTCTACAATTCAAGAAAGAAGATGTGAAGGAAATCATAAGATAAATTTAGAGGTCATAGTTGGAAGATTGACTACATTCAAGCTAGACAACTATGATAATTATGTTCAAGTTGCCAACAACATTTAATCACCATTTGAAGCCAAGCTTTCACTCAAGGAGAAAGGAAAGAAGAGAAAAGATCCTCAGTCAAATAGTGATGAAGAATCAGAACAAAGTTCAAATAATGATCTTGAGGTGGTTGAAGCTTTGCTAGCAAGGAAGTATTCAAGAGGCAAAGAGAAATACTAAGGTAAGGTTCCTCTAATCTATTTTTCTTGTGAAGAAATTAAACATATTGATGCTAGGTGCCCAAATAAGTAGAACAAGGATGAGAAGAAAGGTCACAAGTGAAATGACAAGAAAGACTTCAAATAATTCAAGGATAATGGTAAGAAAACATGTTTCATGGCTAAAGATTCTAATGACTCTGATGAAGAAGAAGAAGATGAAATTGTTTACATTGCTATAAAGGATGAGTCTAATAATGATGAGGAAATGGAACTCATTTCTCATGTGAGAAAAAATGATACATGGATTATAGATACTAGTTGTTGTCATTATATGACTGGTGATAAAACTAAGTTTGAACATTTTGGACACTATGATGGTGGCAGTGTGAGGTTTGGTAACAATGAACCTTGTTACATAAAAGGAAAAGGAATAATCTCTCTAACCAAAGAACTTATATGTGATAATGCATATTGGTTAGAAGGACTAAAACACAATCTATTGAGCTTGGCAAAGCTACTCAATAATGGATTCAAAGTGGAATTCATGCATGGAAAAGAAAGATTGCTGGATGATAAAGGAAAGCTGATTGGATTAGGCACCCAAACAAAAGGTAACTTGTTTTATCTTGAACTTGGTGAATGTTCATGTTTTATTGCTCAAGTTGAAGAAAGTTGGTTATGGCATAGGAGGTTGTGTCATGTGAATTTTGATAACTTGGTAAAAATAAGTAAATTAAGGAAAGTAAGAGGCATTCCTAACATAAAGAAACTTGACGTTGGTCTATACAAGAATTGTCAAATTGGAAAGATGGGAAAGACTAACTTTAAAAGCAAGAACTATCAGTCTGAAGAAGTTTTAAAAATTGTGTATATTGATTTGTGTGGAGCTATTGGAATTGAAAGTTATACTAGTGAAAAGTTCATCATTGTTTTGTTGATGATTACTCAAGAATGATGACTCTCATGTATTTGGCTAGAGTAGAGAAGAAAACAATCAAAAGATTGAGATGTTTGAGGTTAGATAGAAGCGGTGAATTCATTTCACATGAGTTCAATAACTTTTTCATTGAAAGGGGAATCAAAAGAAAGGTTTCAACACCTAGAACTCTTGAACAAAATGGAATCGCTAAAAGAAAGAACAAATCTATCATGGATTATGTAAGAACCTTAATGATTGAAAAGAACATTGCTATCAAATACTGGAAGGAAGCTATCAACACTGTAGTTCATACCTTGAACCAATTATAGTGAAAGAAGAACACATTCAAAACCCTCTATGAGTTATGGTATGCTTACAAACCCAATTTAAGTTACCTAAAAGTATTTTGAAGCAAACATTACATTTTGAAAGAATTTAGAAAAGGTAGATTTGATGTGAAGGGTGATGAAGGAATATTTTTGGGATATTCTTGCAAAAGTAAAGCATATAAATGTTTGACTTTGTCTACTCACAAAGTCATAGAAAGTGCACATATAAAAGGTTATGAGTTTGCGGAAAGAATTGAAGAAGAAAGCAAAAGGGAACCTAAAGACTACATGAAATTTGTTTTCATTGAACCTGATATAGTGCCAAGTACACCAGTTAATAAGAAATCTTCTACTCTAGAGTCTTCTGTAACCAAGTTATAGGAAGTTCAAACTAATTCAATACCTACCAAGTTACAAGAACTTGAGTTGCAAATAGAAGCCATTGAATCAACAGCTACCAAGCCTAAGCAACCAGAACCAAAAGTTGAAACATAGAAGGATAACAAAGCAAGAAATTCAAAAGTCAATGAGCCTATGCTAGCCAAGTATGTCAAGAAGCATCATGCACCAAATCAGATCATTGGAGATAAATCTGAAGGAACAATGACAAGAAGTAAGTTGAAAGGCAGTTGTTCACTTGCTGATTTTGAACCTAGAAATGTCCAAGATGGATTAGAAAATGAAAGTTGGATTGAAGATATGAATGAAGAGATAGAAAAGATAGAGAGAAAAAAAACATGGACTCTTGTACCTAGGCTTAAAGACAAAAATGTGATTGGAACTAAGTGGGTATTCAGAAATAAGTTAAATGAAGATGGCAACGTGTCAAGAAACAAAGCTAGATTGGTATGCAAAGGATACTCTCAAGAAGAAGGTGTAGACTATGGAGAAATTTTTTCTCCTATTGTAATATTGGAAGGTTTCAGAACCTTACTTGCATATGTTGCATAAAAGGGATTCAAAGTTTATCAGATGGATGTCAAGTTTTCATTTCTCAATGATATACTAGATGAAGAGGTTTACATTGAATAGCCTAAATATTTTGTTGATCCAAAAAAGAAGGACATGCTCTTCAAATTACATAGATCATTGTATGGCCTAAAAAAGGCCCCTCAAGCATGGTATAAAAGACTGCATAACTATCTTATTTAGATTGGTTTTCAAAGAACTAATGATAATAGTAGCTTGTACATAGAGTAAGGACTAGACAATAAGATTGTTTTGGCAAAAATATTTGTAGATGATACTTTATTTATAGGAAATGATGATATTTTCAAAAAAAATTTAGAACAAATAAACAAGGAACTTAAAATGTCAATGTTTGGTGGGATCAAATTCTTTGTTGGTCTTCAAATTCATTAGAGTAAGAATGACATATGCATCACTCAATCTAAATACATCAAGGACATACTAAATTTTTTTGGTATGGAAGACTACAAACTAGTTGGGACTCCTATGTGTATTGAATTGAAACTTACCAAGGATGATGAATCAAAGGAAGTGGATCAGACATTGTATAGATCTATGATTGGAAAGTTCAAGTATGTAGTGCACACAAGACTAGACATTGCCCTTGCAGTAGGAATTGTAGAAAGATTCTCAGCAAAAAAAAAAAAAAAATCACATTATGGATATCAAAAGGATAATAAGATATTTGAAAGGAACTGAAGATTATGGATTATGGTACAAACTTGGAGGAAATTTGGATTTAAAAGTGTTCACTGATGCAAATTAGGTAGGGAATGTTGATGACAGAAAGAGTACAAGTGGAGGAACTTTCTTTGTTTGAAAGAGGTTGGTTTCTTGGACAAGTAAAAAGTAGAACTATACATCTCAGTCCACAAGAGAGGCTCAATATGTTGTAGCGATAGTAAACTGTTCAAACATTGTTCGGTTTAAATAGTTATTGGAAGGTATGAAGCAAGAAATCAAAGAATCTATTATTCTATTTTGTGAAAATACAAGTGCAATTAACATATCGAAGAATCCAATGATGCATTCAAAAACCAAGCATATTGCTATAAATTATCACCTTTTTAGAGAATTGGTGTAGGATAAAGAAATTAGATTGGAATATATCCATACAAAGGAACAAATTGCTAACATATTCACAAATTCTTTACCTAAGGATGCATTCTTGTATCTAAAAGGTAAGTTAGGGGTCACTCCCTTATCTAAAGCTCACTAAAAGACAATTTTAGTTATGCATCAACAAGAATAGAATCAAAGATCTATTAGTTGATGCAAAAAAGTAATGAAGACATTGCATATGAATTAGTACTTAAGGTACATTGAATTTCATTTAAGTTTGAGTTGTGTTATCTTTGGCATGTGTTGTCAAAGAGGGAGAGTTTACTGTCATATCTTTTTGAAATTTGCAAGAAAAAGAGAATTTATGAAAGAGGGAGAGATTACTATGAAAGAGGAAGATTATTGTATTTGAGGAGTTTTGTGGAATGAAATATAAGAGGGAGAAGCATTTTTTCAGAAAAAATTTGTTCTCAAATTTCATTCCTCTATGACATATTGTGTTGCCATCAATGCCAAAGAGGGAGATTTTTGGATAAAATTGTTCAATTATGTGTTGTCTTTGATGTTCCACAAATGTCATATCACTCATTAGATAGAGTCTACCTAGCTTAGTTGGTCAGCAAGGCATAAGACAAAGTCTATCAAGCTCAAAAGGTTTGCAAGAAGATTTATAGAGTCTACCGAGCATTCTCAGACTTTACCTTGTGCAAATAGTTGTTATCGAGATTTCAAGTTTAGAAAAGAAAATTCAGCTGTTACTGAGCTCACTCAGTCATTAAAGGAAAATAGTGTAGAAAATATTCTTACTGAGCTCTCATAGTCAGTGAAGGAAATTTAGTTCTTACAAAGTTCACTTGGTAGCCAAAGGATTTTGCAAATTTTACAGTGTTAATGGAGTTGAGATGGTTAACTCAATAAATTATTTCTGGAAGCAGTGCTTATCAAGTAGGGTTAGCCAATGAAAGATTTCATTGTTGTTTAACGTAATATTTGTAGTCGACTGATGTATGGTTTATTGAGAAATGTAACTTGTGAATGAGTTGACTTGATAATCTAAATGGTATATATAAGAGGTAAAGTTGTGAATTCTAAGTGTGTGATGGATTTGATGTGAGATGAATGTGTAGGAGGACTAATTATTGTGAGGGAAAATCTTGAAGAATGATTAGAGATCATTGAGGAGAAGCAAAGCTATATTTGATCAAGGAGGATCTAATGGTGCAGAATAGAGATCTGTAATCAGAAAATTTAGTTGCATCATATTTAGGTCAATTCATTGTTACTTTCTTACCATTCTAGCAGTGATTTCAAAATCTCTTAATAAAGTTGGTTTAACAACCATTTTGTAAGTCCTCTAACAAGGTGACATTTTAGTTTAATTGTTCTAAAGACCTCTAGCAAGGCCACTTTCAATAGGGTGATTAAATCCTCTAACAAGGTCACACTTAATAATGTGTATTATAAACTTTAATAGGGTTGGCTCCTAATAGGGCTCACTTTAAAAGAGTGAAAAGTAGTAGCCAATTACTTGGTGGTTTTTCCCATATTGGGTTTCCATGTTAAATCTAGTATCTCTTGTGTTCTTGTGATTTAATTTTGCATGCATGCTAATAATTATAAATGCTTAAAGATCAGTAACAAGTTGATCTACTAAGTTACAACATTTTTATGAAGTGTTTACCGAGTGACTATAGTAACTAGTTATTTAAGACATCTAAGGGATCAAGATTTGTTTTTTGAAGTGACTAATTTACCCCCCCTCTTAGTTACTTTGTCTATAACTCCAACAAAAATAATGATGGAAACCATTCTCTATCAACCATCTTCCTTCTTTGCAAAAATCTCCCTCTTTGATAGTATTCTTTTTCAATCAATTTTTCAACAATCTACGTCTTTCAATCAATCTTTTTCTTATAATGATCTTTTCAATAAGATTTCCAACAATACTTACTACATTGTTTGACTATTTAACATTGATTTGTAGTAATGATTCTATGAGGTGTTACACCTTATAATGTTGATGTTAATTACGGTACCTTGACAATCAAGTTATATGCATTTAGATGGTTTAGTATTCTTTCTTGATAACATTTATGATGTTTAGGTATATGCATCCCTAATGATGATTATTCTAGTATTTTAATTTTAATTGATGAATAGGTTATGTTATATTGATTATGAAATTAGTGATGATTAAATATGTGAAAAAATGAGAAAGCCTTTTTAAATGAAAGTTTTAATATTTTGATTAATGTGATTATGAAAATTTTGTTCAAATACATGAATATGATGTTATCAAACTACTCACATTCAAATTGCATGTGCAAGATAATTAATAAAAGAATTAATTAGAGAGTTGGTAATTGATCCTCTATGGAAATGGGAAGACTAAGGTTGAAGCCAATAAAATGATTTGAACCTCATTATCAAGTGTTTAATTTGTATCATCATATGAATGTATGTGTATCATTTAGTATTTTACGACATGTTGAATGTTATGTAAAAGTAAATCTAATAGTGTCACTTGACACTCGTTATATGCATATGTGTGTTGACATGTCAAGTTAGGATAAAAAAAGTGACCCATTAATCTAAGACTAATTGGTTATTAATTTAAGTTAATTACTCTAATTAGGGTTCAATGGAAATGTTACATCCTTAAAGTTTTTGAAGAGAAAACATTTCAATACACTTGTATAGGTCCTTAAATGATACTAGAGGCTGAATTTAAGGGAATTCAAGTGCTCAAATGGAATGTATATGGGTTAGGAACCTTTTCCACCCTTCTAGAACTTCCTAGAACCTTTTATGACCCCTAAAATATTACATTTTCGCTTTTCTACAAAAAATTACCATCTTAATGATGTTAACCAAGTTTACACTTCTCATAAAAGGATTTCTTGATGGTAGGAACAAGTGGGAATGTCATATGAGGCTTAAGTCAAGTATTGAGTTATTGTCATTTTAGGTCAGTCAGTTTAGAAGCCTATTTAGTTGTTATTTTGAGAGTTGAAAGTTGTTCACCCATTCTCTACATTTAGAGAATGCCAAGCTTGGAATTGAGTAGAAAGAATGATTTAGCTCATCCCAAAACTCAATTTTGATAACCTTTGTAAAGGTAGGATTCTTCATGGTCATGTTCTTCATGCATTGTTCATTGATTCATTATGTAGATCTCTTACATCTGCATATTTCAAGTTTCTATTGTAACATGTGAGGGATGGCTATTTGTCATTTTTCTATTCTCTTTCATTTCATATTTTTCTTTTTGTTTTGTTGGGAAATATGTGAAGGGTGTGTTAGCATTACTCACCCTCAAATAGGGTAGAAATGACAACGTATAGGAGAAGGGATTGTGTTGGACTCTGGGTTAGTGTAGGGTCTCTCCTCGTGTTGAGGAGAGGAAGAAAGTAAGGTTCTATGGGCCCTTACTTGTCAATACAAACTGAATTTTTTTTGGGAAAATAAAAGAGAGAAAGGATAAAAGTTTATTGTGATTTGGAAGCCTTGGAGGAGGCATATGATTTATGTTCATGATTAACATCTCCTACCTAGAAAAATCCACCTTCTCCCTAGTATTGGTTTAATATGAAACCTATTGTGCATACCTTGGATGGGATTTGTTTGTTGAGTGTGTTATTATGAGCATATGTGATTGTCACTAAGTCATTTACTAGTTCTCTTATTCTTGGGGTGTGGCCTCATATTGAGGCTTTGGTTGGAAGGTGAGGTCTTGATGTTTTTTCTTTTTGAGTTCCATGACTCATTTTTTGGAAAAAAATTAATTCTTATTTATCTCCTTTTTGTATTGTCACATGCTTGTATTGAAGAAACTAAAGGGAGATTCATTACACTATATGGAAGTATTCCAAGTTGCATTTATATACTTATCAATATCTCTCTCATTTTGATTCTTGTCTTTAAACAAAAATGAAAGGCATGGTTATTTAAATGTTGACTTACATTATAGTAAAAAAAAATTATACCCTTATAACTTTGTGTTAATGATGAAAGAATGAAAGGATATGATTTTAAGTATGTATGTGAATTCTCAATATGAGTTCAAGTGCAATTTTAATTAGGAACATAATGCTTGGATTAACTTACATTTGAATAATATAAATTGCATAGTAGTCAACCTTATTGATTTAATGGATATACTATTAGTTTAGTAAGCCCATATAAAACAATAGGAACATAGTTCCTAGGTAATAGTATTAACTTAATTAGTATTCCAATACATGAACAAATTTAGTAGAATCAAATCATTACATTGAAGGTTGACAGTAATATTAGAAAATAAGAACTATGAAAATCTATACTTTTCTAGGAAAGCATATTAGCTATATGGAAAATGTATGGAAAATAATTAAATTCCTCCTCAAGACTTCCCAATAGATCATACTACATAATATATTCCCTCTTAAAATATAAAAGAGTCTTTGTGGTCACCACCCAACTCACATTCTCGTTCCTCCAAAAGTATAATGTAGACCTACAAGAAAAAGGGCCAAGTTAATACAAAATAAATAAATAAAGAAAAAGAAAAAAAAAAAACTTTAAAACCCTTACCCCATCTAACCTTCAACTTATCTCTCCCACAAAGTATCCATTCTCCAAACACCCATGAGTCACAAGAAGTAAGTACACCCTCTACCATTCAAAGTTTCTTGCTCACTTGGAATACTAATCTGATGGGTGGATGTTGGTGGTCATAGGGAATATTCCTTGGACTTCATAATCCTTGTCCCTTTAAATTAAAGTATTGAATCACCCCTTATTCACTTACCAAATATGTACCCCATTTGAAGGAGGTTTGATTAGACCTTGGGTAGCTCCCAGTCTTGGAAAAATATGCCAAGGGGAAAGATGTTCAAGGAAGCCAAATAGCCAAGGGGATGATGGATTAAGGGAGTAGTTAAGAATTAGGTTATTTTAGGAAGTATTAGTAAGTGTTTATGATGTTAGGAAATTATTGTTGAGTAGTGTTGGAAATATAGAAGGAGTAACTCAGAACACGGGTGAATAAGTTAACACTAAAATAAATTGTAGATTGCTTAGATGCCAACAAGAAAATTTAGACTCAGAAAATTGATTACTACTAATGCTCAATAAACAAACAAAAATGTTGTCACTCAGTAAATCTAGTGCATGAATAACTTTTAGCAAATCTTAAAATAGTAATAGTAATTAATCTTGCAAGTATAAGAGAAATAACATGAACACATGAGACACTAGGATTTAACATAGAAACCCAAATTGAGAAAAACCACCAATGTAACTATTTACTATTTTTCACTCTTATGAAGTGAGCCATGTTAGGAGCCAAACCTATTAAATGTTACAAAACACACTATTAGGTGTCATGTTGTTAGAGGATTTAATCACCCTGCTACGAGTAGCCTTGCAAGAGGTCTTAAAATAATTCAATGGAATTGCCACCTTGTTAGAGGATTTACAACTAGCTATTAAACTAACTCTATTAAGAGATTTTAAATCACTTCTATATTGGTTATGAGTAGCAATGAAATGACATGATTGTGATGCAACTAAATTGCTGAGTATAGATCTCTTTTTTGCTTAAACTTGATCCTTTCTGATTGAATATTAATTTTTTGCTCCACAAGGATACCTTCTTATCCTTCGAGTTCACTCCTTCTCTTTTCTTTTCAATTCATTCAACACACTTGCACACACTAGAAATCTCAACTTGACCTTTTATTTATACCTTTCAGATTGTCAAGTAAGCTCAAATTCAAATTACAATAACTAATATTCATCAGCGTAGTTGGCTAGAATCAATACATAAAGTAATTAAGATTTATATTCCAAAACAAGAAAAAATCCTTCAAGAGCCAACCTTGCTTGGTAGAAACTAACTTTAGAATGATTTCTTGTGTTAACCAATATAGGCTCAATTAACACTGTAAACTTGCAAAAATCTTTCGACAATCGATTGAACTTGATGAATACTAACTATATCCAACTTTCTCTTCATTAACTAAGTGAGTTTGGTCAACACTCTTTACTGCCTAAATTCCTTTGAAAACTAAGTGAGCTTGGCAGACATTATCATCTATTCAAAGTAAACCTATGAACTCTTGGTAGACAACAAAAACTATCTTCACTAACCAAGTGAGCTTGCTAAGTACTATATGCCAACTAACATGACATTTGTGTAACATCAAAGACAACACACCATTAATTAATTATATCTAACAATCTCCCTATTTGGTATTGATGGCAACACAACATGTCATAGCACAATAAAATATTGAGAACAAGATTCCTTCTAACAAAGAATTTCTCCCTCTTTGATTTTATACAGGAATTTCATCTTAATTCTATATTATCCCTTGATTATGTTGGATCAACTAATTGATCTTTTAGCTTGTTTCTTGTTGATGCATCACTAAACTTCATTTTAGTGAGCTCTAGATAGGGGGAATGACTTGTAGCTTACCTCTTAGATACAATAATGCATCCTTAGGTAATGGCTTGGTGAATATTTCTACAATTTTTTCTTTTGTATGGATATATTCCAATCTAATTTTTAATGTCCTACACCAGTTCTCTGACAAAGTGATATTTTATAGTGATGTGCTTTGTTTTGGAATGCATCACTGGGTTCTTTGATATGTTAATTTCATTGGTGTTATCACAATACATGATTACTAGCTCTTTGATTTCAACCTTCATTCCTTCTAAAAATTGTTTGAACAAAATAATGTTAGAATAATTCACTGCTATTATTACATACTCTACTTCTACTATGGATTGAGATGTGCAACTTTGCTTCTTGCTTGTCCAAGATACCAACTTTTTTCAAAGAAAAAAAGCTCCACCACTTCTGCTTTTTCTGTCATCAAGATTTTGTACCCAATCAACATCAGTGAATACCTTTATGTCTAGGTTTCCTCCAAGTTTGTACCATAAGCCATAGTCTTCAATGCTTTTCAAATATCTCAAGATTCTTTTGATTTCCATCATGTCATTTTCTTTGTGTTTAGTTGCGAATCTTGTCACTATTCCAATTGCTAAGGCAATATTAGGCCTTATGTGAACTACATACTGTAATTTTCCAATCATTTATTTGTATAAGGTTTGATCTAATTCTTAGAAATCATCATCTTTGGTAAGCTTTAGTCCAGTACACATACGGGTACCAACTAGTTTAAAATCTTCCATATCAAATTTCTTGAGTATCTCTTTTACATACTTGGATTGGGTGATATAGATACCATTCTTGTTCTATTGTATCTCCAATCCAACAAAGAATTTTATTTCACCAAACATGGAAATTTCAAACTCTTTGTTAATTTGTTATGAAAATGCTTTACATTGGTCATCATTTCTTGTAAATAGAGTATCATCCACAAATATCTCTACCAACACAATTTTGTTATCTTGTCCCTCCTTGATGTACATACAACTATTATCATTTGTTCTCAGAAAATGAATCTATATCAACTAGTTATGTAGTCTTTCATACCATAATCGATTCCTTCTTCATGAGAATATGCTTTGCACACTAATCTAGCTTTTTTTCTTGATAATTGTCCATCTTCATTTAGCTTATTTCTGAATACCCATTTTGTTCCAATCACATTTTTATCTTTATGCCTAGGAACAAGAGTCCAAGTTTTGTTATTTTCTATCTATTCTATTTCTTCGTTCATTGCCTCAATCCAATTTTCATTTTCTATAGCATCCTTAACACTTCTAGGTTCAAAATCAGCAAGTAAACATGTACCTTTTAATTTTCTTCTTGTCATAGTACCTTTTAATTTATCTCCAATAAACTAATCAGGTGCATGATGCCTTCTAACATACTTGGACAATACAAGTTATTTTCCTTTTGAATGAATTGCACTATCTTCATTTTGAATCTCAACTTCTGACTCAGGTCATTCAAACTCAATAGGCATTGGCTTAGTAGCTTCAAAATGTGACTTGGGTCCCTGTGACTTGATTTGTACCTCTTGCAACTCGATAGCTATGGAGGAATTGGGAGGTGAAGTCTCCTTAGATGTGCTTGGAAATGTATTAGGTTCAAAGTAAAAAAATCTTTTGTAATCTACTGGCTCCCTTTTGCATTCTTCTTCAATCTCTTCTACAAACTCGTCAATTTTTACATTCGCACTTTCTATGATTTTATGAGTAGACAAGTTCAAACATTTATATGCCTTACTTCTACATGAATATCTTAAGAATATACCTTCATCACCTTTCATATCAAGCTTTCCTTTTCTAGACTCTTTGAAGATATAACATTTACTAGTAAATGCTTTTAAGTAACTTACATTGGGTTTATAACCATACCATGACTCATAGGGTGTTTTATGTGAGTCATTCTTCAACTATACTCAATTCAAAGTATGAACTACAATGTTGATGGCTTCCTTCCAATATTTTATAGCAACATTCTTTTCAATTATTAGATTTCTTGCACAATCAATGATGGATCTATTTCTATTTTTAGATATTCCATTCTACTGTTCTACTATTGGTAGATGCCATTTGAATTTCTCAAATGCTTTTGATTTTTCTCTAAGATACATAATAGTCTTCATTCTAGAATAGTCATCAACAAAAAGAATAAAGAATTTTTGTTCTCTATGACTTTCTATTCCAATGGCTGTACACAAATTAGTATGCACAATTTCCAAGGCATCTTTAGATTGATAGTTTTTTCTCTTAAAATTAGTCATTCCCATTTTTCCAATCTTACAATTTTTACATAATCCAACATTTGGTTTCTTCAAAATAGAGATACCTCTTATTTTTCTTAATTTTATTATCTTGACCATATTATCAAAGTTCACATGACATAGCCTTCTAACCCATAACCAACTTTCTTCCATTTGAGCAATAAAAGATGATCAATCACCAAGATTAAGATAAAATAGATTACCTCTTGTTTGTTTGCATGATCCAATTAGATTCCCTTTGTCGTCTAGCAGTCTTTCCTTACTAGGCATGAATTCTACCTTGAATCCAATGTTGATTAGTTGTGCCACACTTAGTAGGTTATGTTTTAGTCCTTCAACCCAATAGGCATTATCACATAGAAGTTTATTGGTTAATGAGATTTGGCCTTTCCCTTTTATGCAATCAAATTCATTGTTTCCAAACCTTACACTTGTTGGATATAGTTATTCAATTTTGTGTTTTCTTTGATGTTACACAAATGTCATATTAGTCATCAAATAGAGTCTACTGAGCTCAGTTGGTTAGCAAGGCATAAGACTAAGTCTACCAAGCTCATAAGGTTTGCAAGAAGATTTATAGCATCTACAAATCATTCTTTGACTTTACCTTGTCCAGATAGTTGTTACCGAGCTTTCAACATTAGCAAAGAAAATTTAGTTGTTACTAATCTCACTTGGTCATCAATGGAAAATAGAGTAGAAAATAGTTCTTACCGAGCTTTGATGGTTAGCAAAGGAAATTCAATTCTTAATGAGTTTACTCGAAAGCCAAATAATTTTTGCAAATTTTGCAGTGTTAACTGAGTTGAGATGGTTAACTTAGGAAATTATTTCTGGAAGCAGTGCTTACCGAGCAGGGTCAGCCAATGAAGGATTTCATTGTTTTGTGAAATAAAGTTTATTTGTTTAATGTAATATTTGTAGCCGAATGATCTCTGGTTTATTGGTAAATGTAACTTGTGAATGAGCCAACTTGATAATCTAAATAGTATATATAAGAGGTCAAGTTGAAAATTCTATGTATGTGATGGATTTAATGTGATATGATTGTGAAGGAGGACTAATTATTGTGAAGCAAATTTCAAAGAATGATCAGAGATCATTGAGGAGCAACAAAACTATGTTTGAGTAAGGAGGATCTAATGGTGTAGAATAGAGATTTGTAATCAAAAAATTCAGTTGCATCATATTGAAGTCAATTTATTTTTACTTTCTAACCATTGTAGTAGTGATTTCAAAATCTCTTAACAGAGTTGGTTTAATAGCCATTTTATAAATCCTCTAACAAGGTGACAATTCAATTGAATTGTTCTAAATACCTCTAGCAAGGCCACTCCTAATAGGGTGATTAAATCCTCTAATATGCTCACACCTAACAGTGTGTATTGTAACCTTTAATAGGATTGGCTCCTAATAGGGCTCACTTTGGACGAAGAAAAATTGGTAGCTAGTTACTTGGTGGTTTTTCCCATATTGAGTTTTTTATTTAAATCTGGTGTCTCTTGTGTTCTTGTTATTTACTTTTGCATGCATGCTAATAATTATAAATCTACTAAGTTAGAACATTTTTGTGAAGTGTTTACCAAGTGACAGTAGTAACTAGTTATTTAAGACATCTAAGGGATCAAAATTTGTTTTTGTGGTAGCTGATTCACTCCCCCCCCCTTCTCAGTTACTTCATCTATAAGTCCAACAATTGGTATTAGAGATTTTGGTTCTTCCACAAAAATATTTCAAGGATCTAAGCTAAAGATTAAGATGTCTTACAAGAGGTAAATTTCAAGACTTAACAAGGACAACTTCTCAACATAGTAGGGATTGATGAGACTTCATCTGGCTTCATTTTGGTAACTTAGGCCTAAAGTACATTGATAAATAATATGCAGAACTTGCTAGTACATTATCTATCAATGATATTGCTAAAAAGAAGACTCACAAAAACATGATGATAGATATTGCATCTACCCTAAGTTATGAAAAATTTGATGACATCAATGATTGCAAAACTACCTTTGAAATGTGGAACAAATTGAAACAAATCTATGGAGGTGATGATAATGTAAGAAGAGCCAAAGCTTAAAGTTTGAGAGGACAATTTGATTAGATGAGGATGAAAGAGGATGAAAACATATAAAAATATGTTAAAAGAGTTAAAGCAAGTGTTAGTGCAATCAAAGCATCTAGAGGAGATATCATGGAGGAAACTGTTTTAAGAAAAGTTTTAGAACTCTACTTCTTATCTATGCAATCAAAGTTTCTCCAATTCAAGAAAGGAAATGCGAAGAAAATCATAAGATAAATTTAGAGGCCATAGTTGGAAGACTGACTGCATTCAAGCTAGATAACTATGGTAATTATGTTCTAGCTACCAAGAACATTGAATCAAAATTTGAAGCCAAGCTTTCACTCAAGGAGAAAGGCAAGAAGATAAAGGATCCTCAGTTAAATAGTTATAAAGAATCAGAACAGAGTTTAGATAGTGATCTTGAGGTGGTTGAAGCTCTACTAGCAAAAAAATATTCAAGAGGCAAAGCGAAATACAAAGGTAAGGTTCCTCTAATCTATTTCTCTTGTGAAGAAATTGGACATATTGTTGCTAGGTGCCCAAATAAGTAGAACAGGGATGAGAAGAAGAGTCACAAGTGCAATGGAAAGAAAGACTTCAAATCATTCAAGGATAAAGGTAAGAAAAAATGTTTCATGGCTAAGGATTCTAATGATTCTTATGATAAAGAGGAGATAAAATTGTCTACATTACTGTAAAGGATGCATTAGATAATGATGAAAAAATGGCACTCATTTCTCATGTGAGCAAAAATGATACATGGATAATAGGTAGTGGTTGTTCTCATCACATGACTAGTGATAAAACTAAGTTTGAACATTTTCAAGACTATGATGGTAGTAGTGTGAGATTTGGTAATAATGAACCTTGTTGCATAAAAGGAAAAGGAAGAATCTCTATAACCAAATAAATTATATGTGATAATGCATATTGGGTAGAAGGACTAAAACACAATCTGTTAAGTGTGACACAACTACTCAATAATGGATTCAAAGTGGAATTCATGCATGGAAAATCAAGACTGCTAGTTGGCAAAAAAAAAGCTGATTGGATTAGGCACTCAAACAAAAGGTAACTTGTTTTATCTTGAACTTGGTGAATGGTCATGTTTTATTGCTCAAGTTGAAGAAAATTGGTTATGGCATAGGAGGTTGTGTCATGTGAACTTTGATAACTTGGTGAAAATAAGTAAATTTAGGAAAGTAAGAGGCATTCCTAACATAAAGAAACCTCAGGTTGGTCTATGCAAGAACTGTCAAATTTGCAAGATGGGAAAGACTAGCTTTAAAAGCAAGAACTATCAATCTAAAGAAATTTTAGAAATTGTGTATACATATTTGTGTGGACCTATTGGAATTGAACGTTATAGTAGTGAAAAGTTCTTCATTATTTTTGTTGATGATTACTCAAGAATGATGATTGTCATGTACCTAAGAGAGAAATTAGAACCATTAAATAAGTTCAAATGGTACTTGGCCAGAGTACAAAGAAATTAGGCAAAAGACTAAAATGTTTGAGGTCAGACAGAGGTGGTGAATTTATTTAACATGAGTTCAACAACTTTTGCATTGAAAGGGGAATCAAAAGATAGGTTTCAACACCTAGAACTCCTAAAAAAAATGGAATAGCTAAAAGAAGGAATAGATCTATCATGGACTATGCAAGAACCTTAATGATTGAAAAGAGCATTACTATCAAATACTAGAAGGAAGTTATTAGCACTACAGTTCATACCTTAAACTGAGTATAGCTGAAGAAGGACTCATTCAAAACCCCCTATGAGTTATGATATGGCTACAAACTCAATGTAAGTTACCTAAAAGTATTTGGAAGAAAATGTTACATTTTGAAAGAATTTAGAAAAGGTAAATTTGATGTGAAGAGTGATGAAGGAATATTTTTGAAATATTCTTGCAAAAGTAAAGCATATAGATGTTTGAATTTGTCTAGTCACAAAGTCATAGAAAGTGCACATATAAAAGTTGATGATTTTGTAGGAAGAACTAAAGAAGAAAGAAAAAGGGAACCTGAAGACTATAGGAGGTTTTTTTTCATTGAACCTGATATAGTGCTAGGTACATCTATCAATAAAAAATCTTCTACTCCAGAGTCTTCTATAACCAAGTTGAAGGAAGTTCAAACCATGTCAATACCTACTGAGCTGCAAGAACTGGAGTTGCAAATAGAAGCTAACAAATCAACAACTACTGAGCTCAAGAAACTAGAACCAAAAGTTGAAATACAAAAGGATAACAATGCAAGTAATTCAAAAGGAAAGAAGCATGTGCTAGCAAATTATATTAGGACACATCATCCACCAGTTTAAATCATTGGAGATAAATCTAAAGGAACAATGACAAGAAGTAAGTTGAAAGGCACTTGTTTACTTGCTGATTTTGAACCTAGAAATGTCAAAGATGCATTAGAAAATGAAAGATGGATTGAAGCTATGAATGAAGTGGGTATTTAGAAATAAGTTAAATGAAGACGGTAAGGTGTAAAGAAACAAAGCTAGACTAGTATGTAAAGGATACTCTCAAGAAGAAGGTGTAGACTATGGAGAAATTTTTTCTCCTTTTTCAAGATTGGAAGGTGTCAGAACCTTACTTGCATATGCTACATACAAGGGATTCAAATTTTATTAGATGGATGCCAAGTCAACATTGCTCAATGGTATACTAGATAAAGAGGTTTACATTGAACAACCTGAAGGTTTTGTTGATGCAGACAAAAAGGACATGGTCTACAAATTACATAAAGCATTATATGGTCTAAAACAAGCCCCTAGAGCATGGTATGAAAGACTACATAACTATCTTATTCAGAATGGTTTTCAAAGAACTAATGATAATAGTAGCTTGTACATCAAGGAAGGACCAGATAATGAGATTGTTTTGGCAAAAATATTTGTAGATGATACTTTAGTTATAGGAAATGATGATCTTTGCAAATATTTTTTAGAACAGATGAACAAGGAATTTGAAATGTCAAATTCATCAGAGTAAGAATGGGATCTACATTGCTCACTCTAAATACATCAAGGTGATATTGAAAAAGTTTGGTATGGAAGACTACAAACTAATTGGGACTCCTATGTGTACCAGATTGAAACTTACCAAGGATGATGAATCAAAGGAAGTGGATCAAACATTGTATAGATCTATGTTTGGAAAGTTGCAGTACGTAGTGCACACAAGACCAGACATTTCCCTTGCAATAGGAATTGTAGCAAGATTCTCAGCAAAACCAAAAGAAAATCACATGATGGCAATCAAAAGGATCATGAGATATTTGAAAGGAATTGAAGATTATGGATTATGGTATATACTTGGAGAAAATTTGGATCTAAAAGTATTCACTGATGCAAATTGGGCAAGGAACATTGATGACATAAAGAGTACAAGTGCAAGACATTTCTTTATGGGGAAGAGATTGGTCTCTTGGACAAGTAAAAAGTAGAACTGTACATCCCAGTCCATAGCAAAGGCTAAATATGTTGTAGTAGTATTAAACTATTCAAAATTGTTTGGTTTAAATAGTTATTAGAAGGTATGAAGCAAGAAATTAAAGAACCTATTATTATGTTTTGTTACAATACAACTGTAATTAACATATCCAAGAATCATGTGATACATTCAAAAACTAAGCACATTGCTATAAAGTATCACTTTGTTAGAGAATTGGTGCAGGATAAGGAGATTAAACTGGAATTTGTCCATACAAAGGAATAAATTGCTGACATATTTACAAAGCCTTTACATAAAGATGCTTTCTTTTTATCTAAGAGGTAAGTTATGGGTCATTCCCTTGTCTAAAGCTCACTGAAATAAAATTTTAGTGATGCATCAACAAGAACAGAATTGAAGGTCTATCAGTTGATGGAGAAAAGTAATGAAGTCATTGCATATGAATTAGTACTTAAGGTAAAGTAAAATTCATTTTGAAGTTGTGTTGTCTTTGGCATGTGTTGTCAAAGAGGGAGAGTTTACTATCATATCTTTCTAAAATTTGCAAGAAAAATAGAGTTTATGTAAGAGTGAGAGATTACTATGAAAGAGGGAGATTATCGTAATGAAATATAAGAAGCATTCTATCAGAAATGGCTAGTTCTCAAATTTCATTCTACTATGACATGTTGTGTTGCTATCAATGTGAAAGAGGGAGGATTTTGGATACAATTGTTCAATTGTGTGTTGTCTTTGATGTTACACAAATGTCATATCAGTCATTAGATAGAGTCTACTGAGCTCAGTTAGTTAGCAAGGCATACAATAAAGTCTACCAAGCTCAAAAGGTTTGGAAGAAGATTTATAGCATTTACTAAGCATTCTTAGACTTTGCGTTGTGTAGACAATTGTTATTGAGCTTTCATGGTTAGCAAAGAAAATTCAGTTGTTACTAATCTCACTCGATCATCAAAGGAAAATAGTGCATAAAATAGGTCTTACCAAGCTCTCATGGTCAATGAAGGAAATTCAATTCTTATTGATTCACTCGGAAACCAAAGAAATTATGTAGATTTTGTAGTGTTAACCGAGTTGAGATGGTTAACTCAAGAAATTATTTCTCGAAGTAGGGTCAGCCAACAAAGGATTTCATTGCTTTGTGAAATAAAGTTTATTTTTTTAATGTAATATTTGTAGCTGACTAATTTATGGTTTATTGGTAAATGTAACTTGTGAATGAGCTGACTTGATAATCTAAATGGTATATGTAAGAGGTCAAGTTGCAAATTCTAAGTATGTGATATGAGTGTGAAGGAGGATTGATTATTGTGAGAGCAAATTTTGAAGAATGGTCAGAGATCATTGAGGACCAACAAAGCTATATTTGATCAAGGAGGATCTAATGGTGCAAAATAGAGATCTGTAATTAGAAAATTTTGTTGCATCATATTCAAGTCAATTCATTGTTACTTTCTAACCATTGTAGTAGTGATTTCAAAATCTCTTAATAGAGTTGGTTTAATAGCCACTTTGTAAATCCTCTAACAAGGCGATAGTTCACTTGAATTTTTCTAAAGATCTATAGCAAGGCCATTCCTAATAGGGTGATTAAATCCTATAGTAGGGTCACACCTAATAGTGTGTATTGTAACTTTTAACAAGGTTTTCTCCTAATAGGGCTCACTTTAGAAGAGTGAAAATTGGTAGCTAGGTACTTGGTGGTTTTTCTAATATTGGATTTCCATGTTAAATTTGGTGTCTCTTGTGTTCTTGTTATTTACTATTGCATGCATGCTAATAATTATAAATCTATCAAGTTATAGCATGTTTGTGAAGTTTTTACTTAGTGACAGCAGCAACTAGTTATTTAAGACATCTAAGGGATCATAATTTTTTTTTTGTGGTAACCGATTCACCCCCCCTCCCCTAGTTACTTCATCTATAATTCCAACAACACTACCTCCATCATAGTGTTCAAAGTGTTCAAATTTTCTTTTGTCTCCAGTCATATGATGTGAAAAACCACTATTTATGATCCATGTGTCATTTTTACTAACATGAGAGATAAGTTCCATATTATCTTCTTCTTCATCAGATTAATATTTTATAGCAATGTACACTATTTCATCTTCACTATTATTAGAATCTTTAACCATGAAACAAGTTTTTTTTTAGCTTTTTCTTTGAAGGATTTGTGACTTTTGGATTCCTTCTTGCCTTTGTACTTGTGGCTCTTCTTGTCATCCTTTCTTTCTTTGTTTGGGCAGCTAGTAGCAATATGACCAATTTTTTCACATGAAAAATAGATTAAAGGAACTTTACCTTTGTACTTTCCTCTACCTCTAGAATATTTATTTGCAAGTAAAGCTTCAAGAACTTCAAGATCACTATCAAAACTTTACTCTATTTCTTCTTCACTATCTAGCTGAATGTCCTTTATTTTCTTGGCTTTCTCTTCAAGTGAAAGTTTAGCTTCAAATGCAAACTCAACATTTTTGGAGGCTAGAACATAATTTTCAAAGTTGTCTAGCTCAAAAGCTATCAATCTTCCTACGAATGCATCCAAACTTAACTTTTGATTTGGGTCACATCTCTTTTCTTGAATAAAAGATACTCTAATTGCATGGATAGGAAGTAATGCTTTGAGAAGTTTACTTGCAATAGTTTCTTCTTTGATTTCTCCTCCAAAAGCTCTTATTGCATTGACACTAGCTTTGATTCTTTCCACATATTTGGCGACATTTTTATCTTCTCTCATTTTCATCTGATCAAATTGTCCTCTAAGAGTTTCTTCTTTGGCTCTCCTTACATTTTCATCACCACCATATATATCCTATAGCTTGTTCCACACATCAAAAGTAGTTCTAAAGTCTTTGATCTCATCAAATTCATTATAGCTAAGAGCAGATGCAATATCAATCATCATGATGTTATTGTTCTTTTTCTCGGTAAGTTCTCCAATAGATAATGTACCAGTAGGAGTTTTGTATTCTTCATCAAGGTATTTGTAGCTTGAATTAGTAATGGTAGCTATATGAAGTCTCATGAGTCCTTACCATGATGAAAAGTTGTTTCTATTTAGCTTTGGAATCTCTTTCTTGTAAAACATCCAGATCTTTAGCTTAGGTCCTTGAAACCTTTCTTGCAAGCACCAAAAGCTCTGATACCAATTGTTGGAAATATAGAATGAGTAACTAAAAGGGAGGGTGAATCAGTTACCACTAAAATAAATCATAGATCCCTTAGATGTCCACTATAAAAATTTTTTTTGAGAAAATTGATAGTTGTTGATACTTGGTAAAGACACAAAAATATTGTCATTCAATAAATGTAGTGTGTGAATTAATTTTACCATATCTTAAAAAATTAATAGTAATTAATCTTGCAAGCATAAGAGAAATAACATGAACACATGAGACACCATGATTTAATGTGGAAAACCAATTTGGAAAAAACCACCAATGTAACTAGTTACTATTTTTCACTCTTTTGAAGTGAGCATTGTTAAGAGCCAACCATGTTAAAGGTTGCAAAACACATAGTTAGGTGTGACCTTGTTAGAGGATTTAATCACCCTTCTAGGAGTGGCCTTGAAAGAGGTCTTAAAAAAATTCAATGGAATTGCCACCTTGTTATAGGATTTACAACTAACTATTGAACCAACTTTTTAAAGAGATTTTAGATCACTACTACAATGGTTAGAGAGTAACAATGAAATTACCTAATTGTAATGCAACTAAATTGCTAAATCCAAAAGTCTTTTTTGCTTAAACTTGATACTTCCTAATTGAATATTACTTTTCTGCTCCACAAGGATAGATGTCTATTGTTCAAGTTTTCTCCCTCTCTTTTCTTTTCAATTCATTCAACACACTTGTGTTAGAATTTACAAGTGGGAAGAATACTTCTGAAGGGTGGCGTGGGGGGGAGAGGGTGGGGGGGTGAATCAAAAGTACTAAACTTTGACCTATAAAACTTTTAACTAAAATTAATATATGCATGAAACATTTCTGATTAACATGAAAGTAAAAGCATGCATGAAAATAAACAACACAATATTTGATCACCCAAAAACCCTTCAAAATGAGAAGGTACAAATGGGGTGGGGATGAGACCCACAACTTATCTCTACAACAATATGTAACTTGTTAAGGTTACAAAGTTTGAACATCATGAATGGTCTGCACTGTGAGAGGCATGCCCTCTAAATGGCTCCATAACTTTGCTAAAAGTGACATATCTAAAGTATTTACAAAAATTCATTTCGAATGTCACCCTATTAAAGGATTTACAAAATGGCTATTAAACCAACCTATCTTCATAGGATTTTTATTCTTCTAAAAAAATGGCTAGAAAGTATAGTAGAATGTGCTGACCTGATAAATTACAATCCTCAATTGTTGATTTCAAATCAATTTTTAATCCATTTTTATCTAATCCTCCTTGATCTGATATGATTTTTTTCAAAGTGTTCATACTCTATTTTGATAAGTGATTTTGCAATGTTGTCCTTCTTCTAAGTCTTCTTATCCCTTTCAAACTTTGGTAGTATTGTCTTCTTGCATACATACTCTCTCATACCTTCATTGAATTATGGGGTTTTGACCTCCTTAAAAAGGTTTCATGACATAGGGTTAGGTATGAATCTATGATTGAGATTCATTCATCTTTCTCACTCAAATCTTTCCATTTTTCTGATTGGTTGCATGTTGATTTCATAGGAAATTAAAAATATTCAATCTTATCTTTAAATCCTTTGAGATTCATCTTGTATTAGCTCAAAAATGGTTTACATCTTAGTTTGTGAGGGCAAAAACTCTTATGTTGATTCTGTGTTACTTGGCATTTACTAATTACTAATGCTTGGCACATATAGAAATTCTATCTTGCTCAACACCTATAAAAATTCTATATTTCTTGGCACCTATAGTGACTTGACACATATAATGACTCAGCATCTATTAGTCACTCAACAATTGAAACTTTCTCAATACTATCTATCTGCTTGACATCTAAATGATTCAACACTTGATGAATTTCTTACTTGGCACATACTATAACTTGGCATCTATATTATACTCAACATAAACTCAAAAAATTTCATAAGTGTGTTGACACTCAATTGTCAAAACCAATTTGAGACCAACAATCTCCCCCTTTCACATGAGTGTCTAAAACACTTAACTATACATAAGGAATCTAATCTTTTTTAGTATAATATACATCTATTTGACATGTATACAAAACTTCAAAAATTATTCAAAATTTTTGATAAGATGCCTCAAAATTTGTAACTCTCATTGAGTTGATGTGCCTTTGTTGTATCTATAATTTTTCATGCTGGATTTGTCTCATGTTGACTCTAATACTCTTAATCTCTGCCTTGCCTTTTCATTGTGCTCTATCTGCTCTACTCTAGTTTTAGTCCACCTTTCACACATCTTCCCTTGTAGTTATAAATCCCTTTTGGATTATCTATTTCTCTTCATCAAAATTTATCTTATTATCTCCCCCTTCACTTTACCTCCACCTTTTTTATAATTATCTCCCCCTTTTTTTATACTTATGTCAAAGGGTTATATACATTAATTGAATACTTGGCCAAAAAGGCATCCTAGCTTTCTAACGCAATTTCTAGTGATGTAAGTTGGATGAATGTCTTCGCTACAAGGTGAACTAGGCCTTCCAATGTAGAAAGATTGGGGTCTTTCTTTAACACATTTTTAACATAGGCTAGTTCTTTCTACAAAATTTCTATGTGTGGGGTTATAGTAGATTGAATTTGTATTAACTTGGCCTTGGAATTTGCCTCATCTACTGTTAGCACAACTAGTTCCTTCTGAGTGTGAAATGTAGTTTGAAAATTGTTAATGTTATAATTCTATCAGATAAATTATATTATATATATATGTGATATATAATATATGACAATGTTATATATGAAATAATTAACTTATTAAGAGTGATATATATATATATATATATATCATTATAATATATTGAGAGTATATTAATTGTGTTATAGCTATAACTAATGTAAGTTAATATATTAAAGAGACATGTCTCTTCAAGAGGCATGCCTCTTTATATCATATATATATATATATTCATTGGAATAATAACTTGGAAAACATATCAAATATCCACAAGTGCTATTACAAGTTACAGATCCTATTTCACTAACATGGTATTAGAGCTGAGTTTCCCTTGAAGGAAGCTTTATAGCTTAAAGGAAGATCTTAAGGACCTGAATGTTACAAGATCAAAGATTGTAGAAATTTTTTATACATGTGTGATGAGAAAAGTATAGATGAATGGAATAACAACTTATATTAGTTCTATTTGTATAATATACAATCTGATACAAATAAAATAACATGATGGTCAATGAATAGTTATTAAGATTAATATAAATTCTTACAATGCAATGGTGCTAAGATTTGAATCTGATGAAAGTTCCAATATGCAAGAAATGATCAATCTCCATGACTAAATATTGTACATTGATGTCTAAGTTAAACTATGGAACAACAGAGAGCATTTTAAAGTGGATTCCACTTGAATCTATTGCCAAGTTTTGTTGAGTTGACAAGGAATGGAACAACCTATTTTCTTCTCAGTGTTTCCTCACTTGGAGGAGCAAAAACATCAAAGAGCATCCATGGCTCTTTATTATCAGTGACCAATCAGATTGTTACCATTTAAATGTGGTCACAAAGGAAGTGAATGCATTTTCTATTAATGGGGAGATACAGGCAACAATGGGAGGATTGATACTGATGACAACTGATTGGCAAATAAATGTGGGTCTTTCCTTGTACAATCCACTTAACAAAACATGCACCTGAATTCAGGATGTGAACAAATACAATGAATTAATAATGTCAAAAGAGAATATGAATCATATTGAGCCTAGTCTTCAAGGTTATGAAGATGAGCTATGTAATTTTTTGCATTTAGTTGAGTGAGTGCTATAGTTTTGCTGAAATTGTAGCTCTTCCATTTGAGTTTAGAGTGTAGGGGCTCTAAAGTCTCTATTTGTTAATAGAGATGGATGAATTAGGAAATGCATCAAAATTTGGTTGAGATGGACATAAGAGAAAGGTTTTGTATTTTTATGATTTAGACATTGGGAACTATTATTACAGCTAGGGTCATCCCATGAAGCCTCACATAATCAAAATGGCGCACAACCTAATTATGAACTATGGGCTACATGAGAATATGGAAATCTGCCAGCTGAATCTATTAAAGAGCAAGGAGATTAGGGTATTCCATGTAGATGATTACATCTCATTTCTTCAGTCTATTACACTTGAGACCCAACATGAGTAGCATAGGTAGCTAAAGAGATTTAATGTGGGATATGACTGTCCCGTGTTTGACAGGTTGTATAACTTCTGTTAGACTTATGTAGGGGGCTCCGTCAGAGTGGTAGTTAAACTAAATAATAGGGATGTAGATATAACCATTAATTGGGCTGGTGGTCTCCACCATTCCAAAAAAAAAGGCGTGAGGCATTTAGGTTTTGCTATGTCTATAATATTGTCTTGGCCAGTCTTGAGCTTCTGTAGCTGCATTAATGAGTGCATTATATTGATATTGATATATATCACAGGGATGGTGTTGAGGAGGCTTTCTACACTAGAGATAGGGTTATGTCAGTATCTTTTCATAAGTAAGGTGGTATACTGATGTGTTGGGTGTACTACAATATATGTCTCACTTACCATCAACAAAACACATGCACATATTAAGAGAGGGTATGGAGAGGTACAAGGCGGGCCAACTAGAATTAACCATGCAATTCTAGTAGATAAGATTATAGGAATAAAGGGGAATCCATATGGTTAAGTATGGAAATGCTAAATGTATTGAATATATATATATATCAAGGATGCATGGATAAAGACTATGATTCATGGGATAAAGTCTCATGTATATAGTCTAGAAGGCTTTATGCTATCAAGATACCCATTGAACTAGGGAAGCATGACATGACTTGTGACCAAGAGGTTAGAAGGATGATAAAAAATTCAGAGGAAGTCTAATACTTCATTGAAGAGAGCCTTGTACTAAGAGGTCAAAAAAGTTGATATCAAACTAAGAGGGATAAACCTTATTCTTTGATATGTTTTATTGTGAATATTGTGACAACACCACATGATAGTATTCATGGAGACTTCATGCAAACTTTTGGTGTCATACACATATGAGTTTGTCCCCTATGTACATCATGGAGAAGTGATGACTTCTAAATGATTATCACTTGTATTAGGAGAAGTTGTTGTAAAGTGACATCCTTGCAATAACTTGTAGCATGATTCATTTTTGCAAAATTGATTGATGTAAAGGCTTTATATTATAAATCAACAACTAGGTGGTTGATATCATTAATTTGATTTTCCGCAAGTTGCTTGTATAGATATATTTTTGTTACTTAGTGTATATCTTGCCTTGATATTCTGATAGGCCTTTACCACATTGAGTACTTGGTGGATACCATTTAGTTGATGTTTTGATAGGCCATTACTCAGAGTATTTGGTGAATATCATTTGATTGACATTCTGATAGGCCAATGCTCATGTTACCAAATATGATATCAAATAGTAATTGGTGAATATCATATGTTGATATTCTAATAGGCCAATACTTACATGATATCATATTCTAGAAATCTTCTGATCAAAGATTTCCTATATGTATTATTTTTGAAATATTACCTATGGTGTAATATCTATGTGGTTTGTCCTTCTTCATTAAGAGGGGGTGTTAATGTTATAATTCTATCAGATAAATTATATTATATATATATGAGATATATAATATATGATAATGTTATATATGAAATAATTAACTTATTAAGAGTGATATATATATATATATATATATATATATATAGAGAGAGAGAGAGAGAGAGAGAGAGAGTATATTAATTGTGTTAGAACTATAACTAATGTAAGTTAATATCTTAAAGAGACATGTCTCTTCAAGAGGCATGCCTCTTTATATCATATATATATTCATTGGAATAGTAACTTGGAAAACACATCAAATATCCACAAGTGCTATTACAAGTTACAGATCCTATTTCACTAAAAAGAATGCTTCTCACACTGAGTTGGATTCTTAGATAGTTGCATGCTTGATATTTTAAGGTTCCTCTCCATGTTCATCATTTTTCAGCTGGTCTCTTGTGTGAAAATTGATGGGTCACACAATTTTGAGTACAATGAGAATATATTCTCAAGTACTACCTTTAGCTTTTTTATCTTCTTGGCTAGCTCAACTTGTGAAAGTGCTATTTCACTTGATATTCTTTCATTCACCTTTGTTTGAAATCTCTTTTCAGACCATTCTAATAGTTTTACATTTGCATCAAGGTCTTTATTCGATACCTAGTCCAATATAATGGATAGTTGTTCCACAATAAACTTGGTTTCATCAGGTACCTGCAAGCTAAATGCATCTAGAAAGATGCCTTTAATCTCAATTAATTCTTACTTTTGTTTATAATCATTTTTGAGTATCTCCTATCTTCTTTTATTTTCTAGTGCCTCTTGCACTTCATTTGTTTGATCAACATTCATATTTTCATAGTCATACATGGGAATGATTATATCCTCATCTATTGTAGGGTCTCCATAGTGAAGTACCCTCACAAGCTTTGTAGAGCTCGATCCTATTGCTAAAACTTGAAGTGATATTACCTCTGTGCTCGAATTTTGAGATGTTTCAATTGGTGTCCCTATTGTATGCAAGTTTATCAAAAAAATTATTGCCTCTTGTTCCTTCTCCTTAGGACTTTCCTTGTCCTCTTTATATCTTTCTTTGTCTATCAGATTGATCTTTAGGGGTGCACCTTGTTCGTTTATTGTAGAGATAGTGGTATCCATCTATCCTACTTCATCCTTTACTAGTTCCTCGATAGTTGTAGTGACTGGTACTATGGAGTGAACCTTTGTAGATGTGTCTACTATTGTTTGCACTATTTTTTTTCCACTTGTAGCTATTGGGATATGAGAAGGTGGTTCTTGTGGATTCACCTTATCCCTTGTGAAGTTAGTTACAACTTTTTCTAGTTCTTCCACACTCGCCAAGACTAGATTTCTACACAATTATCCTTGTAGTGGAGTCTGGTGAAGAATTTTATTGAGATCCTCTATAGTCGATGAATTTATATTTTAACCAGAGCTGTTAGGAACATCTTTTATAGTTACTATATTTTTAGGTGTGGTACTTACATGTGGAGGAATTGGTGGTGGAAATTGTGTGTCCTGTACACTCTATTCTTGCTGTTTCTCCTCAGCAGTTGCCATATCATCTTTTTGTATCTCCTTCTCCACTTTTTCATCTTCCCTTTCTTTTTCACCTTCTTCATCCTTATCATTTTCTTCTTCTTCTTCTTCATTTTTTTTTCCCTCAAAGGGGTCTATTTCTCCTTATTTCATAGTTGTCAGGCCATAAATTAATTTACAAATTTGAGTGGACTTCTTGATAACATCTTCAATTTTTTTTTGTAAAATACTAAAGGCTCTATACTTGGGTGCAAATTTTCTCCCATGCTTCTTATTTTCCTTACTAATTTTCCCTTTAGTAAGTTCAGGCATTACTCGATCCAATGTTGACTCTCTTATTTCTTTTCCCATATTAAGGCAATAATGCCATTTATTTTCTACAATTGAATATAACTCCTTAGGCATTATATTGCCAAGTTTTTACCATCATGGTGTAGACTAACTCTTCAACTATGTTATGTTCCTCTCTATTCAATTTATTAAAATAAATGCCTTTTAAAATTGAAAAGTCTACATTATCCCTTATGTTATCACATATATTTTCCAAATTAGACTTAGGGGTGTGACTTACCACTTTGAATTGGCTATTGTCATCAGATTTTATTATTTCTTCATCTGATTCAGGAGGTGCAACATACTTTCTTCTAAACTTCTTCTTTTATGGTCCTTCCTATTTAGTGTCCTTCTTCTTTTCTTGCTCCTTAGCCTTCTTTGTTGTGGCTCTTCTACTGGCCCTTGTGGTAGGCTTTGTTGGACCAGGCCTAGCAACTTTCTTAGGTTTGGTAGCTGGTATGCTCAAGGCTTTTCTTTTCTTTGCCTCTGGCTTGGCATGTGCTTCCTTGGTTTCCTCTTCCTCCTCGACACCTTCTACCTCTTCTACATCTTCTCCCATGCCTTGGGTCAATGCTAGTGGCCCTTGATCCTACTCTTCTTCATCCTCATCTTACCCTTCATCATCTTCCTCACCTTCTATAGTGCCTTCCCCAAATCTAGCATTAAGCTTCTTCACTAGTTTGTCTCTCTTTTTCAAAACTAAAGTTGTTTTTAGTTCCATGTCCACCTTTGATCTGACAACATCATAAATGCCAAAGGGTTAAGCACTTTTATCAATATCTTATGCTAGAAATGTTGTGATTGTTGCTGATGCCTCATCAATATTGATTTCATATATAAGTGGCCTTAGCCATCTCACCCTTGGTACTACTTCTTGGATGTATGTGAAATCAATGTCAACTAAGAAAAAAATGTCATTAATATGTTGTTCAACAAAAGAGACAAGTATCTTAAGTCTTTGCTTCATTTACTTCTTAAAGTCTTCAAAGTAGCTAGTCATTATAGTTTGAAACTTTGCCTCCATTTATTCTATATATGCATTCATTTATACTATTATTGACCTATTTTTTTTCCAACTTACCTTTCCAAAAGAGGGAAACTCATTTTGTACATAGAGGAATATGCATATCAAAATTGCTCCAAATTTTCATTAATTTCCATTGGACCTTCTTCTCCATAATCTATTGTAATTACAATTTAGCTAGATCATAATTATGATTCTTCTTAACAATTTTGTATCCCATGTCCACTGCAATACAAGGTACACTATTGAGTTAGCTTGACTAGTAGAATTTATGAGATATGACCCTAATAGAAAATTCTACAAGAGGATCTTTGATGGTGTCAATAATCATCCCTCTCTTGGTCCATTTTACCCCAGTGTTCTTCTCGATGGTTTCTTTAGAATCACTCCTTAAGATTTTTAGTCGTTCTAAGGTTGGGTACATAGTTACTCTATGTATAATTCTTTTAGATAATTTAATGGGTCCATCTTCTAACCATAGGCATTCATCATGGATTCTACTCAACACAATTCTTATCCATCTAGTTTTCAATATAGTAGGCAAATCTAGGGCACAGATTAAGCCCTTTTGTTCAACAATTTGAAACTCTTCTTTCAAAACTCCATTATCACAAAGTTTATCATATGCTTCCCTAATCTAAATATCATTCATAGCTCCAATTTTTTAGTTATAACATCTCCTAACATTTTGCACCATCAGAACTTTAGGTGGAATAACAAATAAAGCTCCAGGGTCATTTTTATAAGCAACTTTGGGAATTGATCTAAAATCTTGTTGTTTAACTTCATTACTAACCAATTGAACCTCAAAAGACTCATCATCCTAGGGTTTCCTAGAGATAGATGCCATTTCTTCAAACTAGGGTTTCAAGACAAAAAAAATTCTTAACTGTGTAGCCTGACACTAGTGTAAATACCTTAAATCGATGAAATAATGTTGAATCTTGACTTGAATCTTCACAAGAGCTTCATTCTCTACTTGCAAACTATTTTTTCACTCTTCTTGCTCTTGATCTATGTTTGTAATGATAAAAATGATTCAAAACTTGACCTTATGCCCTTCATTTCATAGCATTTAATGCTTAGTGCATATACAGTTGTCCACTCGGTTCCTTATACAATTCTGGTTCACTTAGCTTGCATTGATTTTCTAGTACTTGGAATACACTAGAGTTTCCCTTACTTATTTTCAATAGAAATTTCCCTTTACTCAGCATCCACTACTAACTTGGCTTCTACTAACTTTGGCAGACAACTTGGCATACACTAACTTTGCATCTTTATTCATGATGATCTATCCTTTTTAGTACCGATTTATTCTTAGAACTGATGTATGATAAAATATTTAAATATCAGTCCCACATACCTTCATTTTCTTATTTGGATGAAGTGTGATGACTTGACCTTTTAGGTGAAGTGATCCCTCCATTGGTTGTGCTACTTCCATCTTTTCTTTTCCATGTTCTATTCATTTCTCCTCTGTTGTGTTCAACATCAACTTTTCCTTTTCCTTTGTTATACTTAGAGTTGGCTACCTTTGATCTAGTTGGGTAATACTTGTTGATATGTCTTGTCTTTAGATATTTGAAACAAGTGGTTTGACTTAGCCACCTATTTTATTTTCCACTAAATCATGTTTTGATGCAATTCTCTAAAATGTGTCCATATTCTTGACAGTAGTGATAGCTCTGCCTAGTGTTGTAGTCCCAATTGCAGTGATGTCCATGATTATTTTTCTTTGCTGGTTGGTTTGGTGTCCACATAGGCTTTTATCTATATTCAAAGTATTTATGTCCATACATCTTTCAATTGTAGCAATGACCTTCAAATCTTGGTGTCCTGATGGTTTTAGTCATGTAGTCATATGCCTAATGACCTTTCTTATTACACTTGCCACAATGTCCCATGTTTTTAGGTTTGTCATGCTGATTGGTGTTCTTGCTCCTACATACATTAGAGGTATGTTCCTTTTTACCACAAAAATAACAAATGGGTTTAGTATTGTTACCTTTGTCACTTCTTTATTTTGCAGTCTTTGATGACTCTTCCTTTTTAGTGCTAGTGTATCCTAGTCCTTAAGTGTCATTACTAGATCTTGGTGATTTCTAAAGCTTTTCAAAGTACTTGATGGATTCATTAGCTTTATTGAAGCTTTTTTCAATTTCTTTATCTCTTCTCAAGTCATTTTGAAATTGTTCTGCATTTTGCATCTTTAGTGTGGAGATCTCAATATCCTTGACATTCATTTCATGATGGGAATTCATCATTTTTCTTAGGCTGTCGAGCTGCATGTTGGAAATTCTTGCAAGCTCAATTGACTTTTCCTCTACTCTAATAGCAAGGTTTCTCTTTTCATCTTCCATCATAGCTTTATGTTCAATAGTTCTCTTCGTTTGTTCAGTCACTTCGCAAAGCATCATGGCTTGTGATTCTTATTCAATCTTGAGAGTTTTGATCTCTTCTGCTTGAACTCTATTTATATTCTCCATCAGGTCTACAATTACTGCATCAAAATCCTTAGAATCTCCATTCAAAAACACTTTTTAGGTGTCAATATCCTTGTACTATGTATCATTCTTAGTTGTGGTGATTTCTTTTCTTCTCTTTACGGATTTCCTCAATTCTTCCCTAGCTTCTTCCAGAGAATGTAGAATGAGATGTATTTTGATCTCCTAATTGTCTATAATCTTTCCAAGCTTTTATACCTCCATTTATAGATCTTTTCTTCAAGTTGTAAGGCTTCTCATTGTAAGGACTTGGCTCTGGTACCTATTGTTAGAATTTACAAGTGGGAAGAATACTTGTTGGGGTGGGTGTGAATTAGAAGTACCAAACTTTAAGCTATAAAACTTTTAACTAAAATTAATACATGCATGAGACATGTCTAATTAAAATAAAAGAAAAAGTATGCATGGAAATAGACAACACAATATTTGATCACCCAAAAACCCAACAAAATGAGAAGGTAAAACTGGGGTGGGGATGACACCCACAACTTATCACTACAACAATATGTAACTTGTTAAGGTTACAAAGTTTGACCATCATCAATGGTCCACCCTCTGAGAGGCCTACCCTATTAAATGCTCCAACACTTTGTTAAAAGTGACCTATCTAAAGGAATTAAAAACATTCATTTGGAATGTCACCCTATTAAAGGATTTACAAAATGGTTGTTAATCCAACCTATCTTCACAGGAATTTCATTTTCCTAATACAATGGCGAGAAAGTATAGTAGAATGTGTTGACCTAATAACTTGCAATCCTCAATTGGTAAATTTTTATTGATGTTCAGTCCATTCTAAAATGATCCTCCTTGATCTGATATGATTCTATATGAAGTGGTGATAGTCTATTGTGATAACTAATTCTGCAATGTTGTCCATCTTCTAAGTTTTTTTTACCCCTTTCAAACTTCACTAGTATTCTCTTCTTGCATGCATATGCTCTCATACCTTCATTGAATTATGGGGTTTTTACATCCTTAAAAATATTTCATGACTTAGGGTTAGGTATGAATCTATGACCGAGATTTATCCATCTTTCCCACTCAAATCTTTCCATTTTTTTGATTGGCTAGATGTTGATTTCATAGGGAATTAAGAAGATTTGATCTTATCTTTAAATCCTTTGAGATTCATCTTGTGTCAACTCAAAAATAGTTTACATCTTAGTTTGTGAGGGCACAAACTCTTATGCTAATTCTATGTTACTAGACACTTAATAATTACTGATGCTTGACACATATAGAATTTTTTTCTTGCTCAGCACCTATAGTGACTCGACACATATATTGACTTGACATCTATTAGTCACTCAACAATTGAAACTTACTTGGCATTGTCTATCTACTAAGCATCTGAATGACTCAGCACTTGATGAATTTTTGGCTTGGCACATACTATAACTCAACATCTATATTATACATGACATCAACTAGAAAATTTCTTAAGTGTGTTAACACTCAATTGTCAAAACCAATCTGAGACCAACAACTTGCACACACTAGAAATCTCAACTTGACCTTTTATTTATACCTTTCATATTGTTAAGTTGGCCCAAATTCAAATTACAATAACTAATATTCATCACCATAGTTGACTAGAATCAATACATCAAGTAGTTAAGCTTCATATGCCAAAGCAAGAAAAAATACTTTGAGAGCTGACCCTACTCAATAGAAACTAACTTTAGAATGATTTCCTATGTTACCCAATAGAGGCTCGGTTAAAACTGTAAACTTGTAGAACTTGTTTGGCAACTGAATGAGCTTGATGAATACTAAATTTGTGCAACTTTCCCTTTGTTAACTGAGTGAGCTCAGTCAACACTCTTTTCTACCTAAATTCTGTTGATGCCCGAGTGAGCTTGGTAGACACTGTCATCTATTCATAATAAACATGTGAGTGCTCAGTAGACAAGGAAAACTATTTTCACTGACCAAGTGAGCTTGGTAAGCACTGTCTGCCAATTGATATGATATTTCTGTAACATCAAAGACAACACATAATTAATTAATTGTATCCAACAGAGTATAGTTTAGCTATGTAAGTAGTATTTATTTTACTAATTATTTTTAGGTTTAAATATATTAAAGATCTAGATAAAGGTATGGGTCTATGTGCACAATGCTTGTAATTAGAGTTTAGTAAGTATCCTAGTTTAGTGGGTAGTAAGTATATTTAAGGATTTAGTAATTTTGATTTAAGTGTTTTATAATTGGTTTTAGCATTAAAGTATATATTTTTAGTTTGAACTTTTAATTAGTATGCGGAATATTTTTTTTTTTTTTTTAATAGTATTTCTTATTAGTTGGAAATTAGTAGAGTTGCAAATGTTTAGGTTAGTGTTAGGGATTGATAAAATAGTTTTATAATTAAATTTTTTGGATGAGATATAGTAAAATATGATTCAAGTATAATATAAGGAATTTCCCTCTTTCTTTTACAATATTTGAATTTAAATCTATTCTAGTTAACAAATAATTAAAAGTGTCCTAAGGTATAGAAGGGATCATGGTTTGAAGTTGAGTATGTGTTGGGGGTATGTAAATAAAATAGTGGTATCAAGTTTGTATAAAATTGAATTATTGATCAAAGAATTGATTTTGATATTTTAATAATTTTAGGATGACATTTAACAAATATAATAATAATTAACTATATAGGGCTTAAGTTAGAAATTTGATAATCAGAGGATGTTAATATTTTGAAAGTGTTATAAATTAAGGTTTACTAGATAACTTGAGGGGATGAATCTAAATATGTTAGATGATAAAATGTATGTCATAATTTGTCTTATGGTGGATATTTAATGATTTAATTAATTCTAATGATTATGTTTCAAACCTCGATTAAGTATTAAGGTGATAGGTCAACTTCTCAAAGATGCAAAACTAGATCACCTAGGAGATTGAACTGGCATTTTGAAATCAATATAAGGTATCTTATCGACCTAATGGAATTACATTTTTGTTTAGATGATTTTTTTTGAAATAAAAATATAACTAAATAGGGTTTTTTCTACCCATAATTTTGATTAAAACTTAAGTATTTCATTGCGTTGTGTTCTTATCATGTGTACATGCCTGAAAATAAATTATATGATTCTAACCTTACCACACTAAACAAGTTCAATCCATACTTAAACATAGGTACATTTCCTAGCGTCAAACACTTCCTAAATCATACATTTCACATATATATAACATTCTAAATTAATATAATCATACTTATAGAGTCTCATAATAATAATAATAATAATACCATAAGGTGTTCTGAATTCCACATACTCAGTCATCATATTGTTTTCAAGTTTGTATAACATTATTAATTGAAGACTTTTTTTTGATATTTTAATAATTTGAGGATGACATTTAGAAAATAAAAAATAATTAAATATATGGTGCTTAAGTTAGAAATTTGATAATTAGAAGATGTTAATGTTTTGAAAGTGTTATAGATTAAGATTAACTAGATAACTTGAGGGGATGAGTCTAATTATGTTATAGGAAAAAAAGAATGTTATAATTAGTATTATGCTGAATATTTAATGATTTAATTAATATTAATAATTATGTTTAAAATTGAGATTAAGTATTAATTTAATAGGTAAACTTCTTAATGATATAAAACTAGATCAAGTAGGAGATTGAACTAACATTTCAAAATAAATATAAGATATCTTATCAACCTAATGGAAATACATTATTGTTCATATGAAATGTTTTCAATTAAAAATCTAATTTTGTAGGGTTGGTTTTCTTGTAACTATGACTAAAACCTAAATGGTTCATTGTTGTGGTGTTACCACATGTGTATGTTAGAAAATGAATTATATGAATCTAACCTTACTAAACTAAAAAATTCAATTGAAGAACTAAGAAACCCTAGATACTATTTGAGCATGATGTCTTACTTTAGCTATGATTTAATCAATCAAATCATCTAAATGGAATTAGGTTTTCCTATAACAATAGAACGTAAGGTTTTCTCATGGTTGTTGACATTGAGGTCAAATTTTATTTATTAGTGACTCACATTTAGTCAATTGGTTAAATTGCTACTGAGCTTATAGTTTGCAATGTTAATCAAGTTCTATAGTTGCTGTTGAGTTTTAGAATCATTATATAGTTCACACCAAGTAGTGTTTATTGAGTTGATAAGTGATAGTGCTAACTGAGTTTCATAGTATTAACCAAGTTGCGTAGTGTAAACTATGCTCTCTAGTATCTATCAAGCTTACAATATCATTGATGTGAATCTACTATTGACCAGGCCAAGAAGTGTCAACCAAGTGATTCAATTTGTACTAAGCTCATAGTTTTAATGTTAACCGAGCCATGGAATGTCAACCAAGTGACTCTATTTATATTTCAAGTTTCACAGTGCTCATTGAGTCATGCAAGTGTTGACCAAGTTCAAGATACTTGGAAGTGATTAGTATGAATTGAGCTTCTATATATACCAAATGCATCATGATGCCAAGTGTTAACAATGGTTATCAATTATGTCTATAGAACTCAAGTGCCAGTAGTTGAGCTGATGTTTTGATCTTGATGGAAACCTATATAGTAGCCAACTTTGATGAATTATGATTTGGATTGTATATATATCACATAAAAAAATAGAAGAAAAAGTATGAAATAGATATAGAGAGCTAAATTGTGAATTGTGAAGGCTACAAGCAATATAAGGGATAAAAAATATTTATCTATCATAACAAGGTGATCATTACATTTCAAAGGAATCCCAACTAGAGAATCACAATTGTAGATTAAAGATCAATTACTAGTTCATCTTAATAGGTGCATAAGTTAAATCCTTTAACTGGGTATACTTAACAGTCTTTGAAAAATCTCTTTATTGAGTGCATACTTCATAGTATATTTTAAAAATATTTTCACAAGGTGGACCTAATAGTCCTCATTTCTCCTAATAGGGTAGATCATCAAGAGTGACCAATTGTACCAACTTTATATTGTAGTACTAAAGCTTGTGAGTATCATCCCCACCCCAATTTCAATTTCTATTTGGAAGGTTCCTAGGTCATCATTTTTGTGACAATACATTATGAATGTTTTATTGCTTTCATCCTTTCATGCATGTAATTAGATCATAATATTATATGAAGGATTAACTGGTGAATTAAGTTAAATTTTTATTGGCTCTTGATTCACCCCTCCCCTCTTAGTAACCTAGCCTATCTAATATTTCCATCAATTGATATTAGAGCATTGTGGTTCTCAGAGAAGAAGTTTAATAGATTGAGAAAAGATCAGAGGCGATGGAGGTATACAAGCTAGATAAGGCTATTGACAATGAAAATTTAGAACTTAAATTAGCAATTGGGCATTTGAAGATAGAAAAGGAAAACATTTCTTAATCATTGAAAAGGAGGAAAGATCTTGCAATACAAATAAATAATAATATCTACATTGAAGAAAGAAGTGAAAATATATGTCTAGAAATAAATTCAGATGAAGCTAATGAAGAAATTAGAGATCTACTGAAAAGAATTCCAATCATCAAGAAAAAGTTAGAAAGCTTGCAAGAGAACAAGAAATCTAGTTAGTAATATTATGTGAAGTCATGGAATAAAAAGACAAAGACAAAGAATAGATAGAATAAAAGAACAATGAAATTCAAGATATATCCCTTCAACAAGAAACCTTCATTGATTAGTTCACCAATGCAAATTAAGATCTCATGAATCTAACATTAGAAAATAAAATATTGCAAAATGATCTAAGTACAAAGAAGTGAATCATTGAGAGGAATTTGAAATCTCAGTAACGCATGAATTAGTTGAATAAGAAAAGTTAGTACAAACAGAAAGGCAAAGTAGGCATAGGATACACAAAAGTAATTGAATCATCCAAGGAAGTAGCTCTAAAGAATCAAGGACCTACTTGAAATCCTTGTGGTAAGTGAGGTCATGCATCAAATAAATGTTGGAGTAATTGTAAATAAATATTGGACGGAAAGAGTTACAGTTGCAATGAGCATGGACATAGAGAAAGTGAATGCAAGGAGAAATTTAAGTTTGAAGGTAAATGTCACAATTTCAAAAAATGAGGACACAAATATTCTAAATGTAGAACCAAGATATTGAATCCAATAGAATAGATTATGAAAGCTATATTCATATGGGACTATGGTGTATGGTGTAGATGCCACTACTATGGAGAATTTTGTCATATTGGAGAAAATTGTGTGAAACACCACATGAGGAAAAGAGACACCACTAGAAGATGTTTAACTTGTATATATTTTAGACAACTTGCCAAGAACTATATAAACACTAGAAGGATTGAAGATAAAAATAAATCTAAAGCTAACAACTTTAGAAAGAAGATGAAGTAGTAATGAATACCTAAATCTCCTAAGAATATAAGTCTAAGTCATGTAGAAGATGTCACTCAAGAGTTCGGTGACACAAAAATCTCAACTTTAATTCCTTGTGGATTGAGTAGAGCTAAGACTCTAAAGTAGACATCTCACATTAGTTTCATCTAGCTAGAAGGAAAGATCTATATCAAAATTTAAGATTCACTAGGATCACTAAGTGATTACAAAAATCATAGACCTTACTGAGTTAGGTTGGATCACAATACTCTCCTGAGCAAGGTCAAGATACAATAAAATATTATGTGCATAGCAAGATATAAATGAGTCTATCAAGAATTAAGGTTGAACTAAGTGGAAGATAGTTTTTAAGTGAATGAGCGAACATACCAAGCATTTGTGGCATTTGAAAAGTGAAAATTGTTAAAAGGAAGGAAATCAAATTCATTTTTCACTATAAATTTTTGAGAGCTATTTGCAATGAGTGATTTCTATGCTTCGAAGTAATTTGTGTGTTTGTTGTTGAATATTTTCATGTTTTCGTAAACCCTACCAAGCATGGCATCTTCAAATAGAAAAATTAGTAAAGGATCTAAGATGTTTCTTTGAGGAATCAATTGGAAGGTATCAAACTTCAAGTCAAGTCTAGCAATTGCAAAAGTGCTTGACCCAACTAGAGCTCAATCACAAATTCCATGCATGGTATTATTCATTTACTATATCCATTCATATTTTCACTATTTGATGCTATTAGTGAATAGATTTTCCTTTGAATAAATGCATGCAAATCCAAACCTAAATGCCCGAGTGAGAGGACAAACTAACACCAATAGTTGGATAGGTTGTCATGGATTGATAACCTTCCTCTAAATTTTTATCAGTTACAACTCCCTGTATAAGATATTTAGTGAATCAAATGTGGATTATTTTAACTAGAAAGCATGAAAGGATATCAAGCATCTACCTGTAAACATAGAGTATACACATAGGCTTAATAATTGAAAAGAACGGAAACATAATATAGCAGATTACACAAAGTTAATTTGTTGTACACTGCATTACATACTATAAATGAGAATATATCCTCCATCCTCTTGAGAGGATTAAAAACTCAGAGCTTTAAAAGATTTTTTGAAAATATGGTGCAACAAGAAAGTAGTGACATTAGCACGTATTTTAGAGAAAAGTAAAAATGGTGCCAAGATCATGATCAGTTGAAGGAAAATGCACCATAATCACAATTTTGATATAATTACCTCTAGTCTCCCTTCTCTGAATGTAAAAGACTACAAAGACCCTTTTACACATTACAACCAAATCACTATTTTAAAGAAAGACAGAAACTTCTTTCACAATATTACATCAACCATCAAATTCCTATCTCTAACTCAAATGTACATAGTTTTGGAAGGAAAGAAATTTTTCTCATGCTCTACCTTTACTATATTCATAGTTCTCCAATCTTACTATCGCTCAAAGTCTCCCAGAAAAACCCAAAAAATTGGAACCCTTTCTTTGTCTTACAACCTCGGCTAAATAGGATTCTATCAAAATCTCCCTTGTGGTTCCCATAACTACTTCTTGCAAGATGGTTCCTTACACATTCCCAGGAAGTTTCTCTTTTTTCCCATTGGTTTATCTTCATAAACTTTATTAAATTTTATTTCCATCAATAATAATCCTTTCGAAAACTATTTTGATGACCCTTCAATTCCAAGATTATTAACCAAAGTTTTAACATCTTCCTGTGGCTGTATCTACTTTGGACAAGTGTACAGAATTAATTGATAGATGTCAATTAATAATTTTTCACATTTATTCCTCATTTTAATTTCCCATGAGATTTTGGTATTGAGCTCAACGATGATTCAAGACAACATCTCCTAGAACTTTTACTTTAGCTCCATGGGAACAGCTAGAAGCATTTCTCAATTCATCCATGCTTCTATATCTAGAATTCAGATTATATAAGTCATGTGTTATATATTTTTCTAGAGAAACTGAATTAGTTGGTGGTGGAAGCGAGAAAATTGTGAATCCTAATGAGCCTTTAATATTGATCACCCCATTGCCTTCATTTTATCTTTTTCTCATAGTTTTGGCACTAATCTCATTGTAATGTATGAAGTTTAGCAAGGCTTCCTTTTAATTAGGAACTCATGGATTTATTAAGAGGAAAGGTTGATTTTAATAGAAGATAATGGTCATATTGGCTTACTATGATAGTCATCATAATTGATGACAAGGCATCACGGGTAACGTTTAACTATTGTAACTGCATGGCTCTTACTCGACTACAATAATGGGAGTTCAATTAAAAAGAAATGCCAATTTCAATGGGCTCTCAGAATTCTCCATGGTTTTTGCACTTATTAACTGGAACAAGTCTGCATATGTATTGAAACTCGTGGTATTCTTTTTCATCGACTCTATGGCAGGCTCATATGTGGTTTAATAATTAACATTTTCATCTTCAATCTTCATTCTCTTGATGCAGATTTTCATGGTACGGGCCCTCTGATTCATCTTTACTAATCTGAGAGCTCCACACTCCTCATTTTATGATGGAATTGTGATCACTAACAAGATTCAAATTATATGCTCATGGGATATCTGCATGGACAGTTTCTCCACCTTCTTTGAGATAACTATTTGAGGCACGTGTAGATGGTACTAACCTAAATGTGACTTTCACATGCTAGCTGGGTGTGCTTTCTAATTCATTCTACCCATTCATTTGGAACAGTTGCATGGTGGAGAGAAGCATCCAAAGCCATTATGTGGAATTGATATTCGAATAATAGAGCTCGTGCAAGATAAATTTGACCATATCTTACATCAATTATATAGTGTGCTGCAATATTAGGTGTTTCAATTCTTCTATGTTTCTTAGTAAAGGTTGACCATTCAATGCACATACGTTCTGTCTTTCTCAAGACATATCCCTTATATGTCGATTACTCATAATCATTTATGAGCTTTATCATTCTTCTGATGGGAGAGGAAAATGGTAGACATTCTTCTATATAGCAGTCCCAATGGTGTAAATTATTAATATTTCTTAGGGCACAACTTGATAATGAAATAGATGTATTAGAATAAGCAATATCATGGGATTCACTCTATATATTTAACCTTGGGGTGCTGTCTTATGTATCCGCCCAACCAATATTTGATTATGGGCTAACTTAGTGATGAACATTTTGATTCTCCTTTTCAACAACTCAAACTTCCCTTGAATGCTATCATACATGTAATGGCATCTTGAAGCTACCCATGAACCTTCCAGTTCATATATTACTTTTGAGTTAGTATGGACAAGAACTCTCCTGAACTTTTGAATTTGATCCAAAAGAAAAATTCTCTTCATATTTAGAGTTAAATCCCAAAATGAAGTCTAATTACCTTTCATCTTTTCCCTTTTAATGAATGGGTCATCTTTAATCAAATGTCTCCACATTTACAATTTGATAATGACATCACCAAACACCGAGACTGAATTTTGCACCTGTGACTTCAAACAAATTGAACCAACTCTGAACCATTGAAGAGAAATTTGAAGTTTCACTATGATGATATTTTATTCTTTAGCTGAGGAATGTCTCCAAATTAGGACCCCTAAAATTATGTGCTAAAAACAATGAATTTGGAAATTTGAGCCTAGATCTAGATTTGCATGGTAAACCAGTGAAACACCATGTGTTTCTACACAATTGAACCACTTCAAACTACTTTGAACTGAGGTTCAAAGTGGTTCAAAGCTATGAATTACAAGTTTTGAAACTGTGGCTATGTCGGGTACTAATAGATACATGAACTTGGAACTCTAGAGATGGTTGAGACTCTGGAGAAGTTATGTGTGAATGGTGTGTTGACACTGAAGCATCAACATTTGGAAACAAAGGGTTTAACACACATTCTCCATATGCCCTAAAACTTTCAAATAAAATGGATAAGGTTTATCCTTAGCCATGTACATAATGGGTAGTTATGGTTGGAGAATCATATTCAAATCACAAAGAAAATGATTCATAGAATCACAGGGCTCCCAATGTTGAAAAAGGCCAAGACTACAAAAAACCCTAAGTTAGGTAGAGTTGGAAAAGAAGACTGTTGTCAACTGGGATGTAAGAGGAATGAAGATCAGCAATGTAAGTGAAATGGAACTAAAATTTGGAATTTATGTAATTGGTCATAAGATCTATAGCTATAATCATCTAACTAGTGTGTTATGTGAGGTAGCTTGTAGTGCTTGCCCTCATTTACATTTTTCTAGATACATTGTTACTATCATTGGTGAACTCTATTAGACTAGTTTTATGTTGATGGTTAGTAGCATTATTTTTAGACTATCAGATATTGTGCTATGGATTCAGTTGATATATGATGTGATTACTTAGACTCTACATTTCATTTATGCATGATGATTATTACATTACTTTCAGTTATTGATGATGATTAGTTAGATAGTTTATCATCACATATGTTTTCTTATGGATACTTACCCCATACTTGCATGTGTATGGTGTGCGTGTTTGTTTTCTTATTGTATAGCATTTTTGATGTGGTTAAGGAAGGGAGTCATAGTCACTTGATAGTTGGGATCTACATGATGCACCACTTCCTGCCATTGCCTATTTAGCTTAGCATATATATATATATATATATATATATATATATATATATACTGTATGTACATGCATAGATTTTATGCAGGTTGCATGTACCAGGTATTGACTTCCCTAAATTGCTAGGATGAGCATACCCTATCGCACTATCTCAATGGTACGAGAGGGGAGATAAATTCCCAAGTCCAAATTCTAAACCCTTAAACCATTTGTCCTAGAAGGTAGGACAAGTATCCAAGATATTTGACCTTACAAATGTGTTAGATGACATAGCTCATGATTTTAACCCTTTAGACTAATTTTATGTAGATTTTTCTTTGATGGGTTTTCATATTTTATTTTGGAAGTCTATGGTCAATTCTCTATTAATTAAGTCTTAAATTAAAAGATTTAATTAATAATATAATTATTTTGGAAAAATTAATATAATATCATGGACTTTTGATATTTTGATTTTAATTAATTAAATGGGAATTAATTGAGAAAAAAATTAAATAAAAGAAATTTAAATTAATAATACTAAAAATAATAATAAAATAATAAATAATAATAATAATAATGATAAAAGAATTAAAATAAAAGTTATAAGTCTACCTAGGAGTAAGTGCCTCCCTTTATTGCACGTATGTCAACAACATAGGAGTTGGCACATAAATTAAGCACATGGTGTCTACAACCTTGTGACTTATCTAGAAGGTTGGAAAAAACTTGTGCTTATTTATCAATGCTTATCTCATCTTTTGGTTGTTTATAGAGACGTTCTAGGTGCTTCCTGAGAGTTCTTTATATTCAGGCACTCCTAGAAGCTTGAAGAACATGTTTGGAGGACCCAAGAATGTTGGAGAAGGAAGGAGCTTGCTCTACAGATTCTAAGGAGAAGTGATTCAGCATCAATGTCCAGGTCGACACTCATGATTTTTGCATATGTCATTTTCACTTCTTGCACTTCCTGTCTTTTTCGTTTCTTCTAAATTCTTTTTGAGGATTTTCATATGTTGAATATCTTGGTTGTATGCATTTTTTCATGGGTAGTTAAATTCTATATGAGAAACTCTCATATGTGTAGATCTGACGAAATTATGGGGCTAAGGTTTTCAAATGCTTATGGACTAACCTAATTAAAAAAATTAATGGGTAAATTTAGAGAACAATTATTTTAAAGGAAAATTCTTAACTTATAGAACTGGAAAGCCCTTCTTGTTTAAAAAAAAACATTATGTATATGTTTTCTTTTAAATATACATACATGTTACAATTTGCACACACACACACACACACATATTTAAAATGTTGTAGTACTTATTAACAATCTGCGTATATATATATATATATATATACATATATATATATATACATATACATATATATATATATATACATATATATACATATATATATATATATATATGTATACATATATGTATATATACATATGTATATATATGTATATATACATATATGTATACATATATATACATATGTATATATATTATATATATACATATATGTATACATATATATACATATGTATATATATGTATATATATCTACTATATATATACATATGTATATATGTATATATATATATATCTATTATATATATATATACATATGTATATATGTATATATATAAGTATATATATATATATAATATATACATATATATACATATAGATATATACATATACACATATACATATATACATGTACATATATATATGTATATATATATATATTTATATGTATATATGTATATATATACATATACATATACATATACATATACATATACATAAACATATATATATATACATATATATATATATATAAATATATAATTATTAAAATGTTGCTTATAGAATTGTAGTGGAAAAAAATTATTAAAAAATCTGAATCCGTGTTGGTGAAATGTTTTAAAAGAAACATTTGTATTAAAAAATAATTATATTGGGGAGGGGCGGGATTACCCACCCCTACCCCCACTGTCCATCATAGCCTTACAGCTGGTGGTCACTTGCACTGCTATTGCAGGCCTTGCGATAGGGTATAAGGCCAAACAACACTTATTAAAGGTGCCGACAGTGATATAAGAACTTTATAATTGCACAATGTTATGAATGAAATTTTATAATTTTGTTTTAGTATTAAATATGAATAATTTTTATATATTAATTATTATGTAATATATATGTGTGTATATATATAGATGTATATATGTATGTATATATATATATAATATAATATTATATTAATGATATTTTAATGTTCAAGGTAATTAAATTTTAAATAAATAATATGATTTATATTTATAATTAATAATTTGTTTAATTAGAACAAGTTTTAAAAAAAAGTTATTGGGATATTCAAATTATCAATTATTTTGTTCTCAAAATCGTAAATTGAGCTATTTGAAAATGATAGATAATTTAAAAAGATTAATTTTTCTCCAAAGCAGTATAGGGATATTGATTTAAAATATGGAAGGGGGGATCATTTCCAACAAGGTGGCCTTAGGACATTTCAAAAAATTGAACTCTAAGAGTCATGGGAAAATCTTTAACTAATACACGTGTTAGTTATAAGGAGGACAAACAATGTTCCTTCATTTGATACTCAACTCTTAAACAAAAACTGAAACCTCGACACTTAATTCAACCAATAAATTTTAGCAAACAAAAACATGTGCTTGCATTTTGTGTTTTCTCTATGCTTCTTGTTTTGTGTTTTTGGGTTGACTAGATTGTTGACCAATTATAAGATGTCTACCAGAGGCTCAAGGGATGATGATGTCTTTGATCTCGATCTTTTTTAATCTCAACCATGGTTATGTGATGGCATGCTGATTGATATTGTTTTGAATCTTCCTGTGTAAGCTATGATCTATGTAACCATTTATGAGTTATTGATCAGTTGTGTTTTGGATTACTTTCTAGTCACCTTGATGGGATTCAATTGTTTATCTGATCTTGATGATATCATATTGTGACATGTTTTGACTCGACCATTTTGAAATCTTCGATGAGTATTACTTTGAGATACTATTTGGTTGCTTGTTGAGAACCAATGGATATAGTTATTACCAATGATAGCTTCAGTTGTCAATAGAGAACTGTTGTGGTCATGATTATCTATGGATAATTTTTAGTTGCTCATGGATATTTGATGCTCTCTGTGTGGATTATCTTTTGGTATTTTTCCAGTTGCTTGTATAGGACTATGGTGATTTTTTTATTTATGATTCCATGAGATTAGGATAGGTTATCTACTTGTAGTTTTGGGAAGTGGCTTGCAATGGGGGCCAAGGCCCTAAGTGGCTGCCAGGGTAACTCATTGTAAGTTGTTTTAATAAATAAAAATATTACACATAATAATAACTTGAATGAACCTAATAATATAATTGTTTGTTCTCGGCTATGCCTCAAGTGCAAGTACAGACTAGGATGGGAGTAGAGAGAACAATTGGTTGCGACCTTGCATTCTGTAGTATGCCTGTCAGTATGAAAGGATACTAGTGGCCGCATAGGGATCACTAGGGGATTGAGGTATACTGAGAGACTACTAGGGTAACTCTAGCATGATCCGTGCGATGACACTTTCCTACTTGCATAGTAGGCTTCCTAAATGTCTTTTTTGTGCCTCTAGGATTAGATGTCGGTTTATGATTTGAACCTTTGAGTTAGTATACTTTTAGGATTTCCTAGACTTAGAGAGTATTTGTGCTATGTGATTTGATAACCTATTTGGGACTTGAGATTATCTCTTTAGCACAGTGGGAGTGGACCATTTAGGTTCCACGTGGTTAGATGGTACTAGTTTTTCACTCATACCATTTCAGATCCGTCTAAGACACCATAGCTGAGGCATTCCTTGTTGGCATATATTCTCATTCTATTCTTGTATTATTATGGTGGACATGTTTCCTTATATTGATGATTAGGATATGTTAGATGCTGCTATTTACTTGTCTTATGCTCTTATTTTGCATGATTATATTTCTCATGTATATGTAGTAGCATGTTAAATTTCTTTCTGGATATGATGCAGTATGTTTAAGGAGTGACATTCCTACTATGACAGTACTAATGATCTCTTTCATGACTTGGGATGTTATGCACGAAGGGATGGCTAGGGCCCATGATGGTCTAATGATGTTATTTACGTTTGGGAGGAACTGTGCACTTAGATAATTATGTGTTATGATTTATGGTTATCTCTTGTGATGCATGTTTATATCTTCTATGATGATGTATCATGTATGGTATTTGGTTTCATTTACTTTATTGCACTTGCATCATGGATTAGATTAGGATGATGTACTTTAATTTCACACATGTATATTCTTTTATGTCTTTCATACCCTGTGACATGTACATTAGATGATTGAGCATTCTGAAATGTAATTTGCCAAGGGACATATGGACCAAAGTATATTGTTTAAGAACATTGAACTTTTCATTATTATTTCATGAGGATGTGATTTTAGATGGAATCATGATTAGTTAATTTAGATGTGTTTTCAATGTTAAGGGATCCTTAAAGAATATAACCTGTTATGTATGTTTATGTTTACTTTCAGTTGAATGTTTGTTATTTCTTCTATTACTATGTGTATGTTATGAATGGTTTTACTTTCATATCTCAAAATTAAAAAAAAAAATGTTATCAAACTTAGTGAAACTCTAGGTTAATTCTTTGGATCCCTTGGCGAGGAGTTACATTTGGTATCAGAGCCCGAGTTTCTACATTGGGAGCTCTGGGTATTTTGGAACAAAACTAGGACTTTGAACTATTATGTGTATCTCTTTCAAACTTGAAACTAGATGAACTAAAAATAGAACTTAAACTATTATTTGCACATGTATAACATTGCAAAACTTAGCTTTCAAAACTGAAAATTCTACTTAGACCTAAACATAGGCAAACTGAAATTTAACCTAGTCTATTTTTAATCATGTGCCTTTTATGCTATATAGTAGCATGCATCATGGTTGGCAAGTGGAACTAGCCTCGGACATTAAGGTCTCCATAGATTCTGTAGTTCATAAGTGTGGGATAAGCATAGGAGGGTTTGATACTGCAGTTGACCTTTGGGTTATACTCCTTCATTCCTATCATGTGGTTTTAGGAATGGATTGGCTTGGATCTCATAGAGCCAGTAGAGATTGCAGGAAGAAGGTTATTATGTGTCAAAGATTCATAGTTTCATGGGTCTAGCTGGTTACTATCGCAGATTTGTCCAAAACTTTTCCAGAATATCACATCCTATCACTTCCCTTTAGAGGAAAGCAAAGAAGTTTTTATGGATGGAGAAATGTAAGGAATCATTTTGGAAGCTCAAGGAGCTTTTGACTTGTGCACCAATCTTAGCAGTATTCGATCCAGAAGGTGATTTCATGGTGTGTATAGCTACTTCCCTGGAAGGTATTGGAGTGGTTTTGATGCAGAATGGACAGGTGATTGCATATGAGTCACACAAGCTCAAGGATCACGAGTTAAATTATCCTACACATGATCTTGAGCTAGCAGTGGTAGTTCATGCTTTAACAAGGTGGAGACATTTCTTGTTGGGGCACAGATTCGAGCTAAATAGTGATCATTATAGCCTTTAGTACATTTTCATGCAACCTAATTTGAATGCTCGCTAGAGGTGATGGATGGAATTTCTATGTGAGTATGACTTCGAGGTAAAGTACATTCAAGGAAAGGAGAATGTGGTGGAAAATGCTTTGAGTCATAGGTGACATGTGATATCATCTATGACTCTTAGTGTTGATTTGAGGAGTCAAATTCCTTAGGCACTTCCCATGGATCCTTGGTACCAGGAGGTGAGCTGAGAAATAAATTTAGGAAGATCTTTGGAGGATAATTTTGTAGGCTATGTCCTTGAGTCAGATGGTCTTTTGAGACATTCAGGAAGGATTTATGTGCCATTACTGGATGAGCTTCACACCTTGATCCTAGAAAAAGCCCATCGTGCACCTTACTCGGCACATCCAGGTGTCAAGAAGATGCATGCTAATTTGCAATGTTTATTATATTGGTCTAGGATGAAGAGAGACATTTCAGATTATGTGGTTAGGTATCTTGAGTGTCAGACAGTCAAGGCAACACACTAGCATTCAACAGGACTTTTGCAACCAAATCTTTGTCCTTTATGGAAGTTGGACATCATCTCTATGGACTTCATAGTAGGATTATCTATGACTGCTTATCATCATGATGCTATCATGGTCACTATTGATCGGTTGACTAAGGTGGCACATTTTTCACCAATTAGGTCTTCCTACATGGTAGCCTCTGTAGCTAATGTCTTCATGCGTGACATTGTGAGACTACATGGTATTCCCTAAAAGATCATTTCAGATAGGGATCCTATATTCACATTCATATTCTAGACATCGCTGCAGCATGAACTTGGAGCACAATTGAATTTCAGTTTGGCATATCACCTAGAGATAGATGGTCAAACAAAGAGGGTGAATCAGATTTTGGAAGATATGTTAAGGATGTATGTGATGGATAGGTAGACACGTTGGGAGGACTATCTCTACCTAGTGGAGTTTTCTTACAACAACGGGTATCATAATTCTATTGGCATGGCACCATTCAAGGCTTTATATGAATGTCCTTGTCATACACCCTTGAGTTGCGATAGTCTTGAGGATCGCATCTTGTTGGGTCCTGAGATGCTTCATGATATGGAGCAATAGGTAGTTTGTATCCATGAGCACTTGACTATAGCACAAGATAGGTAGAAAAAGTATGCTGATGCACATAGAACAAAAAAGTAGTTTGTTGTGGGAGACAAGGTATTCTTGAGAGTGCATCCATGGTAGAGTCTGATCCGATATGGAAAGGGTTCAAAGCTACCACCTCACTTTGTGTGAAGATTCAAGATTCTTAAGAGGATTGGCCCAATTGCTTATCACCTTTCTTTACCACCCAGCCTAGTTTGCATTCATGATGTTTTCCATGTTTTAGTACGTAGGCAATAAATCCCTAATGTAGTACATGTTCTTGATTGGAATGCATTGAAGGTAGAGGATGGGTAGCTGGCTTTGGAGCCAGTTTGTATTTTGGAGCAGCAAAAGTTGACCCTCAGGGGTCAAACCATAGAGCAGGTAAGAGTTTAATGGGACCCTACTGATGACTCTTTAGCTACATGGGAGGATGTAGCTAGATTACGGGATTTATATCCCTACTTGTTTGTAGGCTTCTAGGAGTAAGCCTACTCCTAGGGGGGGTGGATGTAGTGCCTAACCTCATTTACATTTTTCTAGATACATTGTTACTATCATGGGCGAACTTTGTTAGACTAGTTTTATGTTGATGGTCAGTAGCATTTTTTTTAAACTATCAAATATTGTACTATGGATTCAATTGATATATGATGTGATTACTTAGACTCTACATTTCATGTATGCATGATGATTTTTACATTACTTTCAGTTATTGATGATGATTAGATAGATGGTTTATTATCACATGTGTTTTCTTATGGATACTTACCCCATACTTGCATGTGTATGTTGTGCATGTTTGTTTTCTTATTGTATGGTGTTTCTGATGTGATTAAGGAAGGGAGTCGTAGTCACCTGCTAGTCGGGATCGACACGATGCACCACTCTTGCCATTGCTTGTTTAGCTTAGCATATATATATATATATATATATATATATATATATATATATATATATATATATATATATATATATATATATATATATATATATATTGTATGTACATGCATGTATTTTATGCATGTTGCACGTACCGGGATGACTTCCTTGAATTTCCAAGATGAGCATACCCTATCGCACTATCTCAATGGTAAGATAGGGGACATAAATTCTCAAGTCCAAATCCTAAACCCTTAAAACATTTTTCTGAGAAGGTACGACAACTATCTGAGATATTTTACCTTTCGAATGTGTCAGATGACATAGTTCATGATTTTAATCCTTTAGACTGATTTTATGTGGATTGTTCTTTGATGGGTTTTCATATTTTATGTTGGAAGTCTATGACCTGAATTTTCTATTAATTAAGTCTTAAATTAAAAGATTTAATTAATAATTTAATTATTTTGGAAAAATTAATATAATATCATGGAATTTTGATATTTTGATTTTAATTAATTAAATTAGAATTAATTGAGAAAAGAATTAAATAAAATAAATTTAAATTAATAATACTAAAAAAAATAATAAAACATTAAATAAATAATAATAATAATGATAAAAGAATTAAAATAAAAGTTATAGGTCTACCTAGGAGTAAGTGCCTCCCTTGATTGCACATATGTCAACAACACAAGAGTTAGCATACAAATTAAGCGTATGGTGTCTACAACTTTGTGACTTATCTAGAAGGTTGGAAAAAGCTCGTGCTTAGTTGTCAACACTTATCTCATCTTCTGGTTGTTTCTAGAGACATTCTAGGTGCTTCCTAAGAGTTCTTTATATGTAGGCACTCCTAGAAGCTCGAAGAGCATCTTTGGATGACTTGAGAACATTGGGGATGGAAGAAGCTTGCTTTGCAGATTCTGAGGAGAAGTGATTTAACATCAGTGTCCAGGTAGACACTCGTGATTTTTGCATATGTCATTTTCACTTCTTGCACTTCCTGTCTTCTTCGTGTCTTTTGAATGCTTTCTAAAGATTTTCATTTGTTGAATATCTTAGTTGTATGCATTTTGTCATGGATAGTTAAATTCTATATGATAAAATCTCATATGGGTAGATATGAAGAAATTATGGGGCTAGGGTTTTTCAGATGCTTATGAACTAAGCTATTTAAAAGAATTAATGGGTAAATTTAGAGAACAATTATTTTAAAGAGAAATTCTTAACTATAGAATTGGAAAGCCCTTCTTGGTTAAAATTTTTTTTTATCTATATGTTTTCTTTTAAATATACATACATGTTACAATCTGCATATATATATATATATATATATATATATATATATATATATATATATATATATATATATATATATAAACACACACACACACACATATATATACATATACGTACATACATATGTACATATATGTACATATATACATATACATATACACATATACATATATATATATACATATATATATACACATATGTATATATACATATATATACATATATATATATACATATATGTATATATATATATATATATACATATATGTATATATATATATATATATATATATATATAATTATTAAAATGTTGCTTATTGAATTCCAGTGGAAAAACATTATTAAACAAGAGATGCAATGCGTCATATTTCTTGCCTAATGCATACTGGTTGTAGAAGTGTGGATGAGTGAAAATCTAAATTAACATTGTGAATGCATTAATTTTTTTTTAGAAATGCACTTGCGATCTGATAGGATTGCTCATATTTTGTTGTTAAATTCTTGTCCTAGAAATGCACTTGTGATTTGATAGGATGGTTCATATTTTGTTGTTAAGTTCTCATGCTATATTATTATATCTTTGGGCATTTAAGCCCAAGAATATGAGGCCAAAGTCCCCAATATTCCATTAAGTACTTAATATCATACTATGATCAATACATATGCTTTAGACAAATTTGCACCTTCTACATTGACAACTTAAATTATGTGCAACGAGGAAAGATATCTATACCAATATTTGAATTATAGAACTTGAAGAAGTGATGAAGCATTTGGAGTATCACATTATATGTTTAAGCATACCATGCATGCTACTAGAGAACCATAAGTAGTTGGAATAACTCCCCCAACTATGTATTATTCTCATCTTGATTATCAAATGGAACTCACACTATTTTTAATGATTAGCACTAGACAAAAACTAGGATAGAGATATAGGTAGAGATAAATAGCAGTATACAACGATAACAATATAAACCTATATGCAGAAGAAAAAAAAAGTATAGATAATATAGAGGAGGAAGAGAAAGAGAGATAAAATAGTAAGATAGAGTGATAACAACATAAGTTGTGTGTGTGAGAAAGAGAGAATTAAATATAATTATTTTTCTTAATACAACAAATAGTCAAAATAAAATCATGGTTATAATAAAAAAATAAAATATATTTAATTTAATTTAATGAAACTAAGAATTTAATTTTTATATTAAAACTCACATTTCAATAAGAAAAAATGAAATGTATTGAAATATAAAAATTATTTTATAAGTAAAACTAATTGTTTAATTTACGCAATTAGAGAAGGTTTACTATTTAATGTTTTATATTTCCTATTTTTTCATAAAATTAAATAATTTTTAATTATGAAATAATATCTATATAATTTAATATGTACAATTGTAAATAATAAATAGATGTAATAAATATAAATTTGATGTTGATAAATAAATATGATGTAATAAATAAGAAATAAAATATAACTATTTAATTTTAATACGTAGTTTATAAAAACATGATAATAATTTATATATCTTTTAGAATTGAATTATTTCTTTTTTGTGGTTATTTCATTATTATGTTTTTTTTATATTAAATATAATTATTAATTTAATATTAAAATATATATTTAAGTTTTAAATGTATTTAAATTAAATGATAACTTATTTAAATAAAAAATATTAATAATAATATATGATATAATTTATAAATTGTAACACTTATTAATTATACATAGTATAAACACTATTATAAAATATAATTTAAAAATGATACTGTTTAATTTATTTTTATAAAAGTAAAATAATAGTAATAATTTAACTACTTTTATTAAAAAAGTAAAATTTTAAAAGAATTAGAAATTCGAATAAAAAGAGATAACATATTGAAATTATATTAAAAAGGACATATTTATTAGTTATATACACATAGAAGTATAATTTGAACTTATACATTACATGAAGTTTTAGGAACAAGTTATATCAAATAGTCAAAAATAAACATCTATGCAAAACTAATAATAAATATATTTAAAATAAGAAATAAGAAATATTTAATAGATTGTGATAATTAATATTGATTAGACATGTGTGAGGTGGAATATAAAATGATTGAAAAAATGAAATCTTATAACCTATCACAAATGTGGAGAAGATAAAGTTGTAATTAATACATTCATTAATGCAAGATGAAGTTGTTAGAAAATATTTGTATTTTTTGTTGAAAACATTAATTTTCTCCCCCACCAAAAATAGTATGGACCAATAGAATAGATGAAAAATGTGATTTATAAAAAATTGAAAAATTAGAAAAAGATATAAACATTTGAAATCTCATATAATCTTTTAAATTATTTGATTTGATTAGTTAGTGTTAATGTCATATTTGCATTGACATGAATGCATAAGTTTTCCTGCCTTGGCAGGAACTAAAAATCTGAATCCATGTTGGAGAAACATTTTAAAAGAAACATTTGTATAAAAAAAATTTATATTGGGGAGGGGCAGGATTACCCACCCCCTACCCCTACTATCCATCATAGCCTTACGGCCAGCGATCGCCTGTACCACTGTCGCAGGTACTGCAACTGTCGTCACAGGCCCTGCAATAAGGTACAGGGCCGCATGACCCTTATTAAAAGCACCAACAGTGATATGAGAAGTTTATAATTGCGTAGTGTTATGAATTAAATTTTATAATTTGATTTTAGTATTAAATATCAATAATTTTTATATATTAATTATTATATTATATATATGTGTATATATATATATATATATATATGTAAATATATATGTGTAAATATATATATATATATATATATATATATATTATATTAATGAAATTTTAATGTTCAAGCTAATTAAATTTTAAATAAATAATATGATTTATATTTAGAATTAATAATTTTTTTAATTAGAATGAGTTTTAAAAAAGAGTTATTGGGATATTCAAATTATCAATTATTTTTCTCTCAAAATCATAAATTGAGCTATTTGAAAATGATAGATAATGTAAAAAGATTAATTTTCCCCCAAAGCAATATAGAGATATTGATTTAAAATATGGAAGGGGGGAATCATTTCCAACAAGGTGGCGTTAGGACATTTTAGGAAATTGAACTCTAAGAGTCATGGGAAAACCTTTAACTAATACACAAGTTAGTTATAAGGGAGATGAACAATGTTCCTTCATTTGATACTCAACTCTTAAATGAAAATTAAAACCTCCACACTTAATTCAACCATGAAATTTTAGCAAACCAAAACATGTGCTTGCCTTTTGTGTTTTCTCTATGCTTCTTGTTTTGGGTTTTTGGGTTGACTAGATTATTGACCAGTTATAGGATGTCTACCAGAGGCTCGAGGGATGATGATGTCTTTGATCTCGATCTTTTTTAATCTCAACCATGGTTATGTGATGGCATCCTGATTGATATTATTTTCAGTCTTCTTGTGTAAACTATGATTTATGTAACCATTTATGAGTTATCGATTAGTTGTGTTTTGGATTACTTTCCAGTCACCTTGATGGTATTGAATTGTTTATCTGATCTTGATGATATCATGTTGTGACATGTTTTGACTTGACCATTTTCGAGTCTTTGATCAGTATTACTTTGAGATGCTTTTTGGTTGCTTGTTGAGAACCAATGGATATAGTGATTATCAGTGATACCTTCAGTTGCCAATAGAGAACTGTTGTGGTCATGATTATCTTTGGATACTTTTTAGTTGCTCATGGAGATTCGATGCTCTCTTTGTGGATTATCTTTTTGTATTTTTTTAGTCACTTGTATAGCACTATGGTGATTTTATAATTTATGATTCCATGACCTTAGGGTAGGTTATCTACTTGTAGTGTCAGGAAGTGACTTGGAATGGGGGTTGGGGCCTTAAGTGGCTACCAGGGTAACTCATTGTAAGTTGTTTTAATAAGTGAAAACATTACACCTAATACTGACTTAAATAAACCTAATAAGATAATTGTTTTTTCTCGCCCATGCCTCAAGTGCTAGTACAGACTAGGATGGGAGTAGAGAGAATGCTTGGTTGCGACCTTACATTCTGTAGTATGCCTCGTCAGTATGAGAGGATACTAGTGGCTGCATAGGGATCAGTAGGGGGCCAGGGTCTATTAAGAGACTACCAAGGTAACTCTAGCATGATCCACATGATGCTACTTTCTTGCTTGCATAGTAGGTTTCCTACATGCCTTTGTTGTGCCTCTGGGATTAGATGTCAGTTTATGATTGGAACCTTTGAGTTAGTATACTTTTAGAATGTCCTTGACTTAGAGAGTATTTGTACTATGTGATTTGATAACCTATTTGGGACTTGAGATTATCTCCTCAGCATGGTGGGAGTGGACCATTTAGGTTCAACGCGGTTGGGTGGTAGTGCTTTTTCACTCATACCATTTCATATCTGTCTAAGACACCATGGCTAAAGCATTCCTTATTGGCATCTATCCTCATTCTATTATTGGATTATGATGGTGGAAATGTATCCTTATATTCATGATTAGCATATGTTAGATGCTGCTATTTACTTGTATTATGCTTTAATTTGCATGATTAGATTTCTCATGTATATGTAGTAGCATGTTAGATTTCTTTCTGTATATGATGTGGTACGTTTAAGGAGTGACATTCATCCTATGATAGTACTGATGATCTCTTCAGTGACTTGGGATGTTACCAACGAAATGATGGCTAGGGCCCATGATGGTCTAATGATTGTATTTACGGTTGGGAGGAACCATGCACTTAGATAATTATATGTTATGCTTTATGGTTATCTCTTATGATGGATGTTTATATCTTCTATGATGATGTATCATGTATGGTATTTGGCTTCATTTAATTTATTCCACTTACATCATGGATTAGATTAGGATGATGTACTTTAATTTTTCACATGTATATTCTTTTATGTCTTTCATACCCTGTGACATGTACAGTGGATGATTGGACATTCTGAAATATAATTTACCAAGGGACATATGGACCAAAGTATATTGTTTAAGAACGTTGGACTTTTCATGATTATTTCATGAGGATGTGATGTTAGATGGAATCATGACTAGTTAATTTAGATGTGTTTTTAACATTAAGGGATACTTAAAGAATGTAACCTGTTATGTATGTTTATGTTTACTTTCAGTTGACTGTTTTTTATTGCTTCCATTACTATGTGTATGTTATGAATGTTTTTACTTTCAAATTTCAAAATTTAAAAAAAAATGTTACCAAACTTAGTGAAACTTTAGGTTAATTATTTGGATCCCTTGGCGAGGCATTACATAGCTGATCTAGATCTTAAGGTAGTGAAGAACAACATGTCCTTTGACCTTGCAAAGTTAATTTTCAATCAGTTCAACAAGAAAATGGAGAGAATCATAACTTCCAAAAAAAACTATGTAAGTTTGGTTCACTCTTAACTTGTTTATTCTTCTATGTGAAAAAATTATTCCTTTCAAAAGGTTCAATCATATGGAGAAAAGTTGTACTAGTTTTATATTAGATTAATGAATATGCACCAAATATGGGTGAAAACTTTATTAATATCATGGAAAACTATTTTGATTTTTTCAAGGAAAAGATGAATATAAAATATATAATACCAAATAAAATTGTAGAAGACTACAAGGATGATATTTTTTTCATGGTAAACTATGAAAAAGTGTACATTCAAGTAGTCAAACCTAAAGTTGTGTGGTTTAAGCCTCTAAAGTACTAGGTTAACATTGATGACAGCAAAGATATCATTGAAGCACTACTAAATGAACCTGTGGATTGCAAGGCCACATATTTTGGTACTTATGAAGAAGCCAAGGAAAAGATAGAACTTGAAATTAAGCTTCCTCAAGTAGTTAACAAAGGAAAGAAGAGGATGGAAAAACTAAGGCAAGTAAGTTCTACTCTCCTATTGAATAAAGGTAAAGGAGATGATGTAGATTAAGATAAAGTAGAGGATGAAGCAAAAGAAACACATTCTGAGGAAGAAGAGCCGATAAGGAAGAAAGGTAAGGTTATCATAACCAAACCTAACAAGTCATCCACTAATGTATTCAAATGAAGAGAACCAAAATCAAGGAAGAAATTGAAGTTAGGTGAGAAGGATGCCAAGGAAATTATTTTCAAAAAGTCCCCAACTAAATTGCAAGAAAAATCAAAGGAAATAGAAGGAGTTGAAATGGAAAACTTCAAATCTCTTAGATATGAAAAAAATAATGTAGATGAGAAAAAGCATACTTGGGACATGATGATGTCAAAATTGAGTAAGTGGAAGTACTCACTTGATCAGCTTGCTCAACAAATTGCTAAGGATATTTTACAAGCAATGAAACCTAGATAGGAGGATGCAAGGAAGACAACAACAAACATTATTTTTTAGACTTTGTGGACACTCATGTTGAGTCTTATTGAAAAAGAGGTGAAAGAACCTTTGAAAAAGAAAAAAGAAAAGTTCACTCTCAAGTTCAACACATGTCTTGTGCTAATGAAAGACATAGAATATATTGTAAAATGTGTCACGACCACATGGAAGAACATTTGCAACTTGCATCAACCAAGTGAATTAGTTGTTCATGTTAGTGATAGAGATGATGAAGATGACAAGGAAGATGATGAAGTAGATATGGAAATATAAGACATAAATTTAGATAATGAGGAGGAAGAACATGAAGCTACAGAGGAGAATCTCTCTGAGATTCAAAGTATTAAGGAAACTAACTGAGAGAAGATTGTAGCAGCAATAACAACCTCATTTTGTCACTCTTCAAGAAAATATTTAATGCCATAAAGCTTAGAGAAATACTCTTCCAAGTTGGTTGTGATAACCACTACAACACCATGCACTCTAAAAATATTTAAACCTATTAAGTTGAGAAATACATTGACTTAATTTATTAATATTCATCTACTAAATAGCTAGTGCCTCCATCATCATCAAATTTGACAATACAACAACAAGGTATTCCTACTGTCAATGCAATATCTACTTTTGTTCCTAGCCCCTCAATTTCTACCATTGTTTCTATTCCACATTCAGTTAGTACAAGGACAATTGAGCACAAGTCACAATCAAGTACTAAAGTTTCAAGCAAGAATAAGGGTAAAAAGGAAGATATTGATCTTGATGAGGATACAGCTATCCTGAATTGGGATATCTCTACTCTCAATCCTAACCAAATGAACATCATGGTTGAATTTTTTGAAAAGAGAGCTAAGAAACATAAGCTTAGAGCCCATTTGGTTGCAGGCATAGGAATTGGGAATTAGAAGAGAAAATTTGAATTGGAATGGAAGTGGGGAATGAGAATAGGAAATGACAATCCAATCCCACTCATCTCTTGTTTGGTTGCACAAACTTGAACTGAAAATTGAAGGTCCAAACCCCATCAAATTTTATGAATGAAAAAGAAAAAAGATAATTTATAAAGGGTTTCATCTTCTCACACACTTATTTTTTAAAAATTCATGGCATTTGCAAAAAGAATTTGAAGAAAAAAATAGTAAAGTGGGTGAATCCAAATCCCCACATCGAGTGATCAAATCGCACTGTTGAGCGATTCGTTGGCCACTATATGCTGGTCTTCTATTATATATATATATATATATATATATATATATATATATATATATATATATATATATATATATATATATATATATATATATATATATATATATATATATATATATAGAGTACCATCTATTTGAATATGGCCATGATTTTTCATTTTTGAGAGCTCCAATAGGAAGTTATAATGAAGTGGATTTGAAAAGATTTTGAAATAAGAAAAATTCAAAATGGGAATGGGAATAGCAATTCCAATTACAAGTATTTTGGAGAATAGATAAATGCTTATTTTGGGAAAAAATGGGAATATGTATTCCTATTCTCAATTCTGATTTGGCACACAAAATAGGTAATTAAAAATGAATTCTAATTTTCTATTCCTATTCTGATTGTATTCTAGCAACCAAACGGGCCCTTAGAGAAGAGAAGAGAAATGAAATATGAGTTCTTGAAGATGTAAAGAACATACTTATGGATGTACTAAGTATTCAGGTTGATAGTACACAACATATTTTAGATCAATTAGTATAAGTTGTATAGAAATTCAATGAAGATCTAAATGGACATTATAAGTTGCTACAAAGAGTGGAAGGGAGATTTGAGAACAAGGTATTGAAACAAGCAGTGCAGAAAATTGCAATAAATCAAGTAGAGTTGTCTACTTCTCTTAGTTCATTGGGAGCATCTACACATAATGTAACTTCATTATTTAGTAAGTTGTGTGATACATTTATCTTCACCCAAGGAATCAAAGAAAAATTATCTAAGATAGATGAAGACTTGAAGGAAAGTGCACACTAGTTGTCCCTTGATGCAAGTTATAGTTATACTAACAATTCAAAGATCAAATATCTAACAAATTTACAAGTAGAATTATTAAGGGAAGAAACCAGGATTAGGGCCAAACTTGTCAATATCTAAGGCATGATTCTTTTGAACATTGTAGAAACACATTGCACATGACAAAACTCTCATCCATGACAATAAATTCCCCATATCTCATCACATGATGGAGTTATCAGTAGAAATGCAAATTTCATGTCATAAAAGCAAGGTGTTATAGAAAAATTGGGACAATACAACAAAAATTATTTTTAAGGTAAAATTTGACTTCTTGTCACATTTTGGCATTACCATGTAGCATACACCTTTCGAATTTATGTGAAAAAGGGGGAGAGGTATAATATATAATGGATGTATAATATGAGATATATGTATGGGGAGAAACATAGTATTATAAAAATACATCTATAGATAATTAGAAAATATCCTTTACAAAAACATTTTTTAAAAATCTCAAAAATAGAGTATGTTACCAAGTTGTAGATATAGAAAGGAGATAAAGAATGTTTTGGATGTGAATGTTGGAAATATTTAGGATAAGGTAGGTTAATGAGAGGGGAGGGGTGAATCAATAACTTATAAAACTTTTAAACAATTTAGCATTTTAACCATTCACCATTCATTTATCTAATCTACTACATAATTGAAAGAACAAACATTCATTGCACATGTACATAGAGATTTGGTGACCCAGAAACCTTCCAAATAGAAAGTAAAACTAGGGTGGGGATGATGCCCACAAAACTTCAATACTGCAGTATAAAGTTGGCATGTTAAGGCTTACAATGATCACTTCTGGTGATTTTCCCTATTAGGAGCAAGTAGGACTGCTAGATCCACCTTGTTAGAGGATTTACAAACATACAGTGAAGTATGCACTCTGTTAGGAGATTTACAAAAAGACTGTTAAGTCTACCCTGTTAAAAGATTTATAAAGTGATTCACCTGTTAGGATGAAGTAGTGGATCTGCTTACAACTACTTTCTGATAAGATCCTTTTTGCATTGATCACTTGATGTGATAGATATAACTATTTTGCTCCTATGTTGACCTTGATATATTCCTTTTATTCTACTGCTGATTTTCAAAATCCTTTTTTCATGCAAACATTAATTTCTTCCTATCTATCTTTTTCACACACACCATACCATCTACAAATTATAGCATACATTACATATATACCATTCCATTATTTCCAACTACAAGGTCGGCCAAAACACAAGTGAATAAAATATTACTGAGTTGGCTAGATAGTAGAAAACTCGAGTTCCTCAAGCTGACTTGGTGACCTTCTAATACTCGACATCCACTAAATTACTCGACATGTACTCAGTAGAAGTAGAGGCTTGGTTCATACTAGTCACACAACGCTACTTGGAACTCGATAAACATTGGAGACTTGATAGATATAGTGTCACTCGGTAGAAACTAACTTCTTCATTTACCTTCCTTTTCTTGGTGAACACTGATTTCTTCATTTACTTTGCTTTGCTCAGTGAACACTGAGTTCTTCATTTACCTTACTTTTCTCGGTGAACACTGAGTTCTTCATTTCCCTTGTTTAGCTCGGTGAACACTGAGTTCTTCATTTACCTTGCTTTGCTCGATGAACACTGAGTTCTTCATTTACCTTTCTTAGCTCGATGAAAACTGAGTCCTTTATTTACCTTGCTTAGCTCAGTGAACACTGAGTCCTTTATTTACCTTACTTAGCTTGGTGAACACTGCTGAACTTCTCATTCACTCGGTATCCTCTAGAATGCTTGGTGAGAAGTGTTTACCAGCTGATCTTTATAAGGTAACCACTAAATGCTCAGTATATACTATAGACTAAGTGATGAGCTAGATGAGCATTTAGAATTGAATAAGTGTTTGCACTAATGACAATTATATCATAATTCCAAAAATCTCCCCATTTGGCATTAGTGACAAAAACATTTATGAGCCAAAACTTATTTGCAAAATTTGATATACTGATTTACATATATCTCCCCAATATAATATGCACATTGTATTTAGAAATATCTCTATCTCTTCTTTGGTACTCTATCTCCCCCTTTCTAAAAATAATGCCAAAGTAAATAGTATGTATTTACATAGAAACACCAAAATGAGAGATAAACTTAGAATGTACCTTGAGAATAAGAGCCAAAGTCTTATCCCAATTTTCTTGCAAAATTTTGTAGGTGGAGAGTGCTATCTGAACTTCAACTGAAAGTTCAATCACATGATCTGCAATTGAAAAATTGTTGTCATGGATGAATGTTTTGGAGTATACAATGTGTTTCTGCATTGTGTCCATGACAGGAAGGATCATATTCTAAATGTCAATCAAGGTAGATCTGATCCTTGATTCCTCTCTCAACAATTCTGCCTTCTTTTCTGACAAAAAATTTTTTATGAGATGATGGGATGAAATTGAATTGGGGTCAAGTTGTAGCATTTGGGCATTAACCTTCATATCCTTGTCAATTTTATTTAATTTTTCTTTGATCTCCTTGGTATACTCGGCAACATCACAAAGTTTGGCAAAAAGTGAAGTTACATTATTATAAGAATTTTCAAGATTGACCAAAATTGTGGACAATTCCATCTATTTTATTGCAATATGCTAAGCAATGTGCTCAAGCACCTTATTATCAAATTTTCTTTCAGCCTTTTCAATCAAATTTTCTTCACCAGAGGTGTCCTCATTGAATTTATTTACAGCCTCTTCTAACTGAATCAAAATGTGTTGAGTAGAATCTACTTCAACACCTATAGCTTCTATAATTATATTCCTGGCATTCTCAATTATTTTGTACTCCTTATCCCTTTTAGAACTTAACTGCTTCTGCGTACCCTTCATCTCTATTAGTTGACTAGCATACCTCATTTCTTCAATGGTAGCATTTTCATAGTCAATCTTTGGAATCACTATCTTTGTGTCTAAGTCAATATCTTCAGGAATTTCCTTTCTAGTGATTAGAAGTCTTAATGGTTGCTTTTTTTTGACTTCTATGATGACTGGTTTGACCTTAGGAGTAGACACAATAGTGGAGATGGAAGAACTAGCAGTGGAAATTGGGATAGGACTTGAGGATTGAGTGCTAATAGGAGTATTTACTGGATCAAAAATTGGAATACTTCCCAAAAATGATGATAAACTTGGTAATGTAGTATCTAATGTAACTGGATTTGAAGTAGATGCAGATAATTCTAACAAAATTGTAGAACAAGCTGGAATTGATGAAGAGAAAATTATGGAACTTACTATTTTTTTGACTGATGATAATGAATCTGAGGAGACTGGCTCAGTAGCTGAAGAAGTAACAATCAGCTTGGTAGATGAAGTGCTTGGCACATCTATCTCAGATACCTAGAGTTGGGAGGAGGCCAGTGAAGATTGAGCAATTGATGTGGCAATTGTGCTCACAATCTCACTTGTAGGAGCTATCTCCTTAGTGGATGAAAGAATTTTTGGTGGAGAGTGAGGAAGGGATGCAATCACTACTATTGTAATTTTTACTAGATCATCTTCCTCCTTATCTTTCTCTTTAGCTTTTTCTTCCTTGTCTTCTCCCATTAATGCATGTAGCTCACCTAGTGAGACTGTGATGGATGGAGTGTCATTAATATCATCACTATTACTGCTGTCATCATCCTTGATTTCCACTAGGTCTTCACTAGGCTTATGCAGATAAAAGATATTTTTCCACATGTTTGTAGCATCATTTACAACATGCTCAATGTCTTTGATCAAAATTAAACATGTGTGAAATCTTATCATCATCTTACCTTCATGGTTTTTCATTGCAATTTTTATTTCTACCTCAGTGAGACTTTGCTGAAGATTCTTCAAGGATTGCTTATAGATGTCTTTTACCATTTGCGTGGCTGACTCTCATCTCAGTTGCAATCTCTCCAATAGTTCTTTTGAGATTTGGGAGGCAAGCTAGTTCGAGGAGTATTTCCATTTTCCCATCTTGTTGAGTATCAGTTCCTCTATCTACATTTTCTCAACATCTATTCTAGTTTCAAATTTCAATGCCTTGAAATTTGTGATGCCTACTCCTTCCAATTGTTTAAGCCTTTGCTTGAATGTGGGTGCAGGCCTGACTAGTATAGGTTCTTGCTTACCTTTTTTGGTTCTTCTTGTGAATACGGCAGTAGGCTTCTTCTTAGGTTTGCTAATTATTGCCTTACCTTTCTTCTTCGGAGATTCTTCTTCAGTTTCTTGTTCTTCTTTTTCTTCTTCTCCTCCTTCTTCATCATCTCATTCATCCTCACCTTTTCCTTCTATTAGCATAAGTGGGCCAGAAGCAATTTTCAATTTTGCTATCTTCCTCTTGCCTTTGCTTATGGCCTGTGATAGCTTGATTTCAAGCTCAATTCTGGCCTTTGCTTCATCATAGGTTCCAAAAATTGGTTGCCTTGGGTCTACTGGCTCATTTACTAGTGCTTCTATGATGTCTTTGGCTTCATCAATATTTACCTCATAGGGAAGAGATTTTACCCATGCAACTCGGGGTCTGACAGCCTGGATGTACACCTTATCACAATCAACCATGAAGCATACATCATCTCTATAATCTTCAAATAACTTTGGTGGAATCCAAAACCTATTATTCATTCTCTCCTTGAAATATTCAAAATAATTATCCATGATGCTATCAAAATTTTCACCCATCTCTGCTACAAACTCATTTATTTGATACAAAATTGGAATGTCTTTTCTCCATACAATATTTTTGTTAGATGGAAAGAATTTTTGAACGAAGAAAAATAAACACATCAAAAGAGAACCAAATTTACAAGAGTTATTCTTAGAAGTCCTTATACTATCCTTATTTTTATTCAATTATTTCAGAAATACTTCAGACAGATCAAATTCAAGGTTTTTCTTTACAATTTTGAGGGTCAAATCCACAGCTTCACAAGGTACACTATTCAATCTACTAGAACTGTATAATTTATATGCAATTACATGAATGCCAAATATTAGTTCAACATCTAATACAGTGTTTACCTTTAAACCTCTATCGTCTCACTCGACTAGGGTTTTCTTCTGTAGCTCCTCCTGACCTAGGGTTTTGGTGGCTTTTTCTTTATTGAGTAGTGGGAGACCCATGATTTTGTGAATCATCTTCTTTGTGATTAGCACTGGCTTCTCTAACCAAAATTATCCATTATGCACCCGACTCAAGATAAACCTAATCCATTTGGTTTGGAAGTTTCTAGGCATATGCGAGATATGAGTCAAGCCTTTGGTTTCAAGATGCTTGAACTCAGGTTTCAAAGAGCCATCTACACTCATTTCACCTACGACATTGTCCATCTCTAAGTTTCCAATTTCTTGAATAGAACACTTGAAATGAGTACAAATATCATTGATAAGAAGTACCTTAGGTGGTATTTGTGATTGAGCTCTAGTTGGGTCGACTAATTTTGCAATGGCTGGAACAATCTTGAGGTTGGGTGCTTTCCATTATGTACCCTTTATCAACATTTCTAAACCTCTTTTTGCCTTGGTGCTACTGGTGCTTGCAGATGCCATAGTTGCTTGGTAAGTATAAGAAAATCTTGAAAAAATTCTTTGCTTGAAAATTGCTTAAAATTGCTTGGGATTTGCTCTGGATTCATTGGAAATCTTTTAGCTCTGAGTATTCTTAAGTCGCGGTGAAAAATAAAATTCAATTCTACCCCTTTTATGGAAATACTGTCATTAATGCTCGATACAAAGGTAGATGAGATGACATAGTGCTTGCCAATCTGTCATTGATTTACTCGATAAAGCCTTGCAACTTGGTGGTTAAACAAAATCTTTGATACTCCTGACCTAGCTCAGTAAGGTCTTTAACCAACCTTGCTCGGTAGATGCAACACGATGAATGATAACTTTTCTTTGGTCCTTGAATCTAAAATACAGATTTTATCATTTGCACTCTTTTACTCTGGAACTACTTGAGATATGGCTTGATGATGTAGTTCTTGATTCTTCTTAAATCTAATTGGAAATGTGCCCATTTCTTGAGTGACATGACCATCATTTGATGTGTCTTTCTTGGTAGATTTAGGAATCCATTGATGTCTCATCTGCTTCCAAATGTTATTAGCTTTAGCTTTCTTTTCATCTTCAATTCTTTAGATGCAGTTCTTTTCATCTGTAATTCTTGGCTATATGATCAAGTTTAGTACATGTGTAACATCTTATAGTTGTATCCTTCTTTCTTAGGTGATGTCTTGCATAGTTTATCCCAATGTGTCCATATTCTCCACAATAGTGACACCTACACCAAGTATTGTAGTCCCAACCAAATATCGCTTTGATAATTTGTTATGGTGGATTGAATATTTTTTATTTGCATTCAGATGCCTTGTGACCTTGTTTCTTTCATTTGTGACATTTGCCCTCAAATTTTGGTTTTTCTTTGGATTCATTAGCTTTGTGACCATGCTGATTACAGTTGAAGCCTTTACCATTGAATTTTTCCTTTCCATTACTCCAACATTTGTTTTATGTATGACCTATCTTGCCACAATGATTGCAAGTGGGTCTTTGATTCCCTTGGGCACCTTGTTTGGAGGATTCACCTTCTTCCTTGTATCCAAGAATGGTTTTACCTTTTTGTCTATGAAGATTTTGCTCATTTATTTGATTCAATTGGTTCATGTCTATTTGAGATTTCATCATTCTTTCATTGACTTTCCTTTCAGTGATCAAGTCATTTTCCAAACTTTCATTGATTTGTCTCTCGTATCTTAGATCACTTTGTAAGCTTGCATTGATTTGTCTTTCAGTGATTAAATCATTTCTCAAACTTTCATCTCAGATCTTAGATTCAAAATTTCTTCATTTGCTACAAGATTTTCATGCTGAAGCAATTGATTATTTCTTACCTCTAAGTCTTCATTTGCTTTGTTTCTCTGTTCCAAAGCTTCACATCGCCTGATTGATTGGATTTCTTGTTCTCTTTTAAGCTTCCTTACTTCTTCCTATAGAGAACCATTCATTCCTAGGAGTTCCTTGATTGCTTCATTAGCTTCATTTGAACTGCTTGATGGTAAAAGGTCTTCAATCTTTTCTTCAACATATTGATGATCATTCATTTGTCTTGCTAGTTCCTTTCTTCTTTTTAGAGATTGAGAAAGATGCTCCTTCGCTTCTTTGAGTTGAGACATGGCCATTTCTAGATCTAGCTTTTCATTTTCAATAGATTTGTCAAGTCTGAATATCTCCATTGTCCTTGATCTTTGCTCAAGCTGTCAAAATTTATCTTGAGAACCACAAAGCTTTGATACCAATCTTTGGAAATATTTAGGATAAGATAGGTTACTAAGAGGGGAGGGGTGAATTAGTAACTTATAAAAATTTTAAACAATTCAAAATTTTAACCATTCACCATTCATTTATCTAATCTACTACATAACTGAAAGAACAAATATTCATTGCACATGTACACAGAGATTTGGTGACCTAGAAACCTTCCAAATAGAAAGTAAAATTGGGGTGGGGATGATGCCCACAAAAATTCAATACTACAGTATAAAGTTGGCATGTTAAGGCTTACAATGATCACTTTTGGTTATCTTCCCTGTTAGGAGCAAGTAGGACTGCTAGATCCACCTTCTTAGAGGATTTACAAACATACAGTGAAGTATGCACTTTGTTAGGAGATTTACAAAAAGGCTGTTAAGTCTACCCTGTTAAAGGATTTATAAACTAATTCACCTGTTAGGATGAAGTAGTGGATCTGCTTACAACTATTTGCTAATAAGATTCTTTTTGGATTGATCACCTAATGTGATAGATATAACTTTTCTGCTCCTATGTTGACCTTGTTGTATTCCTTTTATTCTGCTGTTGATTTTCAAGAGAACATTAATTTCTTCCTTGATATCTTTTTCACACACACTATACCATCTACAAATGATATCATACATTACATATATACCATTCCATTATTTACAACTACAAGGTCGACCAAAACACAAGTGAACAAAATATTACTGAGTCGGCCAAATAGTAGAAAACTCGAGTTCCTCAAGCTGACTCGGTGACCTTTTGATACTCAGCATCCACTACATTACTCGACATGCACTCAATAGAAGTAGAGGCTTGGTTCATGCTAGTCACACAATGCTGCTTGGAACTTGGTAACCATTGGAGACTCTGTAGATATAGTGTCACTCAGTAGAAACTAACTTCTTCATTTACCTTGCTTTGCTTGGTGAACACTGAGTTCTTCATTTACCTTGCTTTGCTTGATGAACACTAAGTTCTTCATTTACCTTGCTTAGCTCAGTGAACATTGAGTTCTTCATTTACCTTGCTTAGCTCAATGAAGACTGAGTCCTTTATTTACCTTTCTTATGTCAGGGAACACTGAGTCCTTTATTTACCTTGCTTAGCGTGGTGAACACTGCTAAACTTCTCATTCACTCAGTATCCTCTGGAATGCTCGGTGAGAAGTATTTACCTGCTAATCTTTATAAGGTAACCATTGAATGCTTGGTATACACTATAGAGTAAGTGATGGGCTAGATGAGCATTCAGAATTGAATAAGTGATTGCACTAATGACAAATATATCATAATTCCAACAGTGAAATTATGAGCATTCACTTTTGGATTGATAAGTGATTTTGTCACTAATGCCAAATGGGGAGATTGTTGACATTAAGGTCAAAGTTTGTTTATTAGTGACCTACACCTAGTCAATTAGTTATACTACTACTAATTTTATCTTATAGTTTGTATTGTTAACCGAGTTCTATAGTTGCTACTAAGTTTCAAAATCATTAAATAGTTCATGGCAAGCAGTATATATTGAGTTGATCAGTGATAGTGCTAGCCAAGCTTCATAATATAAAATGAGTTGTATAGTCTCAACCATAGTCTCCAATATCTACTGAGCTTGTAGTATTAGTGATATGAATCTAGTGTTAGCCAAGCCAAGGAGTATCAAACAAGTAATTTAGTTTATACTGAGCTTGTAGAGTTAGTATTCATTGATCTATGGAGCATCAATAATGTGATTCAATTTACATGCCAAGTTTTGCAATGCTCACTAAGTCATGCAAGTGCTAATAGAGTTCAATCTACTTTGAAGTGATTCATACGAACTGAGCTTCTACATCTACCAAGTGCATAATGATGCCTTGTGTTGAAAATGGTTTTTGATTATTAGAATATCACAGATTTTATCTTTAGAGCTAAAGTGCTACTAGTTGAACTAACTTTGTGATCTTGATGGAAACCTATATTGTAGCAGACTTTGATGAATTGTGATTTGGATTGGTATATATGTAATTTACTATATCACATCCAAAAATAGAAGAAAAAGTATGAAGTGAATATAGAGAGCTAGAATGTGAATTGTGAAGGCTACAATCATTATAAGGGACAACAAAGATTTATCTATCAAGGTGACCATTACAATTCAAATGAATCTCAACCAAAAAATCAAAGTTGTAGATCATAGATTAGGCACTAGTTCATCCTAATAGGTGCATTAGTTAAATCCTTTGACTAGGTAGACTTAACAGTTTTTGACAAATCTCTTTCCTTAGTGTGTACTTCATTGTGTGTTTTGTAAATCCTTTCACAAGGTTGACCTACTAGTTCTCATTGCTCCTAACAGGGTAGATCATCAAAAGTTATCAATTGTAAGCCTTAACCAGCCAACTTTATATTGTAGGACTAAATTTTGGGGGTATCATCCCCACCTAAATTTTACTTTCTATTTGGAAGGTTTTTGGTTCACCATATCTTGTGTTAATATGTTATGAATGTTTTACTACTTTCATCCTCTCATTCATGCAATTAGATTAGAATATTATATGAATGATTAATTGGTGAATTAAGTTAAAGTTTTATCATTTCATGATTCACCCCTCCCCTCTCAATAATGTAGCCTATATAATATTTTGAACAATGGTGTGGTAGGGTTGAGATGTCAAATTTGCATCATTATGGATTATAACTAAAACTCACTTCTATACCATTTAAAATTTATATATCATATTCAATTTAGTGTGTGTTAAAGATGGTGTTATTAAACTTTACAAAAATTGTTGTTGTGTTTTGATGTGAATTTCTAGGCATGATATTTTGGTATCAAAACCCTTGGTTTGTAACACTTGGAAAAAATGGTTCCATGTTAAATGTGAATTTTTATGTTGGTCAAATAAATAGTATTGACAAATGAGTATCAACACACCTAGCCATTTTCATCATACATGCCAAGTACACAATAGATTTCAAGCCAAGAATTTCAATAGGTGCTGATTAATAGTTAGTGTTGAGTAGATCATAGTGTTGTATGTGCCAAGTAATATAGAATTGTTCATGTTTCGAGTAATAGAATCATTCAAATGTTGAGCAATTCAAAACAACATATGCTGAGCAATGCAAGATCAACATAAGAGTTTGTATTTGGACAAACTAACATGTGAACCATTTTTGGAGCCTACTTAGAGAAATTTCAAATAAGAAAAAGGATAGGGACAAATCATTTACATTCCCTATGCAATATACATGCAACCAATTAGAAAAATGGTGAAGCATGCAACCAATAAGAGATATGCAAAGTGTGAGTAGGAATTTGAGATTCAATATGGATCATAGATCCATACCTAACCCTAAGTCTTCACATTCTTTATAAGGAGAACGAATGAACCATTGCATGTGTTAAAGAAAATAGCATAAGGGGTGATTATAGTAAAATTTTAGTGTAGACTTAGTGGACAGGATATCATTTATACATCAAGTTGATCACAATAGAATAGGGGACATATTCATAAATCAGATCTAGCAAGGATCAGAATAGGAAGAGAAGATCTAGTACTTCAACCTAGCAATTTGAGATTGCATTCAATCAATTCAAATGTTCTAATACTCTCTCACAATTGTATTAGAGGTTGAAATCATATGTTGATAGGTTAGCTTAACAACTAGATAGGAGAACCTTCGGAGAAGGTCAAGAAAATCCTATGTATTAGGTGGGTTTAACAACTTATTGTAAATCCATTAATAGGGTGAAACTTCATGTAAATGTTTGTAAATCCTTTAACTAGGTCACTATTCAGACAGTGTAAAGCATTTAATAGGGTAGGCTTTTAATAGGGCAAACCATTAGAAGTGATTGAACTCATTGTTGCAGTAATTTTTGTGGGTGTCATCCACACCTTAGTTTTACCTTCTTATTCCTGGAGGTATTCTAGGTCACCAAAATCTCTTATGTTATGTGTTGATAAATGCTTTCATTTCATGTTTGTTTATATGTTTACATGAATGCAAATTATTTTTTACATATGTGTTAATAAGATTTTAAAAGGATAAAAATTGTGTACTTCTGATTCACCCCCTCTCTCAGAAGTACTCTTCCCATTTGAAACATTCCAACAATTGGTATTAGAGCTAAGTTATCTCAAGAAGAAGCCTAACAACTTAGAGGAAAATATTAGAATATGGAATTTTTCAAACTTGGGAAGATCATTGATAATCAGGTGATTGATGTCTAACTAGCTCTACACAAAGTAGAGGAAGCCAGGGAGGAATTGAGAAAATCTTTGAAAAGAAGAAAGGAGATAGCCATAGCTGAAAATGACATACACTACAAGGAGATTGACACCTCACAAGTGTTTTCCAATGGAGAATCCAAGGAATTTGATGGAGCAATAGCAAAATCAATGGAGAAAAATAGAGCACAAGCTGAAGAAATCTGACTACTCAAGATTGCAAAAGAATCCCAAGCCATAATGCTTTGTGAACTGACTGAACAAAAGAAAAAAGATATTGAAGACAAGGCCATAATAGAATATGACAAGAGAAATCTGATCAATAGGCTAGAAGATAAGATAATTGAATTTGAAAAGATTTGAAACATGTAGTTAGACACCTTAAGCCAGATGATGAATGATCATCATGAGCTAAACATGAAGGATATTGAGATCTCCACTTTGAAGATACAAAACGAATAATTATAGAAAGAATTGAAGAAAGAAAAGGAAATAGCAAAAAGTTACAAAAAACCCAATGAGGCCATCAAGTACTTTGAGAAATTGCTGAAATCACCAAGGGCTAGTAATGATACTTCAGGACTTGGCTACATTAGCACTAAACAAAGAGAATCAACCAAGGCTACAGAAGAAAGAAGCAACAAAGGTAAGAATACTAAACCTACTTGTCATTTGTGTGGTAAAAAGGGACATACCTCTAATATGTGCAGAAGCAAGAACAATCATCAGCATGATAAGCCTATGAATGCAAATTTCTATCACAAGTGCAAAAAGAAAGGACATTTAACACAAGACTACAAGACCGTGAGGACACCAAGATTTTAGGGTCACTACTACAACTGCAAAAAAATATGGACATAGAGAATTTGAATGTAGATCAAAGCCTATGTGGAGACCTAATTAGTTTGCAAGAGGAATCAATCACGTACATCACTAAAATTGGGACTACAATACAAGGCAAAGTTGTCATTACTGTCAGGAATATGGTCATGTACCTTAGAATTGCATAAGAACACACTTCAAAGGGAACTACAGTAGATGGTTAAACTAAACCACATGTTTTAGTTGCTTGAAGACTAGTCATATTAGAAGGAACTGTCCAAAAAAGTTCAAGGCACCCAAGACTAAAGTTAACAAGGGCAAAGAAAAAGTTGATGTTGAACACATCAGGGAAGATATGAAGAAGACATGGCAGAAGAAAGGTGAATGCAATATATCAAATGGAGAGATCACTTCATCCAAGAGGTCAAGTGATCACACCAAATCAAATTAAGCATTAGAAAGGCACATGGGGCTGATACATATAAAGATGTGTCATACATCAGCTTAAAAGAACATAGGAGCAATGTAAAGAAGAAATTTGCATAAGTTGAGATGTCAAGATAAAGTTTGGAAGATGATGTCAAGTTACCTTTAGTTGCCCAGTAAAACTTCAGTACATGTCGAGTTGAACAATCTAGTAGTTATCAAGTAAGACTTGATAGTGGTTGTCGAGCAATTAACAAGATTAGTAGATGCCAAGTGAAATGAGATTGTAGCTACCAAGTGAATGAAACAAATTTGATGCCAAGTTGGAAAATCCTTTGGAAGCTAAGTGACAACTATAAGCACAAATGGAATAAATGCTAAGTTTCATGCCTAATAAAAGTGATTTTTTTTTTTCATTTTTTATCATTCGAACAAAGAGCAAAAACAAGCAGAGTGATTGAGTGATTTCCCAGCGATCAAAAGATGATTTGTAGTGATTAAATAGCAACCCAACTCTATTTCATCAATTTACCAAGTATTTCATTAAAGTGTCAAGTTACGCAATTTGAAAAGTTTGTTTAAACAATAAACCCTAGTTCAGTTAGAAATGGCATTTGGTTCTAAGTCTACAAAGGGAAAGGAAGATTTTGAAATTCAATTAGTTAGCAAAGAAGTTAAACAACCTGAGTTCAAGCCAATCCTAGAGGTTACATACAAAAATGATCCCACTGGTGCCCTATCCATGATTCCTAATAAAGTAGTAATGGTTTAGGATGTACACAAATGCTACAACTATAAAATAGGAGAAATAGGAGATTTGGAGATTTTTAATGCATTTGTTAAACTCTATGAAAATGGGAAACTTAAAGAAGAACTCTCCATAGTCGAGAAGAAGGGTCTGACCAAAGCCCTAGTTTTCCCTATTTTCTTTAAAATGGAATGGATATGCATTGTTTTGAGTAGAATCCATGGTGGAGATTTTTGTTTAGAAACATTGCCAATAAAGTTTATGAAGAAAATTGTACATAGGGTTACTTGTATTCCAACCCTGGATCGGCCCAAGACCATAAGGAGTGATAAGAGGGAGGCAATTGAGAATAAAACTGGTGCCAAGTGGAAAGATAAGGGTATGAAAATTGACACCATCAAAGACCCCTACTAGATTTTGTTGTAAGGATTATATCTCACAAATTTTACCAATCCAACAAGTTGAATAGTGTACCCTGCATAGCAGTAGATGTTGCCTACAAGCTAGTAAAAAAGGATCATACTTATGATCTTGTAGAGTTGATGATGCAACAAATCAATGAAAACTTGGGAGCCATAAGAAAATAAAAAGGGGCTCAATGCAAATTTGGCTCAGTTTTGGTTTGCATTTTTTTCTACATTATGAAAGAATTTCACTCAGTAGGCAAGTTGAGATGAGATCTAGATAAGACCATTGTTGACCAAGTAAAAGGATTAATTGATCAAATGGGTGAAAATTTTTATTCCCAAATGACTAGTTATTTTGAGGACTTCAAACAATCCATGAAATAGAGAATGAGAATTCTAGTTTCATTGGTGGAACAACATGAAAAAGACATTTTATTTCTAGTGGATGTTGACTATACTTACATACAACAAGTCTTCCCTAGGGTTAGATGGCTCAGACCACTGGGTTATGAACTTGATGTGGATCAGGCTTTAGCTACTATTATAGCATTTCTTTTAGAGGAAACTGATAAAATTGTAAAGCACTTTGGGACATATGATGTTGTCAAATCAAGGATGGTTACAGACCTCAACACAACAACAATAGTCAAGAAGAAGGACAAGATTGTAAGGAAACTTAAGAAGAAATTTTGAGTACATATTGGAGAGACAAGTACTGCAGAAGAAGTAGAGGAAATAAGTGATAATGAAGAAGAGGATGACAATGAGAAAGATGAGGATGAGCTAGAGCAAGGGCCACTTTAGCTATCTCAAGGCCTAGGTGAAGATGAGGATGAGAGTGACAAGGAAGAACCAGCCAAGGAAACATCCATCCAAACCAAGGTCACCAAAAGAAAGGAAAAGGCACCACCTACTCCTCAGCCCAAGCTAAAGAAAGTGGCAAAGCCTGCACCTAGGAAGCCTACTACTAGAGCTACTACAAGAGCTACTACACACAAGGTGAAAGAAGAGATAGAAAAGAGGAAGATATCCATTGACAAGACTATAGATGAGTCAAAGAAAAGAAGAAAATTTGTGGCTCAATCTAATTTAGATGAAGAAAGTATAGAATTAGAATACCACAGTCAGTCTAAAGTGGTAAGTCATCCACCTAAGACTTCAATTGACAAATAATGTGCTAAGATTAGGAATAGTGACTTGAATTGTTTGAAGAATGTAGATTTTAATAAGCTCACAAAGGATGAGCAAAATAAAATTGAGAAATCTTTCTCTAGTATGATGGCAGAATATAAACATACACATCTTGAATTGGACAGCTCATTGCAAAAGGAATTAGATAAGATTGTAGAGGATAAATGGCATTTTTGTCTGCAAACTGAGAAGGAAATAAGGGAGTCTACCTTAGCAGCAATGTTGCCTAATTTGACTAAAAGTCAAATAAAAAATGCAATCAAGAGGCACAACAATAGATTTACTCCAAAATACAGGGCATTTAGTATTCTACAAAATAAAATTGAAGAGGTTGTGAGAAAATCCACAAAAGTATGGAAGATTATTTAAAGGAAAATTGATGATCTATTTGACAAAGAATACAAGATAGAAGCAAGTGCCAAAACAAAGGAAATAAAATAAGCAAGAAGGAAGAAAGTAGAGGAGAAGAAGCTAGAAGAGAAGACAGTGGAGGAAGAAAAGAAGGATGAAGAAGAAAAGGGGGAGGAAATGAGTAAAGAAGAGGAAAAGGGGATAGATGAGCAACAAGAACAGAGTCTGTAAGACATAGAACTACCACCTCCTAGTCCTCCTCATTCAACCATCACACCTGTAGAAACAATCAAGATAAAGGATGTTATTGATAGTTCTAGTCAAAATATCAATCCATTAACTATAAAGGATCTAGCAAAGATCCCTGACCAATCAACACAAGTAGCTAGACTATGTTCAAGCCCAATGCTAGCCAGTGTTGATGAGTTGCAAAAGGTAGTAGTGAAATTAAAGGAAGTCAAGGTGCAAACACAAGAACCACCTATGACCACACAATCTACTAGACTTCTAGTCCTTCCACCTCCATCTCTACCAAAAGCAATCACACAAACACTTTAGGAGCTGAGTACAATAGCATGGGATGATAAAGGTAAATTAGTACAATGAATAGATACACCCATAGCCCAAATTATAGTAGAAGAGAAACAAGATGAAGAGAAAGAAGAGACAAAAGATAACGAGAAATCTACAATACAGACTTTGGTTGAACTACCCAAAATAGGCACTCCCACTCAAATTCTTCATCAGCCAAGCACTGAAATGCTATCATTGCAAATTAGAACACTAGGCTTGAGCTCAACAAAAGTAGCCAGGAAACTTCATTATGAAATTCTTGAGCTTGATGAAGAAAGAAAGATATCTTACCATGAATCCAACACTCTCACAAAAGAAAAGATGAATGAGATACAAAGTGCACTAGATAGAAAAAGGAGAGAAGAGGCACTTAGAAAGGATGATTTAATATTGGAAAGCATTAAATGAAATCAAGGACACATTTATGGATGCCTTCAGCCTACAGTCTCCAAATGAGTCAAGGCCAATTATAGAGAGACTATCAGAAATAGTTGATCAGGTGAAAAATGAGGACCATGACACTAACGCCAAACTAATTGAATGGTCAAAAAAGAAATTCCAAGATAAGGTCAATCAAAAGATATCAAATGACATCATCTTGGGGCAAGTTAACCTAGGTAAGAAAATAGATAAATTGAAAATCATACTTGGGAATATATTCTCCCTTTATAATAAATTGTGTGATTTTTCCAATTCTAGACAAGAAACTGGCCAGAAGATATTGAGCTTGAAATGAAATCTAAAAATTTCTAGTATGCAACTCCCAACCAATCCAGCTCAAAGTGAGAAGCATTTTACCCAGATGCTTCACACTCAAAGGGGACTAGCTATATTAATAGTAGAGGAGGCTAATATAAAATCAAAACTAATGCAACTTCAATCCTCCATCACCCCTCACTTGGAAGTACTCCACAAGGAGAAAATGTATGTAGAAATAGTCCTAAAGAAAGATCCCAACCTTTCTACATATGAAGGATGTGTAGACCTAGTAGCAGAGCTTGCTATTCAACACAAATCTTTGGATATTGCATTAAACAATTGGGATGCAACTTTGAAGATACTTGTGGAGGTTAACAATTCATTTTTGGCTAAACATGGTATTACTCCATAGGACCCTTTAACATTAGTGTCAAAAAGGGGGAGATATATTATAGGGGGAGTAAGCAAAGGAGGAGATATGTAGATACTATGGGTAATTACCAAATTTTGACAAATTTTGATCATTTTGATTACATTCTTTCACTCCATTCTTTCATTCATTTTGAGAAAAAATTGGAATGATTGTATAGCCAAAAAGGGGGGAGATAAGGAATAGAGGAGTGAAGGAGAGATTTAAAATTTTTGGTAATCACATGGAATACAAAGACATCACATAGATCAGATACAACTATAGGCTCAGAATATAGAAATAGGTCAAAGGATAGAGATGATTAGGCACATTGGCACATAATTTCAATCAACTTAGGGGAAGTTATAAGGTATATTGCTACTCACAATTTTTGAAATTTTTCATGTAAGATAAGCAAGTAAAGCATGTATTCAATAAGGTTAGGATCACCAATGCTTAGTTAAGTGTTTTTCACACTCATGTCAAAGGGGGAGATTGTTGGTCAAATAAATAGTATTAACAAATGAGTATCAACACACTTAACCATTTTCATCATACATGTCGAGTACATAATAGATGCCAAGCCAAGAATTTTAATAGGTGCTGAGTCATAGTTAGTGCCGAGTAGATCACAGTGTAGTATGTGATGAGTAATAAATGATTGTTTATGGGTCGAGTAACAAAATCATTGAGATGTTGAGCAATTCAGAAAAACATATGCCAACCAACACAGGATTAGCATAAGAGTTTGTATTTGCACAAACTAGATGTGAACCATTTTTGGAGCCGACTTAGAGAAATTTCAAAGGAGAAAAAGGATAAGGATGAATCATTTAGATTCTCTATGGAATCTACATGCAACTAATTAGAAAAAAGGTGAAAGTATGCAACCAATAAGAAATATGCAATGTATGAGCAAGAATTTTGGATTCAATATGGATCATAGATACATACCTAACCCTAAGTCTTCACATTATTTATAAGTAGAATGAATGCACCATTGCATGTGTGGAAGAAAATAGCATAAGGACTGATTATAGAAAAAAATTAGTGTAGACTTAGTGGAAAGGACATCATTTATACATTCAGTTGCTCAGAACAGAATGGGGAACATATTTAGAATTCAAATCTAGCAAGGATCAAAACAAGAAGAGAAGATCTAGTACCTGAACCCAACAATTTGAGATTGCATTAAATTAGGTCAAATTTTCTAATACTCTCTAACAATTGTATTACAGGTTGAAATCCTATGTTGATAGGTTAGCTTAACAACTAGATAGGAGAACCTTTGGAGAAGGTTAAGAAAATCCTATGTATTAGGTGGGTTAAACAACCTATTGTAAATCCTTTAACAAGGTGAAACTTCATGTAAGTGCTTGTAAATCCTTTAACCATGTCACTATTAACACAGTGTAAAGCCTTTAACAGGGTAGACCTTTAACAAGGAAAACCATTAGAAGTGGTTGAACTCATTGCTACAGTAATTTTTCTGGGTGTCATCCCCACTCTAACTTTACCTTCTTATTCTTGAAGGGTTTCTTGGTCACCAAAATCTCTTATGTTATGTGTTGATGCATGCTTTCATTTCATGTTTGTTTATATGTTTACATGCATGCAAATTATTTTTTAGATTTGTATTAATAAGATTTTAAAAGGATAAAAAATATGTACTTCTGATTCACCCACCCCCCCCTTTCTGAAGCACTCTTCCCATTTGAAACATTCCAACAATTTCATAATTACTATATGAAGTAGGAATTTCTCCTTATAGAGTTTTAAGAATCGAATGCATTCTTTGTAAAACAATGAAACTAATGACTAAACCTAAGTAAAACTTGGAATTAGTATTAATGATTGTAAAATGGTCAACCATAAATACACAATCGAGTCTTAATGACTTGAAAAAAATGATTAGATGTAAGGATGTTATATTTATATTAAGGTAGTATTAGGAATAACCTCAAATAGAAATAACAATTACATACAAATATAAACAATATCAAAAAATAATAGATGGCATAGAAGAGAACACAAGACACCTAGATTTAACACGGTTCACTCAAACCCTTTAGATACATCCACCAAAGAATAAGACCAATATTATTAAGATCAAGTGATTACAACCTAATTACAATTTGTAATCCCTTATAGCTCAATACCCTAAGAAGCAATTTTTGCATCACCCACAATAAAAAAATCCCTAACCATATGCTCTTTTACATAAATATTTTACCACATTAGGGTTCAAAATAGTTACAACATGTTAGCCATAAAATGTTGATAGGATGGCCTAGTGGCCCTAGCTATATTGGGGACTAATGGCTCTAAACCATCGCTTGGGACTTGACCCAACCCTAAACCTAACCGAGGAATTATGGAGTTCGTGTAGTACTTCTCTGATCCATCACCACAATCGAACAAGTAGAATATGTTCTCATAAAGTATTCAAAAATAATATTAAACACTATCACCTTGGGGAAAAATTAAGGTAAGAACCCTAAAATATTTTTCAATCATGTGTCTCAAAAAGTTTTAATAACCTATTAATAAGAGAGAAAGTGTTTAGCATTATCTTTAATAGAAGTCAAACTAAACCTTACCATGACAATCATAAAAGCATTGTAGTTCGTATCAAGTATGGAAGTGACCAAGTACACTAATATTGATTTAGACATTACAACATAAGTAAAGGAAAACTATGACCTTCATAATTTAATTATGTTCCTTAGGATTAAAATGTTGAATAAATAACATGAATGGTGAGTAAACAGGAAGGTAATACTTGAAAAGTATCCCATGTTGTCAAGCTATTGGGGTGCGTTTGACCTATGATAGGTTAAAATGTATTGTTTTGGTAATCTTTGGAAAAAAAACTAGAACTCATTCTAAATCTGCAAATAGCATTTGGAAACCTCAAATAGTAGGATTATTAATGTGAGAAGCTACTCAACAAGTGAGTTAGCTAGGAACACACAAATAATAGGAATATCTCAGTCTACTATATAGAATAGAACCCTAATAAGGTAATAAATATATCTAAATATGATGGTAAGAAGGTGACAAAGTGGCAATAAGTATGTAATATATAGTATTACATTTGTAAGATAGAAAATGTAAATTCTAAGTCAGGTTTATGTAAGTATATTGATGTTAGCAAGATTATTGTGTAAGAATGGGTGATATTAAATTATATCTATCAAGTGTAGACTCTTAGAACTTAGTGTTGGAAATTATTGGATAATATATAACCCTAAAATATAGAGAATTTTAAGTCACAATGAGATCATCAACCTAATACAAAATAAAGGTTTGAGTTTTAGAATCAAGTGATAGGAGAATTTGAGCCACGAGGCATGATAATAAAAGTTCTAATGACCTATACCTTTACTAAGGAGATAGTTATAAGAGTGAATAAGTTAATGATGACAACATTCTAATAATGGTTCTATACCTATCTAGTTGCAAACCTACAATTATGGATGAATCCATAAGTCATTTATGACTATGAGAATGTGAAGTAGGGACTATTGATAAGTGCAACAACCTTTTGTGGATTCTTTGATGATAATTAGAATTTTTGAAAGTAATTAAGTAATATAGGAGACTCTAATATATATATATATATATATATATATATATGATCATACAAAATTTGGTGAGATTGATAGCACAACTTCAACTAGTGTATTTTGGTTAATTTGACCTAAGCAAGATTGCGAGTAGATTCCCTACTAAGTAATTATAGTGAATTAAGGAGAAGAGATTTGGTATTATAGCTATAACTCATATGACAACTCTATTGTTAGTAGTATCCCTACATGTTTAGATTCTTCAAAAGGAAACAAATGCAACAAAAAGAGGATGGAAGGAAACACATTATGGTTATCATCACAGTAGCACACTACAATGGGGTTTCTATTCTAGACACACCCATTTCTAGAGTAAACCCTAACCATTGGATGATGTGAGTTAAGATAGGTATGTAGTTAGTATGTGGGATCAATCAAAATTTGAGAAATATGGTCTTTAGGCCACCATCTAATTTCACTACAAGATCCCTACAATGTATTTGGAAAACCTAAGATTCCTTCTTTTCCCTCAGTGACCTAGGTATGACTACATTATTTTAGTAATGGAAAATTTTGCAAGCAATTTGATTTATTTCATTATATGTCTTATTTAAAAATTTCAATACATTTTCAAATATTCATTTCTTCTTTCCAATAGTGTTATTTAGGGCTACTTAGCCAAATTTATTATTGATGATTTTATTTTGCCTCTAGGACATATCTTAATTTCTTGATTAAAATTTTACTATTGTGGTCACTCATTATTTATTTTTTTCAAACTTTTGTGTTGGATGTTTCATCCTTGATTTTGAATTAAAATTTTGATGTACCTTCTTGTTAATTTTTTTGGTAAAGTGACATATGGTAGGCCTACAATCAAGTAGAGATATAACATTAGGGTATGGGGTCCTTAGTGCAGGTGTTTACACCCTAGCCTCTCCTAGAACATAAATAGCAGGTCTAGTGAATATCCATTGACTAAAATGAGTGATGGATTGCATCCCAACATAAAAAAGTTAAGGTTATGAGTTGCCTAATTGTCTTTTAGATATAAAAGGTGTGGGTGTTGAAATGGACCTATTTTGTGTCCTACCAAAGATGCAATATACAATGGAACTCTAGATTAAAAGTGATTAACCTTGAATAAAGATATAAGTGTATTTTTAGTAGACCCTAATTGAGGGAGTAAAGTACAATAGTTACCTTGATGATTAAGTATGTTGAATTCAGAACACCTTATGGTATTACTATTATTGCCATGGGAGACTTGATAGGTATATTTATAACAATTTAGAATGTTGTGTGTGTGTGTGTGTGTGTGTGTGTGTGTGTGTGTGTGTGTTTTAGGAAGTGTTTGACCCTAGAAAACATATACACATCCGAGTATCGATTGAACTATTTTTTAGTAAGGATAATTAGGTAATTATGTTATCATCCCTGAGTTTGTATTTGAATCATTCATCATTTTTGTTATTTTATTTTATTTTATATACATAGGAGTAAACTTTTTTATAAGTCTAGAAAAGGTCTAGCATGGGGCAAATTTTTTACTTGTGTGACTTCTCAGAGGAAGTCAGAGGCTAGTGAGGGAGGATGTAAGACCCCACCTCATATGTACATATTTAAATATGAATTTTTCTATTAAAACCTTTATAGGATATTTAAATGGATATTCTATCACAACAAGGAAATGTTATGGGAGAATGTTGTTGTTCTTGCTAGAAACCATGTAGAGGACATCATGATAACCTATGGCTATGTTATGCATATTAATTATGGTGATGGATATGAATTAATTTTATGGTTTACATGTCATAATGGAAATTTAGATCAGTTGATAAATTTAGGTTTTGATATGTTTTGATTCAAGACTTACTACATTGTTTGATTGTTTAACATTGATTTGTACTAATGATGCTATGAGGTGTTTTACCTTATAATGATGATGTTAACTATGGTACCTTAATGATTAGGTTATATGCATTTAGATGGTTTAGTATGCTTTATTGATGATATTTATGATGTTTAGGTATATGTATGCCCAATGATGATTGTTTTAGTATTTTAATTCAAATTGATGAATAGGTTATGTTGTATTGATTATACAATTAGTGATGATTAAATGTGTGCAAAAATGAGCCTTTTTAAATGAAAGTTTTAATATTTTGATTAATATGATTATGAAAATTTGGTTTAAATATATGAATATGATGTTACCAAACTACTGATATTCAAATTGAGTATATAGGATAATTAACCATGGAATTTATCAAACAACTGATAATCATTCCTCTGTACAAACTGTAAGACTAAGGATGTATCCAATAAAATGATTCGACACTCATTGTCAGAATGTGTGTATATCATTTAGTATTTCATAACATGTTTTGTAAAATTAAATCTTATAGTGTCACTTGAAACTTGTGATATGCATATGTGTGCTGAGATGTCAAGTTAGGGTTAGTGAAGTGACCCATTAATCTAAGATTGATTAGTTGGTGATCTAAGTTAATTACCCTAATTAGGGTTTAGTGGAAAGATTACATCCTTAGGTTTTTTGAAGGAAAATATTTGACAATACTTGCATAGGTTCTAAAGTGATTCCTAGAGGCCAAATTTAAGGTAACCTAGGCACCCAAGTGGTATGTTTATGAGATAGGAACCTTTTTGACCCTTTTAGAACTTCCTAGAAACTTTTATGGCCCCTAAAATAACTCTTTTTCAATTTTACGTAAAAAATTACCATCTACATGAGGTTAACCAAGTTTACAATTCTCCTAAAAGGTTGCCTTGATGGTAGGAACAAGTGGGAAGACAATAGAAGGCTTACATTAAGTTTTGAGTTATTATCATTTTAAGTGGGTGAGTTTCAAAGCTTATTTAGTGGCCATTTTGAGAGTTAAAGGTTGTTCACCCATTCTCTACATTTAGAGAAATTCAAGCTTGGAACTAAGGAGGAAGAAAGATTTAACTCATCACAAAATTCCATTGCCATAACCTTTGTGAAGGAAGGACTCTTCATGGCCATGTTCTTTGTGCAATGTCCATTGCTTTGTTATGTATATCTCTTGCATGTGTGTATTCCATGTTTGTGTTGTAACATGCAAGGGATGGGTATTTGTGGGTTTTCTATTTGATTTCATTTCATGTTTCCCTTTTGGTTTTGATCAAAAATCTTTGAAGGCTGTGTTAGCATTACTCACCCTCAAATAGGTAACAAGTGACCATGTATGAGAGAAGGGCTTTAGGTAGACTCTATGCTAGCACAAATTCTCTCCTCAAATTGAGAAGAGGTAAAAAGTAAGGTGTCATGGGCCCTTATTTCTCGATACAAGCTGATTTTTTTCAGGGAAATAATGAGAGAAAGAATCCCATGGAAATTCATCAGGATTTGGTAGCCTTGGAAGAGGCATATGATTTATGTACGTGATTTTCATCTCTGACGTAGAAAAATCCACCTTATCACTACTCTTGGTTCAATATGGAATTTGTTGTGCATATCTTGGGCATGATTTTTTTGTTTAGTATGTTATTATGAGTTTATCTAATTGTCACCCAATCATTTAGTAGTTCTCCTAAGCTTAGGGTCTAGACTCACATCAAGGCCTTGGTTGGGAGATGAGCTCTCCATGGTAGTTCTTTGTATTTTATAGATTGCTTGGATAGATTCTTATAATGGAGAAACCCTATTTGGAAGCCATGGTATTTTACCTTGTGTCATTTGTTGGAAAAATCTCCATTGGTATTAAGCTTCTTGTTGCATGCTTGTATTGAAGAAAACGAAGGTAGTTTTATTGTACTCTATGGAAGTAACCTAAGTTGTATTTACATATTCATCAGTCAATATTGAAGTTTAATCTATGAGGAATTTCATTGATTTGTTAAAACATTTCAATAGTTCTCTCATTGTAATTCTTGTTTTTAAATGAAAGTGAAAGAAAGTTATCTAAATCTTGATTTACATTATAGTGAAAAAAAAATCATCCCTTTGTAACTTGTGAAAATGATGAAAGAATGAAAGGATATGATTTTATGTATCTATGTGAATTGTCAATATGAGTTCAAGTGCAAATTTAATCAATAACATAGTCCTTGGATTAACCTACATTTGGATAAGGTAAATTGCATAGTATTCAAACTTATTGATTTAATAGATTTACTATTAGTTTAGTAAGCCCATATAAAACATTAGGAACATAGTTCCTAGGTGATGGTATTATTTTAATTAGTATTCCAATACATGACCCAATTTAGAGGAAACAAATCATTACATTGAAGGTTGATAGTAATATTAGAAAACAAGAATTATGAAAATCCATACTTTTCTAGGAGAGCATATTAGCTCATTGGAAAATGTATGGAAATAATGAAATTCATCCCCAAGACTTCGCAACATAGCATACTCCATAATACATTCCCTCTTACAATATAAAAGAGGTTTTAAATTTGATCTTTCAATAGGGTAATATAAAACTTCTGAGAAATTATGAAACATCATTCAAGTAAATATGTAATACCCATTATCACTTTTTCAAGTAGAGGGAAAATGATTTTAAAATAAACCATATATAGCTAAAACCAATTAAGAAGAAGTGGAATGCGACATCTGTGGTCCCCACCTAACTCAAATTTTCTTTCCTTCAAAAGTTTATGCTGACCTACAAATGAAAGGGCCAAGTCAACACAAAATAAATAAAGCAAACTAAAAATAAACAAAGTCTAAACTTTAAATTGCTTACCCCACCTAACCATACACTTGCCTCTCCCTCCAAGTATCCACTCCACATATACCCATGCATGGCAAGAAATGAGTACACTCTCTACCATTTGAAGTTTCTTACCCACTTGACATGATGATTTGATGGGTGGATGGTGGTGGTTATAGGGGATGTTCCTTGGCCTTCCCATCCTAGTCACTTTAAATTAAAACATCCACTCACCTGTTGTTCTTATAAAAATTAGACTTTCCTCATGCATACCCCATGTGGAGGAGATCTAATTAAACAATATGTAGTGCACAATATTTGAAAAATGTGCCAAGGGGGAAGATGTTGATGGAAGCCAAGTGGCCAAGGGGATGGTGGACTGAGGGAGTAGTTAGGATTTAGGTTATTTTAGGAAGTATTAGTAAGTGTTTACTATGTTGGGAAATTATTTTTGATTAAGTATAGTTGAGATATATTAGTAGTATTTATTGTAGTAATTATTTTTAGGTGTAAATATTTAGATTCATATTAAGGTATGGGCATATGTGTAGGATACTTATAATTAAATGTTAGTAAGTATTCCAGTTTAGTTGATAGTAAGTATATGTTAGAATTTAGTAATTGTGTTTGAAGTGTATAACTGGGTTTAGCATAAAGGTATTTATTTTTAGTTTGAACATTTGATTAGTATGGGGAATGTTATTTTTAGATTTAACAATACTCCTTGTTAGCTGGAAACTAGTAGAATTGAGAAATGTTTAGGTTAGTGTTAAGGATTGATAATAGGGTTTTATAGTTAAATGTTGTGGATGAGATATAATAAAATATAGTTCAAGCATAATATCAGGAATTTCTCTTTTTCTTTTATAGAATTTTAATATAAATTTATCCTAGTTAGTAAATAATTATAAGGGTCTAAGTTATAGAGGGAACATGCTTTAAAGTTGAATAAGTGTTAGGGTATGCAAATAAAATATTGTTTTCAAGTCTGTATAACTTTTAATTATTAATCGATGACTTGATTTTTGTATTTTAATGATTCTTTGATGACATTTAATGAAAATAATAATAATTAACTTGATGCAAGTAGGGAACAAAGAACTAGGGCCAAAGGTTCACCCAACAATCCAAACCAACCCTATAGAGTTAACAAAATGGAAGAAAACACACAAAGAGAACAACACCAAGAGAGAGAGAGAAATAGATTTTTATTGATCAAGATCAAGTAATCAACATACATACTTAGCTGTAAGGCCTTCTAGGTATTGGACAGATACAAAATACATTCAAGATCCATGATCTAGATTATAATTTGTACTTCTAGACACATATGCCACCAACTTTCCAAAACCCTTTAATTATGCCCTAACTCTAAGCCTAAATACCCTATTTATACCTACCAAAATGGCATATAGGAGATTCTAGAACATTACAAAATAGAAAGGCTGACCCTAAAATGGTCTACACATATCCCAAGATAATATTTTATCATAAAAGTCCTGATAAAAAATAATCTCATGAGTTGGCTCCCATTTAGAACCAAAAAAAAGAAAACTCATCCAAAATGATGACACACAACATCAACAAGAACACTTGGCACATGAAGGATCACTAAACACATGAAAGAATCAATTGGCACACATTGTAGAACTTGGCACATACTATAGAGTGATATGGCGTAACACACAACTTGAATGTTAACATGACTTGGGATAACTTCAACGTAGTAGATACTACAAACTTATTGGCACTCGACAATTGATGCAACTCAGCAACAATTGATAGAATAAACACAAATGAGCAGGATAAAACATAAACCTAGGATGATCCTACATTAGACAATGAGGGTAGAAAGAAATGATTCTCTTAAATCATGCAAGTGTCACAACTTGAGTTGAATCCAACTCAGATTGAGAAATACATGTAGCATCTTCAACTAGTCTATTTTCCACTTCGCCAAACATTCATAGTAGTCTTTTCCTCTTGTGCTTTTACCAACCCTCTAATCCAATATCTATTCAACCTCTTCTATATGATTCTTAGGATAATCATTAGGTACAAAAACTTCATCATCTAACTCATCATATTGATATAGATCAACAACATTGAATATAGGAGATATATTGATGTCATCAGTTAACTCAACTTCATAAGCACTTCCACTATCAAACTTCTTCAAGATCTTACAAGGTCCAAACTTGTTCATCTTCAACTATCTGTATGTTGCAATAGGAAGTCTTCATTTCTTCAAATGAACCATCACCTCATCACCAAATTCAAAAATATGATTTCTTCTAGACTTATCAATATTCTCCTTGTACTTACTTTATTCCAACTTTAGCTTCACTTCCTTATGCAAACACTCTATAAAATCAGCAAATTATTCTCCTATAGCACTTCTCTTCTCTTCATCATCAACATTGCTTAAATCTGATACTCTTCTAGCCTTTTTTTGAGTAATAATCTAAAAATGTGTCTTCCCTACATACTCCTATTCATAAAATTATTATATGCAAACTCATCTTGAGCCAATACCATCTCCCAATTATGTGGCTCATCTCCAACTAAGCATCTCAGTAAATTACCCAATCTTCTATTCACAAATTTTTTCTTTCCATCAGTTTGTGGATGGAATGTAGAACTAAATTTAAACTCTGTACCCATCTTCTTCCACAAAGTTCTACAAAAATAACCAACAATTTTATCATATCTATTAGACATAATACTTCTTGGTAATCCACACAATCTAATAATACTTCTCCCCAAGGTTTCTCAGGAATAAAAATAGGTGTTTACAATCTAGTATTATAATTTACTCCTTTTACAACTTGAAAAACTTCACAACTCTTCAAGAATATCTAGACATCCTTATACATCTATGGCCAATAATACTTCTCCTTCAGGAAAGTCAATGACTTATCAATTCCAAAATGTCTAGCCAATCCACCACTGTGCTTTTCCATAATCAAATTCAACCTCATATAAATTTTAGGGATACATAATTGAACACTTTTGAACAACATACCTTCTTAAATTAAATATTCATCGTACTTACTAATGTGATCTATTAGATTTTGTGCTCTATGCTCTCTCCATGCCTTAGAAAGTCAAGCTTGGTATCATACAATTCCTCTGTTTCATCAAAAGCAAGAACTTCAACCTTCATCTCAATCAACAAAGAAAGCCTTCTACTCAATGCATCAATAACTCTATTAGTAACACCACTCTTATGCTTGATCACAAATGTAAAACTCTACAAATACTCAGCCCACTTCATATTTCTCTAGTTCAATTTATGTTGACATCCTAAGTATTGTAAAGCTTTATGATTAGTGTACAACAAAAACTCCTTAGGAATCAAATAATGTTTCCACTTCTTCAAATCTTGAACAATAGCATAAAAATATTGAGCATAGACATAATACTTCCTCTTAGCATCATTCAACTTCTCACTAAAGAAAACAACACATTTACCTTCTTGACTCAATACAACTCTTATTGCACAACCACTTGCATTACATTCAATTGAAATACCTTATTGAAATCAAGAAAATCTAGTACAAGTAACTCAAAAAACTTTTGTTTCAAAGTCTCAAAACTCTTATCAGCTCCATGTATCCACTTGAATTCATTTTTAACTCCTCGCATTGTCTCAGTGATAGCATTACAAACAACACTAAAATTTCTTATAAAGTTTTTGTAAAAACTAGCCAAACCATGAAATGATCTTACTTCACCAACATTCTTAGGTGTAGACCATTCCAAAATTACTTCAACCTTCCCGAGATCAATTCTCAATTTGTCAATTGAAATAACAAATCCCAAATACACAATCTCTTGCAAAAAAGAATAGTTTTTCAAAATAATCATCAACTTTTTATCTTTCAATCTCTGCAATACTTATCTAACATGTTCAAGATGTTCTTTCTTATTTTTACTAGATACTAGAATATCTACCAAATAAAAAATCACAAACAAGGAGAGTATTAAACCAACTAGTGGAGAAAAAGGGCTCAACAAGGAGAGTATTAAACCACCTCTTGAAGGGGAAAGAGATCATTGTGATACTTCCCTTGAAGAAATTCATCATACTTCTTCCCCAAAAGGGATGGGGGAGGAGAAAAGAATGGTAGATGAAGAATAGATTGTGTAGGAAACTCAAATGCTTCAAGGTAGCAAGGAGGCACATTCATCATCTCTTGTGGATCATTTAGCTCCCCCTAGTTTGGGAACTAGGATTCTAGAATTGTTCAAAAATTCTTCCCATGGATAGATTTCAAGAATAGAGGCATGGATTGGGAACTACCTAGATGAAAACAAGGGGACTTGGACCATGGTTAATTAGAACAAAAGTATAGACTCTTCTCCAGTATCCCTAGTAGCAACTAGGAGCCAAGTGAAAGCTGATGTTGGTGTTAAACCAAAGGCACTAGGCAAAAAGAGTTTAAGCCAAACCATTCAAGAGGAGGCTAGAAGGAATTTGGCTAATGGGAGCCAAAGGACCATCAAGGAGGTATGTTATGTTAAGAAGAAATGAAGATGATATCATGGAATATAAGGGGGCTAAATGGAGCCCATAAATAGGAGTTAGTAAGGAACATGATTAGAGATCATAGACCAGATTTTAAGTTGATCCAAGAAACTAAAATGAAGAAGGAATTGGTGGGTAAGATTTCCTTTAGTAACAACATGGATGGAGAGGCCACGTAAGAGAGCATTTAGAGGGCTTCCCATACTCTTCAATAATAAGCATTTCCTAGTCACCACCATTCATAATGAAGGTAATTCACTGTTATGTAAAGTTTTGCACATTAATAGAAAAGATTCCAAGTTTCTTTTGAATGTGTAGGCTCCTAACTCTAAGTGGGAGAGGAAGGCTTATTCAACCAAGCTTTGTTCTCTCATCCAGAATTAAAACCTTAATAAAGGTATAATAATGGGAGATTTTAATACTCCCATTTTTTATGAGGAAAATTTTGGGAGGTTTGGCCCTAGACCTATATAACAAGTTGGATCTTTCTAATTTCATAAACAGTTTGGCTCTCTTGGATGTTGATCTCTCTGGTGGGGTTTTCACTTGGTCCAACAATCTTATGGGAAGTGAATGTATCCAAGTCCACTCTGATAGGGACCTCATTTCACCTAATTGGTTGAACTCTTTCTCTTGCAAGCTCTCCTTTCTCCCTAGAGTTGGGTATGATCATCCCCTATTTCCCTTTCAATAGCCCCTCTCACAGCAAAGCAAAAATTTCCTTTTCATTTAGAAAAGATGTGGATATCCCATCTAGACTTGTTATTCGACATCTCCTTTTGGTGGAACATTGATGTGAAAAGGATTGCTATGTTCATGTTTGCTAAGAAATTGAGAAATGTAAAATGCAATATCAAAATCTAGAACAAGACAAATTTTGGTCATATTGTCCAAGTGAAGGAGGAGATGTCTAATCAACTTCATACCATTCAAGACATAATTCAATAGGAAGGATAGAATGATCATAATAGGAACATAGAGATGACAATTCTCTCTAATGACTAGTACAAAAACAACAATATATTACTAAATAAGCTACTAAAAATTCTAGATATGTAACTAATTTTGATCATGTGACTAATGGTAGTTTATTGCTAGACATTTATCTCCTAGCCAAATTTATGACTAAACTAGTTTAATCATTGATTAGGTCACTGATTTAGTCATTTATTTTTGTTACTTGATAGTTTCTATGGTAGTTTATTTGGTAGTATATTTGGTAGTTTATTTAATTATTAATTTAGTCATATTAGGGCATGATGGAATTGAACCACTATCCTCCTACTTATAAAGTAGGTGCTCTTCCATTGAGCTAGTACCCTTTGAAGAATAATGCAAAAAATTGATAAAGTTGTCTTTCCAACATTAGATCTACCATGATCATGGTCATATTAACATGATATACTCTTCACAAATAAGACAAATTTTAGTTATTATGAAACATAATAATCTAAATCTTTATAATAATAATTCAACAATTATAAATTCTTTTGTTCAAGCACTTTAAAATTATAGTTCATGTCAATTACACTTCTCTAAATTATTGTAGTGATAGACTCTTATAAAATATAATTTGGAGCACTTTTCCCACACACAAGTGTTTTTTCTTGTGTTAACTTCTTAGAAAGAGATACAAATGATTATGAAACTTATGTCGAGAAAATATACCTTTGCATTAAATAAGAACAAAAAACCCCATTAAACAAACACGTCTATTAAAAACTACGAAACACAATCAATTATAATACTAATTTTTAAGATATGAAGTAGCCAAAGGATCTAATATTTCCTCTTCTTTATGCTCAGGTGGGTGCTAAAAGTGTTCAATACACCTGATGTTGAAATTTAATGAACCTAATTCTCTAAACAACATAAAAATAAGAATTTGATATGCATGATCTATAATTAAATTATTCCTAGTAATAGGGAAAGTGGTACCTATTCATAAATGTAACAAAGAACTTAGTAATATGTTTATGAAAAATTGCTTGAAAAAACCTATAACAAAAGGAAATGATGGGCTAGTAAAGTCTTGTAGGCAATGACTATGCTTCACCTATTGATAACCCTAATTATAGGATAAAGTTGGAGATAGAGGAATTATTCCAGAAGTTTTCTTCAGTTAGAAGTCATGGAAAATTAGTATAAGATCTAAATTGTAATCCTCTAGGCTAGTGTAATTCAAAGACTTATAATTGATCTATGTCAAAATTTTTGAAGCCTGTAAATGTAGCTTTCTTTTAAACAATAAAGATTAGCTTTCATCAAGTCTCTTCTTATCCACTATATGAATTTGGTAGGCATTGATTAGCGAAATAGGTAGTTATTTTCATTGAACTCTCTATCTGAGAATTTTCATAAGCCTAACAAAAAAAAATTAGATCAAAGGTTAAGTCCTATCTCCATCCCAGAAACTACAAAAAGTAGTAGTAAGGAAAACTCACATTACTAGTTTGATTTCTACTTGGACACTCAGACTAGAAGTTGAAGTGGTAACTAGAGCTAATTTTTAACTAGTGACCCCATTTGATAAATCTAAAGCACTATTTAAATTTCCATTTAAAGTAGTGTTTACAATGTGAAGGAGCTCCACTATCAAAATACTCTTAATAGAAATGCATTGTTATGTTTAATATTAACCATACAAACAACTTACATGTAGTAGGAACAATAACAAAGGCTAGTGCATTCCTTTCCTCAAGTGTTAAAGAATCAAGGCTAATATCATCCAAGCCCTGTATGCCAGACATTAAAAAGTGTTATTTAATAGTCAAGCATTGGTCAGACCTACAAATAACATAAAACCATTATATGCACTCTCACTAGGTTAAAATATATAGTCTAAGTTGCCTTATGCTATATACGATCCTCTTCCTATATAATTTCCTCATTGAAATGAAATTTATTACAAGGACAAAATATTCTAGTGCCCAATACTGTAGTTCCCAAGATTAACCAAAAGGTCAAGCATTGCATGTTGTACAAGTGTAACCTCCTCCTTAATAGGTTTAGATGGAGGTAGGGGTTCAGGGTGGGGGGAGGGGGTGATGGTGATATGTCATCCTCAGGTTCTAGCTATTTCTTGTACTCTAGAGCTAAAACCTTTGGAATGGATTCAATCTTATGCTGAAGGAAACATAACATAGAAACAAAAAATTTCTTATAGGAGTAGATGAAAATTTGAAATATGTTTGATAGAAATTTAATCATGTATTTAAGTTATCATTTTGAAAGTAAATACCAAATTAAAGTATGACTTAACTATAGCTTCAATAAACTATGCATTTTCTTTCACACATGGTCACTACATACCATATCCTTATGGGCTAATGAAGCTCTCAGGGTATCTCTAACATACTCTTCCATTGTAGCAATGAATGATGGTCAAGGTTGATCAGCAATTTGATTGAAAACATATCATATAAGTGATGAACCTTACACCTTCGTTTAATCTAGTATCTTATATGTTGATTAAATCAAAATATTCATCAAAAAATAAAACAAACAAGAAAGAAGACATGCCATTATTACCTATTCAAGGGGGGGATCTCTTCTTGAAGGATGAGGAGTACTACTATCAAGTCTTACTAAATCAATTGTTATTTTCTCCTAAAAGTAAATCCATAAGCTAAAAATTTATAGATATAATGCCATCTCGGAGAACAATCACTATTTTGTAGAAGCCACACCTATAAATACCAAAAAAAATCTTGATAGAATTAATTGACTTAAAATGCAATAGATGATATCAACATTGGGTGCTAAGTTGGACCTCTAATCACTAGGAAAAAAGACTCAATGTATCAAGTTCTTATGTTCTATAAGTAGGAATTTAAGAAGGTGATGGAGAGAAATCTAAGGAAAACAAAGAAAATAGGTAATCATAGTTACTAGAGGAGAGAGAAAATTACTTTGAAGAGAAGTAATCAACATTTTTGGCTACAAATAGCTTTGGAATAAAATCTTGCCCACATGTATGGAGAGGTCTTGGTTGACACCACTAGAAAGCATTACAATCATGGAAGCACTTATCATAAAAAGGCACATTAGAACAATTCAATAATGCAAATAACTATAAATTTTTTGACTCAACTACTTGGATGAGTTATATACTAAACTTGTAAGTTCAACTATTTCCCAACATTTTTCCAAACCTACAATCTTTGTTTACAATACACAAGATTTTAAGGTTTATGTGAATGTTCCTAAAAAAGGCACATTAAATGTCCAATATCCCCTATAGGTTATACATTTTGGTTTTAAATTGGCAATATAAGATTAGATGATAGGTTCTTTATTCATCCTTCATGTACATGACACATATCCATAGGGCCTTGCTGAGCCAACCTTTACATTCTATCTTATGCAAGGATTCTATATGGGTATTACAGCCAAATCTTAGAGTTGGCATTTTGGGGCAATTTATTAAATATTCATTTTGCAGGCCATTTTCAAAATTCATTTGTTTGTACTTTCTATCCCATATCTAACTTCTACATTGTATATCTAAATCTTTTAGCTTAGGTATTCCTTTAAGACAATAGATGGGATTCCTAATTTATCAAGCTAATACCCTTTACCTAATAAAGCACTCAACATTAGATATTTTCCAAGATACACCAGATGCTTCAGTGATTGTAACTTTGATGATACTATTTCCAATTTTAGCATCATGCTAAAATTTTCATACCTATACCAAGCTTAATAGCTATAGAACATTGGTACAATTTGAATATTTTCAAGTAATTTGATATGCTCCATTTTGATTCAAACAAGTAAAAGTAAAGCTTGAAGTAAATGAAATGCAAAAAGAAGGAAGCGATGTTCTCATTCATTAAAAATTACATTATTTAATTCATATTGAAAGGTGCTATAAATCCATATTTAAAAATGTAATATTTTTCCAATTTAGAGTCTTTCTTTTCATTTACAAATGGAAAAGTACATAATACTAGATCTTCATTCTATATAATTGTAACTAGTGCATAAAAATGTAGAAGTCAAGAAAGAAGGGCAATGTCATGATCCATCATTTCCTAAGAAGGACGATGGATAGAAAGTATTGTTTCCAACTAGCTAGTTATCGAGTTGCACCCTTGCAAACATGTACCTACAAAATATTGAAAGATGATTGTTAGTCTACATGAGACTAAGAAATGAAAAATATCGACCATACTAGTACCTATATACTCCTACATAGCATAACATCCAATGACATTATACATAATGGAAACCTACAATGAAACTAAACAAGTGGGACAACTTCTACTATTTGATGCTTTTTCTTATATGTGGAGGTAAAGATTAAAAACTATTAGGGATATATACAATAAGAAAAGTTGATATTTAAAAGCTATATTATCTAAAAAGGATACAATCAAAAGATACTACAAATTTGAGAAGAAAGAATGCATTGCATGCTAGCACAATTGGTGGTCATCATATGGAATGCAACAACAATTTAATATAAGCACAAGATATGAACATTGAAAAATGTATAGGTACATGTATTTGAGAATAGTAAATATTAAATACTTACAAAGGATCCAAATAAAGATAGATTTAAAATAATCCAGGACATTACAAGCAATTGGCAACAACTTTAAAGAGGAATCAAAATTTTAATCATAGCTATATCAAAGTAGAAAAAATGAAAGAGGAAATTAGTTGTATCACATAAAGTAGACATCAAATCGAAAAAATCCATGAGCACTATTTAGGTATTATTGCTACAAATAATGATATGTGAAAGAGAAAGAGACTCATGTTATGCATCAATACAACATAAAAAAAATTAGTCAAAGAGAAACTAAAATGTATTTCAACACAACTATTGACAAAAGATACAAATGATGTAGTTTTTCAATCCTAGTTGTACCCAAAGAATACCAAGAGCTCAAGTTGATTACTTTTGTGAATGCAATAATCATAAATTCACAAGTAAGAGCTATTATATATCCTGTTATAAATAACTACACAATGCATACATTAAAAGAAAAAATAAAACAATATTCAGTGAAAAGACAATCAGTGATATATAATAAATTTTTTTAAAATGAAATGATATGCAGTTTAAACATAGTCAAGTTTTCCAAAGGATTTATCATAGAACATAGCAATACTAGTATGAGATCCATATAGCACAAAAATTATAAATTCAAATTCAATGTCTTAAAGCAAAGTTACATATTGAAAGCCCAATTGCTTTTTTTTTTTTTTAAACAACAGAGTTGAATAAATATAACATAAATTATATTCATTTTGCATTTGATTGTTTGGGTAAATAGAGAGGAATCAGAAAGATCACCATCTAGGTTTTGTCTAGAATGGGGTTAATTAGGTTCCTTGTGAGAAAAATTCTCAAAACAGATGTGAGAAAGAAGATATCAATTGTTTTCAAAAGAAGCTTGAGATCTACAAAGACATTCAATTTCAATATGAATAAGAGTATGCTATACTAGTAAGTAAAAGGAGTTTCAGAATCACACAATGCTACAAATGGATGTTTCAAATCATAGTGAATTATATATGCACAAATAAAATTTGAAATTTTAGTTACAACATCATTTACACAAGCCCCACAAAATCTCATATCATGCCACAACCTCATCAAATATGAAAAGACTTTAGTAGTTTATCAAGCTAAGAACAACTATAAAAAAAAGTATGCATTTTTTAAATGCTCATTGAAAATGTATTTCTATTGAAAATAAGTAACAATGACTTTCAGCTGTCATGAGTTATTAAAAATAAATAGGAAACTTTGAGTGTCCTAAACTTTTTGAGAAGTTAAAGTGGTTGAAGAAATAAAGAAAATAGGAGAGCAAATCAATCAAGATAATGCAATAGCAAGGAATTTTAGAATAAAAATGACCTCTAGCAAAGAAGAACTCATAAGCTATAAAATGCCACAATCTAAAAATATATAGTAAGCTACAAATACATGGTCAGCTTTCTATCAAATCAATACCCAACCATAAACAACTAGATTTGTTATTTTTATAGGAATACGATACCTACATTTTTCCATCTTAAATAGAGATGCAAAATAGAAAATTAAAAAAATATTCACAAAGAGGAATAGAAAATTAATCACAAGACGAGAGCATTTTTTCTAAAGTGTAGCAATAAAATTGATAAAATGGATGCAACTCCATAAATGCCAAGCACTCAGATAGATTAAGATTTGTCCAAAGGTAAAAAATAGAAGGAAATGGGATGGTTAAATATACAAAGAAATGGAGTTTTTTAAATCCCTCTACATAATGAAATGTATTTTAATAAAAGTATAGTGACATGATTACCATGTAAGGTAAGTCATTTTCAGTAGAGGTATTTTTGGTACAATAGAAACTAGTTTCAAAACCTTTGGTAAGAATCATAAAAGCCCATAGCCTCAATATAGATTAACAAGATTCTTTCTTTTAATAGGAAAACCTTTTTCATCCATGTCATCAATATCTACAACACATTTTGTGTTTGGTGTCCAAATTTATTCAAACCCACGATGTTAAAGGATGAGTTCGCATGAGTAGTATAACAACTACAAGGTATGGACAAGCGGTGTTCAAATAAGCTAAAATTAATGCATATATATGACAACAAAAATGGGAAAAGATCCAATTCATTTTAATAAAATAGAATATAAGTTGTAGATTCACACAAGCATTATAAAACCTTTTTCATTAAAAAAACACTGATACCCTCAATCCACGAAAGATAAGAAATCAAGAGTATGCAAGGCTACATTTCTATAGGCTACATGTAGAACAGAGGTGACATGAAAGTATTTATAGAATAGAGGTAGAGTTTCACTTATTTCAATAGGAAAGGAAACCAATACAAATAAAGGACTATAATATAGCCAATGATATTATGGAAAATGCCAAAAAAACTTAAGTAAAATGTATAGAGCGAAAAAACAATAAAACGAAGAGCCTTATCTATGACCATCAACAACCTCTTTCAAAATATTCATAGTAGACCATATATTAAAGTTTCGAAAATAAATAAACTAGAAGCATCATTTTTAGCAAGCAATGATAGATGCCCATGAAATCCAAAAAAAAATTATGATAGAGAGCTTTGGTGTTAAAGAAAAATAAAATTAAACAATGCATACTTGTAAAAAATAGATGCATGTTTTCCAGATAGAGCTCCAAAAGAGTTCATTATGAATGATAATGCTAGACGAATGAGGGAAACATGTTTTTTTCTTCATGGAGACTATCCAAATCCTAGAAAATTCTTCCCTAATAGCACACAAATCTCTTCGACGGTGCTCCAAAATGATAATGACATTTAGGGTCTAATTTCTCTATTTTTATCCACCAGACCCCAATCTTTATGCAATAAATTTAAGAAAATATGAGTGGAACATCCATATATAGTTTATCTTGATTTGCATTGGAAGAATATTAATGAGTATGTGATGTATGTAACTTATTATAATTCCTATGTTATTTTATTTATAAATATCTTGTCTTAAAAAATATATTAACATTTATTAAACAATTAGCATTCATTGTATAACACATGTTGAATATATTTTTTTATTAATAAATGAAATAATATAGAAAGTTTTGCATAATTTATATTGTTAATAACAATTATTATTTTTCATGAGATTGTAAATATGTCTTTTTATGTGAAAATACAACTTATTTAAAAACCTCCAAACACCATTTGAACCAACACACGTCCTACACATCACAATGTGGTTTGTCAATCTCAATTTCTATACATCATGATGACATGAAACTTATCTATTTGTTCAATCATGGTTGGATTGTATAGTTTAAAGTACTTGAATCTGGATCATCGACAATCCCTAAGGTTTAATATGCTTTAATTTGGAGCATCTACAATACTAAATTAGTTTCATCTACTCTTCCAAGCATACACAAACTTCAAATAGGTTTTTGTTTTGACTTAGTTCTACCTTTGAAACTCTACATTTGAATCAACAAAAACTTGACATTTGAAGAGTATAGAACAAACTATGAGTCCACATCTAAAACCAAAAATTCTCATAGAAACTTAATTACTAGAAGATGACAAACAAAGAACATATTCATGAGATATCCCAAAAAAGCTTGCCAAAGCAGTGGATTACTAGTCAAATTGTCTAGAAGCATGAAACAAAAAGAAGAAAAACTCTATTAAAAATTATATCTTAATTTCTATTTAAATAATAATCATCTTCTTCATTAATCATAAAATCTTAAGTAATTTTAATTTCAATTACATTTTCACTACATTACATTATGCTCATTTTCCATCATAGTTTCTTTTTCTTGATTAATTAGAATACATATTAAGTGAATAAGTAAAATAAGTAGTATCTTTTGAGAAAATTCATTAACATACTAAATCACCCATTGAAAGGAACCCTCCATCTTTAAAATTAATCAAGAAAGTTGCAACTACAAAAATAAATTTAAAAAAAAATCTTTCTTCTAAATATCTTAATTTGTAAAATAATACCAAAAAGGTCACAATGAAATACAATAGGAATGTGCATCTTCCAATTACATAGTCTAGCATAGTTGTATTGGCAAAAAAAATGTGTAGTAAATTCTATATATGCAAAACATACTATAAAAAAAAAAAACTAAATGTGGAAGTGAATGAAAGGTGATAGTAAAATCATATTAATTTATTTATATTATTAATCAACCAAATTATATATACAAAGAGATGAATCACAAACATGAAAAAAAAATGATAATCAAAACTCAAGACAAATCTCTCTCTCTCTCTCTCTCTCTCTCTCTCTCTCTCTCTCTCTCTCTCTCTCTCTCTCTCTCTCTCTCTCTCTCTCTCTCTCTCTCTCTCTCTCTCTCTCTCTCTGTGTGTGTGTGTGTATATACACACACACACACATACATATATACATGAAGTTAAAAAGTGCACACAAACATTTAGAGGTTTAAGGAAATCAATTGAAGATATAAATTTGATGGATGAAAGAAGATTTATAAATGTTTCTCATTTGAATAGGAATTTTCTTTTCAATAACCTCTAATGGGATATAAGATGTAAATGATATCTCAAATCCCCTAGATTCATGTCACTTGACAAATCACATTTTTAATTTTGGTTTTGTACATGAAGTATGTTTGAAAGGAGGAGAAAACCATTTAGAAGGAAAAATTAAATTTTCCCTTTTTCATAATTGACATCAAAATTAAATAGCCAAAATGCTTAGATAATAGACCTTCTTCAAGCATATTACTCTTAGGGGAGTATTAAATTGTTATTGTTGTTGTTGGGTTTTGATCAATGACAAAAGTCCAGATTGTTTAGAAAAAAATAATGTTGATGTTAAAGGTACTATATAGTTTTGTCATTGATGTTCAAGTATCTAGAGGAATGAAATTAATGTCACATTGATGTTTGAAATTTTATTTTTCTGAAGTCTACTAAAAATATGAGTTAGTATGATGAATTAAACTATGTTCATAATGTTGTCTTTCATCCATTTATGTTATTGAGTGTGATCTAAAATTATTTGTAGTAAGTTACATATATAATGAGATTTCTTTGTAACTTGTTATATTTGGCATTTTTTTGTAAATATTAAGTGTCAAGTTCATGCATAGGATAGTATGTATACACATGTTTTGTTAGATCCTAGAGTCTCAGAACTTGAGCCTTAATCATAAAAATTAGATGTAATAGTTTCTCGTACACATTTAAATTAAAGTTCCAAATTTATGAATAAGAGGACCTAACACATTCTCTCCAAAGGTAGTATTTGGATGACCATTGGGACTAGCTAAGTCTACATTGGGTAATGCATAGTGTATCCCTCTTCTAATAAAACATGAAGACTATTTGACCCAACCTCTTACACACTAGGTTAATGGTTATTCTTGTGCCCAAGGTATAGATGCATTAATGTTACTTTATAGTAACATAAGAATGTTCTTATCATTCATGTAGTCATTTTTTTAGGTAACTAATTATTGGTGACCAGTTATTTAGTCGTTTATTTGATCATTTATTTTGTCACCTATCTTTGTCAAACTTTGTGATTTTAATCAATAACCGAATTGGTCACTTATTTAGTAACCTATACTTATAAATTGCAAAATATTACTTTAAGTTGATCACTTCTAGTCATGTGACTACTCTTTTTAGTCTTGAGACTAAAAGTTTTAGTCATGCAGTCATTTATTTGCTAAAATTGTACTAGTAGATCTTCATAACATCATTAGTAGAGAACATAATTTTTGGAAACAAAGATCAAAAATTAATTGGTTCAAAGAGGGTGATCAAAATACTAGGTTTTTCCACCTCTCTATGCTTAAGTAGAGAGAAAATAATAGGATTACAAGTATCAAGAAGGGCCTATCCCTTTTGACTAATGATAATGACATTTCTTTAGAGGCTATTAATTTTTTCTCTTCTCTTCTTTCCTGGGATCCTATGTTATCTGGGAAGGACTAGAAGGAAATTGTTTCATCTCCACCCCATTTGATACAACCTCACCATATTGCAATGTTACAAGAAATTCCAAACTGTCTGGAAGTAAAACAAGCTCTATTTCCTCTCCCTGCCAATAAAGCCCTAGGGCCAAATGGTTTTCCAACTTTATTCTTCTAGTTTTATTGGGAGGTCATTAAGGTGGATGTTTTCAATGCAGTGCAGGAATTCTTTGGGGCCAAGAATCTTCTGAAAGAGCTCAACTCTACCTTTCTAGTTCTTGTCCCCAAACCCCCAAGGACAAAAACTATGGACAAATTTAGCCCCATTAGTCTCTATAATTCATTCTATAAGATCATTTTGAAAGTTTTGACAATGAGAATCCTCAAGGTTCTTCATCTAATCATTTCTCCATAGTAGATGGGCTTTGTCCCTAGTAGAAAGATCATGGATTCTATTATGTTGGTTCATGAAGTCATTCATCCTCTAGAGGTCAGGAAGAGGGAGGGCCATCTCCTCAAGTTGGATCTCTCCAAAGCTAATGATTGGGTGGGTTGGACCTTCCTTAGAGTTGTTCTCCTGGCTTTTGGCTTTGACTATCAGGTATGTAAACTCATTTCCAACTTGTTTCTAGCTCTTCACTTGCTATGATTGTTAATGGGGCTCCATCTGATATCTTTAAATTATTAAGAGGCTTAAGGTAAGGAGATCCCCTATCTCCCATCCTATTAATGATCATGGTTAAGTGTATTAGTAGATTGATTTAGAGAAAAAGACAAGAAGGGTCCTTGAGTGGAATCAAGCCTTCTTTAGGGTAGGTATCTTGCACTCACCAACAATTTGTGGATGACATTATAATGGGAGCAAAAGCTTCGGTTCTAGAGGCCAAATTGATGAAGAGATCACTTGATATGTACACCAAGGGAACAAACTAGCTTATTAACTAGGCAAAAAGCTCAGTATTCTTTATCAACAACCTTGTAGATATATAAAGGAAGATTGTAGGAATTCTTAGCTGTAGAGTTGGAAGCCTACCTAGGAGCTATCTTGGTCTTCCATTGGGGACTAAGCTATCAAACTCTCTCTAGAATGGGCTTATTGATAGGTTCAACAAGAAACTAGCAGGCTAGAAAGGAACCTTTCTCAGCCAAGCTGGTAAATGTCTTCTGGTGAAGTCCACTCTTCAGAATCTTCCAACATATGCCTTGAGTATCTTTGGGATTCTAATCAAATATGCTGAGAAAATGGAAAAGATCTAGAGAGATTTTCTATGGTTTGGTCTAGAGGAATGTAAAGGATACCCCCTAGTGGCCTAGGATAATGTATGTCTAGCCAAGTGTTATGGAGGTTTGGAAATCAAAAAACATAGGCATCTTAATAATGTTCTTCAAGTTAAGTAGATCTAGTGCATATTTAAACTACTAAAGAATGGAGAGATATCTTGGTAGATAAGTATATTAGGAGGCTTTCTCTAAGATATTTTCTCAATGATTTGACATCCCAAATGACTCAATTATATTGAAAGGGATCTTAAAGGAAAGAACCATAGCTAATTCTAAGGCCAAATGAAAAGTGGGAAATCTAGAGAACATCCTCTTCTAGCATGATAATTGGTTGATTCAGGGCCCTCTCATTAATAACCCCACATATGATAACTAGGCCAATACCTATACAATGTTGTTTAGAATCAAATTAAGAAACTATAGAATGGGCTAGGGATAAAGAGACCTATCTTTGATTTCAAATGATCTCAAGCCAATAATGGTGATGCTGAACTTGTTGATTTTGAAAAATAATAAGGATGAACTGACATGGGAGGGTAATCCAAGGGGATCCTACTTAGTGGCCTCAAAGTAAAATTCCCTTTGGAGCCTAGAGGAGAAACCTCTTTGGGCTAAGGCCTAGCTTCCTGGCCTTACCCAAAAAATTAGCATTTTCTTTTGGTTGATGCTACAAGATAAAATTCTTACTTTGGACAACTTTACAAAAAGATTTTAGTATATCCCTAATATATGTATTCTTTCCAAGCATAGCTTGGAGATGGTTAATCATATCTTCATCCATTTCCTTTATTCCATTGACATCTGGAAATATCTCACCAAGAACTATGGGCTTTTTTGGTGCAAGCTAAGAAATATTTTGGACTTCTTTTATCAGTGTGATAGCATGTACCGAGGCACAAATTTGCATGGTATAAGCATATGAACTTTTCCCCACTTCTACTAGGGAGTATGGAAAGAGAGAAACAAACAAATTTTTAGAGATAAGGAGTCTCCTACTAATGTGCTTGTGGTTAAAATGAAAAGTAGTATGAGAGAAAATTCTCTTATCATGAAGGGTGGATATTTTGATGAAGGGGGTAATAGTAAGGAAAGGGGGAATGAAAAGAGAATTAAAAGATAGGGGGTGAAGTGGAGATTCCCCCCTAAAGGTTGGCACAAAGCCAACTTTGATGAAGTTGCAAAAGGCAACCCTGGTCCTTCAAGGTGTGGGGGAATTATTAAAAATAGTAATGGTGTGGGTATTACTATTCTATCTTACCCCTTGGGAATCCAAACAAATCACTATGTTGAAGCTAGTGCTACTTTCTATATTGCTAAACTAGGACTAGAAGTAGGAGTAAAAAACTTAAGGCGGGACGGGGACTCAAACAATATCATCAGATGCATAAAAGGTAATCTCCAACCTACATGCACCACTACAAACATAGTGAAAGAAATCCATACTACCCTTGGAAAATTTGAGAGTGTACATGTCATCCATGAGTATAGGGAATCCAACTCAATGGCTGATTGGTTTGCCAACGAGGCAATCAAGAAAGGAGTGGCAATAATTTGCACCACTAGAGGGAATATTCTTTCAGTTGCAAAAGGCCAAATTGATGAGGAGAGGATCCAAGGAGGTATGGGTCAAATCCCTACTTAATTATGGAAACTAATGGAAATATGTGTGATAGCCAATGCATTTATGGAAAATACGAGACAAACTATTAGAGGATGCATTGGGTGTCTAATCACAATGCTTTAAGGGTTAATTATTTTGCTTTCCAATTCTCTGGAATTGAAATAAAAGGAATTTTTGGATAGAGTGAACAAAGGATGAAGAATGGTGAAGAATAGTATTTGTTCATGTGAAAGGATATCACTTAGCTTACCAAGATGGTGGGAGAATAGAGTAGAAGGGAACCAATTAGATAGGTGGAGAAATTGAACGAAAGAACCAAGGTCTAGGAGAAACTTGAAAGGTGGCATCACTAACTACATTGCCAAGCTTTATGGGTATGACTCAGTGATTACCAATCTCATGGTAAAGTCTTAGAAGGATGGTAGGGTTAAGATTGATGGGGTGTCACATCATGTCAATGTTGAGGTCATCACCCATGTCACTAAAATCCTTGATGAGAGTTTGAAGTTCTATAGAGACAAAAAGTTTATATCAATGTGAAGTATTTTTCTAAGAATACAGAAAAGAAGAAGGAGATGATGAGAAGTGAAACTTACTATGAGATGGACTCAATTAAGAAGCTCTAGAGGTATGTGCTAAGGGCCATCATTGAGTTTATTTCTTTGGACATGAGGTTTGATAGGGTTAGAACCATCATTTTTTTTTGCTTAATCATTTTTGTTATGGAGGTAAGGTTTATTTTCATTTTTACTTGTATTCTTCCATGAACAAGAATATTTTGGGGTATAAGGAAAAACCTAGTGCTAACCCTGCCCTGCACAAGGGTTTACTTTTTTTTCTCTTTGAATAATTTAAAGTTTAGTCTAGGAGTAAACCCCTGTGTCATGTTGTGGCTTCTTTAGAGGAGATAGGGAGCTCTAATTTCTCCTTAGACATGGAGGAAATCTAGAGCTTAAGCTCGAAGGAGGAGGAAGAACATCATTTGTTAGGGAAGAAGAGTAGGGGGAGAGATAAGGAAACTCCCACTCCTAGTAAAGTTCCTTGTAGGAAAATCCCTAGGGGAAAAATGAAATGGGGTTAGAGATCTTTGTGCTCGCTCCCCTTCCCATTCCCCCATAGGAGCAAAAAAAGTAGAAAATGGGGAGGAAAGAATAAGCAATGAGGTTGTAATAAAGTACAGGCATATGGCTTGAAAAAACTTCAACACCAAAACCTCTTAAATGGGGATTTTTAGAGAAGTTATGAACCCCCAAATCCTTGAAGAAAAATAAAGCAAGATCCAATTGGAACAATTAATTATAGAACCAACACTGGTGGCCATCATTGACAATGCTAGGGAGGTGGGTATGAATTTTCTCAACAGTGCAAAAATCAACATGATTGATAACTTTTAATCTATAAAATGCCTGTCTCACAAGTTGGAGGAGGTAAAACTGAGAATTGGATAGATGGAAAGCTAGGGGAAAAATAATGAGAAAGGGAACTGGATAGAACAAGGGGATCAAATCAAGATGGCTGAAGCAACAATGAAAAATATGGAGAAGTTCAACCACAACATGGCTAGCCAAATGCTCACTAGTCTAAATTCTCTTAATCAAAACATTTCTAGACTTAGTGGAAAGCTAAAAACTAGGGGGTTTGTCATGGAGAAGGATGGGAACAACAATCATGAAGGCAGGATGGAAAAGGACACCATAACAAGCATAACCCAAAGCCACATGGATAAAATCTATAAGAAGAATGAAGAGCTCCTAGTGGTGGAGATTTAGAGAGCCCATGAAGTGGTCGAGACCATACATGACATTCAAAGGAAGGCAGAGTAGTAAGTGAACAATTTTCAAGTATTGTCTTTGGATTCTATTGTCTCTATAGGTTTCTTTATTTTTGGCTTTTTTCCTATCTTTAATTTTGGTCTTTCCATTGGTTGTCATTTTTTTGTTGGGCATTTTTCGTTAACATGCAACCCTTTTTATATGAGAACTTTTGGATTTTAGGATCCCTGTAAAATGTATTTTTCTTAATATAAAACAATCACAAACATACCCAAAAATATTTTTAGAACTTCATTCATCAATCTCATGAAAGAATTAAGTGCATTAGTCAAACCAAAAGGCATAACCAACCATTCATACTTGAACCATCTTTTGTCTTAGAAGAATTTTTCCATTCATCACCTTCTTGGATTCTAATCTAATGATGGCCACTCTTCAATTCAATCTTGATAAAATATGTTGATCCACTCAAACAATCCATTATGTCATCCATCCCTGGCCTAGGAAAGCTATATTTCACTTTGATCATGTTATAGCTCTAGAATTAGTACATATTATCCATTCTCCATCCTTTATAGGTGCTAATACAATAGGTACAACACATCAACTCAAACATTCTCTAATTAATCCATTTTATAGAAATTCATGCACTTGTGTATTAACTTCTTCATTCTCTGTAGGAGTCAATCTATAGTTTTCTTTTTTTGGTAAACTAGCTCTAGGAATCAAATCCATACAATGACTTATGCTTCTTACTAGTATAAACCATCAAGAATATCCTTAACAATAATATCCTTATACTTAAAAATTTTGTACTTTCTTTTGGTACTTGACTACCACTGTCTACTATCACTCTATCATTACTAGCTTCTTCTGTCACTCAACCATTACTACCTAAACTTAGTCCTCTAGGAATTATGGAAAAACAAAGTTCATTCTTCTTCACTTCTTTCTCAAATGGTTTTCCATTGACCATGAAAACTTGAATAGTAGTACAATTAACCACATCTAGAATTTCAATCAAAGGAAATAATATTTTCTTTCTCCTATTCACCCAAAGAATATATTGATTCAATCTTCCATCATGTATAGCATATCTATCATATTGCCAAGGTCTACCCAATGAAATATGACAATAATCCATAGGCATAATATCACACAGAACTTCATCAAAATAATGTTCATTCTTGAACTTCACAACACATTGCTCACTTACCAATATCTTATGCTAATCTTTGATCCATGAAATATGATAGGATTTAGGATTCTTTAGCCTTTACAAATACAACTTTCTAACTAGCTCTTTTGATGCTAAATTTTTTGAACTTCCACTATCAATGATCACCTTGTAGAATTTTCCAACCATCTTACATCTAGTCTTGGAAAGACTTCTTCTAAGGATAGGTTCCTTATCACTTCCCTTATTACATAAGGTTCTTCTCACCATCAGATTTTCTCTAGGCTTAGGTCTACATAGTGAACTCTCAATGTCTCCTTGAATCAGAACATTTACGTTACTTTTCCCACTTTCAAAGGATCTACACGTCAAGCATCTATGCCCTTCTTTACTACATTTGAAAAAATTACCATGAACACCACCTCTAGAATAAGAATTATCTCTTCCTTGGTAAAAACTAATACCTCCTTGGTAAGAACTACCACCTTTCCACTTGGTCTTGTCTTTTTCATCATTCTTTCATTCAAATTTTCCTTTATCTTGCACAGAATTGTCAGATCTACCACCTTCACCATAAGATCTACCTCTACCTCTTTGAATTATACCACCTCTATCTCTTTGTCTTTGTTCATGCTTCTTTTTCAAAATGTCCTCAACTTTCAAGGCATATTAGTATACTTCTTCCACACTTTCCAATTTCACAAAACTTATCTCATCTTGAATTCTAGATCTCAATCCATTTAGATATCTTGCAATTTTCTCAACATCATCATCCATATTTCCAAATCTAATGTCCAATCTTTAGAATTCCTCAATATACTCTTTCACAATCATGTCCCTTTGCCTCAAATTTGAAATCATCTTTCATGACAAGCTATCTTGGTAATCAGTAGGAAGGAATTTTTTCTTTACCTTGTTCACCATCTTAACCCAAGTTCTAATCTTTTCCTTTCCTCTCCTTTGTTTATTAGTTTGCAAATTCTCTAACCATAGTGAAGTGTGACCTTTTAACTTAGTAACTACAATATTCACCTTCCTAGTATCAGGAGTATTTTTGTACTAAAACAACTTCTCCATATTAGATATCCAATCCAACGTAGCATTGGTATCCAATTTTCCATCATAAGGAACAACTTTTATAGTAGTCTTCGAATGTTCCCTAGACAATAATCTCAACAATCTTTCTTCACCTTGATCTTCTTTAGGTTTTGGATTAGGATTTGGTGCTACTTCTTTATCATCACTCACATCATCAAGATGTGGTCCTCTCATTTGGGCTATCTCCACAACATCTAATCAGGCTTTAATTTATCCGAATCTATCTCGCACAACATTATCTACATTTCCTCTACGATGAACCATCTTTACTAATAAAGTTCTTGTAAGATGATAACCTTTTGCAAGTTATAAGTCAAATCCTCAAATCTGTGACCATACAACCAAATTAAAATCAAGGTTCTACACTATCCAATCTCCAAAATGACAAACCTAGCTTTGATACCACCTAATGCAAGAAGGGAAAGAAGAATTATGGCCAAAGGCTCACCCGGCAATCCAAACCAACCTTACAAAGTTAACACAACTAAAGAAAAATACACAAAGAGAACAACAACAAGAGAGAGAGAGACTAATAGTTTTTTCTTGATTCATCAAGTAATCAACATACATGTCAAGCTATAAGGACTTCTCAGTTATGACTAGATAAATAATACATTCAAGAACCAAGATCTAGATTCAAATTCACACTTCTAGACACATATGCCACCAACTTTCCAAAACACTTGAATTCTACCCTAACTCTAAGCCTAAATACACTATTTATACTTGCCAAAATGGCTTATAAAAGATTCTAAAGCATTAACAAACATAAAGGCCAACCCTAAAATGTTCTACACAAATCCCAAGACAAGATCTTATCATAAAATTCATGATCATAATTAATTCCACAAGTTGGCTAATTAATTTGACAAGTTGGCTCCCATTAAGAACCAAAACATAGGAAAACCATCCAAAATACTAACCCTCATCATCAACAAGAACACTTGACACATGAAGGATTGCTTGGCACATGAAGGAATCACTTGGCACACACTATGGAACACAAGCTATACTACAAAGTGAGATGGGATAACAAACAACTCCAAATATTAACATGACATGGGATAACTTCAACTCGATAGATAATATAAAATTACTAGCACTCAGTAATTGCTACAACTTGGCAACAACTAGCAGAATGAACACATAATACATTTCCTAATTAGTATTATGGTGAATATTTAATAATTTTATTAGTTCTAATGATTATGTTTAAAATTTAGATTAAGCATTAAGGTGATACTTGTCAACTTCTTAAAGATGAAGAACTAGATCACCTAGGAGATTGAACTGGAATTTTGAAATAAATATAAGCTATCCTATAAAACTAGCAGAACTACATTCATGTTAATATGAAATGTTGTCAAATACAAATCTAAATAAGTCGGGTTGGCTTTCCAATAATTGTGATTAAAACCTAAATGTTTCATTTTTGTGGTGTTATCCCATGAGCATGTTAGAAAATGACTTATATGAATCTAACCTTACTAAAATAAACAAATTCAACTAAAGAACTAAGAAATCATAGATACTCTTTGAGCATGATGCCACACTTTAGATAAGATTTAATCAACTAAATTGTGTAAATAAAACTAGGTGTTCTAGTAAAAATGAAATGTAAGGCTTCATCATAGTATAGTAGGGTTGAGATTGACTTTGAATCATTACAAATTATAGCTAAAACTCACTTCTATCCCATGAAACTTTCTGTAATATATTCAATTTAGTGCGTGCTAAACATGGAATTATTTAACTTTAAAAAATTGATTTTGTGATTTTCTCCTAAATTTGTAGACATGACACTTCTCCTATACTACTCTAATCATCACAACTTCTCCTTTATATTACCAACCAAGGATGAATACACCTTAGAAAAAATCTCTTGTTCATCCTTAAATAGATAATTTTAGTCTTTTTCCACTTAAACATAACCGTAGATCTTATGGTTAGGTCATATTCATCTAATCCTTATCTTGTTTTCCTTCTCCTTTCTTCATACTTCTGGAAAATTATAATCAATTCCTTTCCTTTGATTGTATAATAAACTCTCTTTATGCATTAAATATGCTATCTCTTGAATCCTTGTCATTCATGCCCTTTGACTCATCCAAAAGTTGAACTGTATCAACGCCAAACTTGATCCTTTTACAAGCTATAACTTTTTTTGTCACTTGGAAATCACTAAAATCTTATGATTAGTCATCACTATGTAGTTCAACGTACACTATTCTACTTTTCTCAACATTTAGTGGATCACTTAGCCATTACTATGTTTGGTCTCCACTAACCTTCCTTGATAAAATTTCTTAGTAATAACCATCACCCAAATTCAATTATTTGTTTGACTTCTACATAAGTTCCTTGATATTTTTTTCCAACTCCTTCATTGACCAACCAATACTATTACTTGATCATACTTATAGTTAAATTACTTTCTTGTCATTTAACTTATACATCAATTTCATTTGTCTTATTTACTTTATGTATTAATAAAAAACATCATGTTATCTTTTCAATGTTTATTTTATCAAGTTCCCATTATAATTCCATAATGCTTAACTTCTTCCTTCTCAAAAACATCACCAGCTTCTTCTTTCTATCTCTCCTTTTCAAATCCTCTTCATAAATCAATAAATATGATAGTCTACATATTTTTGGAGTATTAGTTAGTAGCCCAAAGAAAGGAGGGCAAACACTAAAGTACAAAAAGGCTAAAGAAAAACTTGGAGTCCCCTCCCACTTATCTAACCAATGCCAATTTTATACTTCAAAAACTAACAGAAGACAAGTTCCCAAAAAAATTAACCCTTATTAACAAACCTATCCCTAACAAGCATATAACATAAAAACTTATACCAATAGCAAGGAAACTTATTGGTGCTACTAGTCTAGTTCATGATCATATACATAACAAAAGCCCCATAAGGCATTAATTTTAGTGAGATCCAAATCATAAAAAACCAAAATTAAAAATAAATACAAAGAACCAAGGGCTAATTTCCAACTTTTTATCCTTGTTCATCCTCCTTCTTTTCCTCAAGTTCATCATTTTTTAAGTTCATCCCTGCTTCTTTTATGGGTTTATCAAGCAATGTCTTCAACCAATCCTCTACTAGGAAATAGTAGATGGGATAGGTAGTTTCACTCTCTTTTCCCATATTTTTCTCCTCCTAGTTTACCTCTAGAAAAAAGAGAGAGGTCACAATAGAGTGCATGATCTTCATGGCAAATTTTTCCAAGGTGTAATTTTTTTAGGAAATGCTACTATGGATATCCACAAGATCTTTCATCAAATTCTCCAGCCCCTTTAATTGAGTATTTCTTTGGCTCTATACATGACTATGGCTCCCTTTCTTCCTCTTTCCTTGGAGAGCCTCTTTCATGCATTTCCATGGCAATGATACTCTACATTATTACTAAGTATCTCTCTAGTAGGTTACATATTGTCTTACCAGTACATTTGACACAAATGGAAGCATAACAATTGTTCAAATTTTAGTTTCAAACAATCTCCCTCTTGTTTATTTATAGAACAACTTTAGTTACCATGCAATAAAAAAATATTCATTATGTTTCCTTCAGAACTTGTATTGACAACTCCCTCTATGTTTGATCTCTCTTAGTTTCATTTTTATTCTCATTCAATAAAATCTCTAGATGCTCTCTTATTCATTTCATCATGTCAAAAGATATTTTTTCTCTATCATAAATCCCTTTTATTCTAGTAACTTCAACACATCTAGCAAAATATGTCTACATCTACTCATCAACACATTAAAAATACAACAACATTTTCCTCATTATATGAATGGTAACTACACAACTCTTATGTTCTCTTTGTCTTTTTTTGTAGCTTGTATAGTAAAATTTACACACATTTTCCCTCTTTGACAACAATACCAAAGACATCAACCATTCACGTGCATCTCATCTCTTTTCTCTAGCATAAATAACATGTTTAGATCACTATTCTTACTTATATTGAAATTTAATTCCTTCATCTTTGTCCATAACTCCTTCAAGATTAATCGTCTCATAGTTAACTTTTGTTATCACACCCTTAAGAAAATCTTAAATCAATCTATAAGATGTCTTAACAATTGATGTAGTGTAATTTCTCTTCTCACTTTGTTTGAAGTAGGGTGATGACCCCTAACATACCTCTTAGTTTCTTAAAGGAATCCTTAGGTAGTGCCTTTGTCAATATGTCAACTATATTTATTTTTGCATTAACATATTTCAATCTCACTTCTTACTGTTTTACCACCTATCTCAAGTAATGATACTTGATCCCAAAAGATTTAGTCTTTGTGTGCATCAAGGGCTCTTTGATATATTTATAGAACTTTTCTTATCACAACATATTACAATAGGTTTAGTAATGTGATGTAAGTGTTTTGGATTTTTATGCACTTTTCACGTTAACTATGAAACCATAGAACATAAAACTAAATATTATTAAATAACATAAACCCAAAAGACATACATATGAACACTAAATATGATTCCATAGCGGATTTCCAATTACAAGATTTCAAGAAGATACATGTAATGATGAAAAAGGATGAATAATAGATCTTGACATATGGAAAAAAAAAAAAATTAGATATACACATAAAAAAATACCATAAATGAATACATTCTTCAAACATGAAGACTATTAGATTGCATCAATACTGAATAGATCACTAACTCAACATATGAGAAGTAAGTCATTCAATAAGAAAAGAACAATTTCAAGACAAATGACTGCAAGAGTTGTTCCTTCTTTTATTGAATATATGCAAGCTCAAGAACATCTAATGCATAATGCAAATCTAAAAGTCTCTTTACCAAGTTCTATAGTATTTTATTTTCATAAAATTCTCCCCATTTTACATTAATTATAGTCCTTTTCAAATTAATAACTCCCTTCTATGCATTTTGGGAGAGGTTAATTAACCTTGCTGAAATTAACTAATGTGACTTGAGACTCGAACATTTTAAAAAGAATGTTGAATGAATTATCTTGATGATAGCCATTGGATCTTCTCCTTATTTGCTAGATATTGATCTACCCCTAACTTTGTGTTTGTGTATTTTCACAATAAATGTGATCAAAGTAGAGTTTGAGAATAGAGTATGTTGACACAAGAAAAATTGGGAAGATAACAAAGTCTTTTTTCTGGGTACTTTTAATGTTCTATTATTTCACATTTTTAGAGGCCTTCGAGGCATTCTTGCTCTTTGGTAATGTGAATAAGGTGCTGAAAGGAATTATGTCAAATAGTTTGCATTCAACTTCTTAAAACCCCTTATAACTCCGGAAATCAAACGTTTATTTGTTTGTTGTGTTTCGTGCATGGAATTGGTATCATACAACATAAACAAGAAAGAAACTACAATAATATGCAAACTGGAAATGAACTGCTGCTAATAAAATGTTATTTTCAGAATTCATAAAACCAAATACATGGCAGATTTATCAACTCACTAATTACTTCAGCAATATTGTCATAATACTCCAGCCCATGCTTATGAACTTCCTGCTACAATACTTTGTCCTCCAATCACTCCACTACCTTCATAATACCATTCCCTCCAAGCGGTATAAGCGTCGGACAAGTAGTGAAGAAGATATGAGCAAACTATCAAATCTACCTGTAGCCAGAAATGCAACTAAACTGCCTGATAATGAAGCCAATAAGAAATAATTCCGAAGGCCAAACCCTAAGGGAATGACGTCTAGAATGTTACAAGAGAGAATAGATTTCCTCAAATGCCAAGAACAGAGCTGCAACTCACACACCAATTTCTTCTCATATTCAACCTGTCTAATGAAGCCACAAATGCTTCCCTTTATTCTATTCCCATGGGTTCGCTCAACTCATATGGGCAATGTGGGATAAAAGATGTGTAATATAAAACATATATTAAAATACCGCTTATGTCTCCCTTGGGTACACATCACCATAAAATAAATATTAAAGTAACACTTTAATATTTTACAATTAAATTAGACATTACTTTAATAAAACTTTAGGCATTAAAATGTATTAGCAATCGGACTCCGAATAATGCGAGTGATAGCTCATCGGAAAGCTCTCACCAGGGAATATTGAATCCAATCACCAAAATTGACCTACACTGTGTCTTGCCAACTTACTAAAAATAGTAAGTATGCTTGAAACTGAGTAAATCAACTTTGTTTTGGCCCAAACTGGAAATGACTAGGCCAAAACACTCCAAGATCCCATTAAACGCTTCATTAGCCCTTGGGACCATGTAGAACAAGGCTAACGCACACACACTTGGTAAACTGCTAAAATGGGGACATTACAGTCTGCCCCCCTTGAAATTGCTTGTCCTCAAGCAATCTCAGTCCAGCCTGCTGAATAACCTGCTCACTCTCCCATGTAGAATCTTCCTCCGGTAGGTCTTTTCATCTGACCAAATACTCCTTCACTATCATGTTTCTAAGCTTCCTCTCTCTGGTATCCAGAATAGCCTTAGGTACTAACACAAGCTTCCCCTCCTCATCCAAAGGTGGTAAATCTGCAGAAGGCACTACACTCTGACCAATGGCTTTCTTAAGCCTAGACACATGAAACACATTGTGCACTCGATTGCCCTCTGGAAGCTCAAGCTCATAGGCGACTTTGCCCACTTTGCGAATCACCCTGTAGGGACCATAAAATCTAGGTTTCAACTTTTTAGCTCCCCTCTTCTTGAGCAATGACTGTCTATATGGTTGTAGCCTCAAGTAAACCATATCCCCTACCTCGAAGCTACACTCTATTCAGTGCTAATCAACATACAATTTCTATTGATTCTGGGCCTGTTGTATATTCTCTTTGAGCACTTTCAGTATGTCTTGACTATCCTACAATAAGTTTTTGGCTTTGGGCACTCTATTGTCCCCCAAAACTAAATCCATGAAGCTAGGTGCTTCATAACCATAGAATGCCATGAAAGGAGTCATCTTGATGGACATATGATAAGTGGTGTTATAACAATACTCTCCCATATGCAACCATTTGATCCAAGCCTTTTGTTGTGTAGTTACATAGTTTCTCAAATATCCTTCTGCCCATTTATTCACAATCTCTGTTTGCCCATCTATTTGTAGATGATAACTAGTGCTAGGTGTAAGATCTGTACCACACAACCTAAATAAATCTTGCCAAAAAATACTCATAAACTTACTATCCCGGTTGCTGACAATGAATCTGGGAAGCCCATGTAACTTGAATATCTCTTTAAAGAAAAGATCTGCCACCTATGCTGCTGTGTAAGTGGACAGAATAGCAAAGAAGTGAGAAAACTTCGTCAAGTAGTCCACCACCACATAGATGCAATCCCTTCCCTGCACTCGTGGTAAATCAGTGATGAAGTCCATCGAAATACTTTCCCATTTCCTATCAGGAATGGACAAGGGCTGTAATAAACCTGCAGGAAATGTGTGCTCTCCCTTATTCTGTTGACAAACCACACACTCCCTGACATACCTCTGAACATCATCCTTGAGCCCTTTCCATGAAAACTGCTCTTGGATCTGCCTGTAGGTCTTGAAGACCCCCGGATGTCTAGCTGTGGGTGCATCATGAAATGCCTTCAGTATCGCCTCTCTCAAATGTGATGATGGAATCAAATAAACCCTTTCTTGAACTCTGATGAATCCATCTATCACCTCATAGCGATCATCCTGTATGGTACCTGAAATCAATCCAGAAGCCCAAGCATCTCTGACATAATCTGCTATAATCCGATCTCTCCAATCTCCTGAAATCTCTGCCAGAGCACATAAGTGAGGTCTCCGAGATAAGGCATCAGCCACCACATTTTTCTTACCTTTGACATACTCTATGTCAAAGTCATAAGCTTGCAATTTAGTCACCCCTTTTTGTTTCCGGTCATTAAGATCACGCTGGCTCATGAAGTATTTAATACTGTTGTGATCAGTCTTGATCACAAAACATCCACCTACCAAATATGATCAAAATTTGGCCAATGCATGCATTATGGCCAACATCTCCCAGTCATTGATAGAATAACTTTTCTCAACTCCTCGGAGCTTCCTACGCTTGAATGCAATGGGATGCTTCTCCTGCATCAATACTGTACAATCCCATCACCTAATGCATCACAATGAAGCTCAAAAGGCTTCGTGAAATCTAATAGAGCTAGAACTGGACATGAAGACATTACCTGCTTGAAATGCTCAAAACACCTCTGTGTTGCCCCTGTCCACATGAAGGCTCCTTTCCTGGTAAGATCTGTCAAGGGTGTAGCAATCTGTGAAAATCCCTTAACAAACCTCCTATAAAAGCCACATAAACCAAAGAATCCCTTAAGTTGTGTCAGGTTTTTGGGAGTAGGCCACTCTATAATAGCTCTAATCTTTTTGGGATCAACCCGAACGCCATCTGCACTAATGATATGCCCCAGGTAAAGGAGCTTAGTCATGCCAAACTCACATTTAGATTCCTTGGCATACAATGACTCTCTCTCTAGAATAGATAACACCTCCTCCAGATGATGTAAGTGCTCCTCCCAGGTCTTACTGAAGTCCAAGATGTCATGAAAGAAGATCAAGACAAATCTCCTCAACTGCTTCCTGAATACCTGGTTCATACAACTTTGAAATGTAGTAGGTGCATTGGTTAGACCAAATGGCATAACCATGAACTCAAAGTGGCCATAGTGACATCGGAAGGCTATTTTCTCAATGTCCTTTGCTCTCATCCTGATCTAATGGTATTCAGATCGCAAATCAGTTTTGGTGAAGAAGCATGCCCCATGCAACTCATCAATCAGCTCATCAATCCTAGGAATGGGATACCTATTTTTAATTGTTTTCTTATTCAGTTCCCTGTAATCGATGCACATGCGCATCATCCCATCCTTCTTCTTTACCAATACTACTGCTGAAGGAAAGGGGCTCTTACTGGGCCTGATATGCCCCATCTCCAACAAATCCTTAATCGCCTTCTCTATCTCATCCTTGTGTTTCTTAGGATGACAATAGGGAGTAATAATAACTGGTTTGGCTCCCTCCTCGAGCTCAATAACATGTTCCATCCCTCTGTCAGGAGGAACCCCATGAGGAATATCGCTAAATACTTTAGCATGTCTATCAAGTATCTTCTGGACATCTAGTGGATGACTCTTTTCTTGTGGCTCTGGTGAAGTTGGCATAATGTGGCACTTTGCCGCCTACTCTATGTCATCATGATGAAAAAGTCTTTGCATTCTCCTCAAGGACACTACTCTACAACCTCCATCTGAAAGCCCTCTAAGTACCATAGTTCTGCCCTCATGCTGGAATCTCATCTCCAATTTTGCTAGATTGAGAGTCAACTCAACTAGTGAAGCCATCCATGTCATGCTGAGGATGACATCATAATCTCCCATGTCCACAACATAGAACTCATCCTCCAACTCATAGCCATCTCCAAACCTGATGCAAAGATTAGATATCTTTCGAGTGCATAATAACTTATCACCGTTACCCACCATGACTCTAAACCCATCATGCTCCTCTGTCTGTAACCCTCTCCTAGCTACCAACTATGCATCTATGAAGTTATGTGTAGCTCCAGTGTCAATAAGAGATATCACTTTCTACCCCTGGATAGTACCCCTAACCTTAAATGTGATTGCCTTTTGGGCCCCTGTCAAGCGTGCCAACGATCTATCATCCTTAGGAATGTTTCTCTCCTCTATAGTGTTACCCTCATCTGAATCAGAGTGTTGATCCTCCCCTTCTGACTCTGACTCTTCTGCTGAAAAATACTCCATTTGATTTGCCTTAGCCTTGAGAGAACATTTATGAGATAAGTCCCAAGGCTCTCTACAATGGAAGCACAGCTTCTTCTTTCGAAGTTCATTCAAGGTTTCATTGTCTAGTCCTTTTGATCCTTCTTTGGGTTTGTTATACTTTTTCTGAAACAATTTTTTATCTTTGTCCTAGCAGTAGGAAGAATCTGTTGAATGGTTTTTTCCTTTGTATACCGAAGGGGCTAAATCTCGTGCCTTTTTAGTTGCTTTAGCTAACATGAGTGGATCATGTCCCTTCACCCAACCTCGTAATGGATCAGCAAGACCATCACAAAATAACACCACCAATCTCCTAGGAGAGATATCAGTAACAAGTACAAACAAGCACTAAAACTCGGCAATGTAAGCATCCACAGAACTTGACTATTTTAACTGTGCTAGCTCCTTGAAATGTAACTCGAGATCCTTAGTGTCAAATCTCCCAATCAATGTTTCGATGAATTCCTCATAGGATGTAATCTGATTATGCCCCAACGTCACCATGCCATGATGCCACCATACATGTGCAATGACATCCAAGTGCATAGCTACATACTTGATAGCCTCCTCCTCAAGCATAGGATTTAGCTGCAAGTATGTATCTACCTTCTGCACCCAAGCTCGTGCAGTCATCTTCCCTGAAGCATCATAATAAGGTAAAGAAAGTTTTCCAACTTTCTTCCTCAGCTCAAAGTTTTGATTCCTCCCTCCTGCTTTAGGCATGTGTCTCATCCTCAAGTCCATATAATCTCTAAAAGAAATATCCGCCTAAAACTCTGGTCCACTAGCCTCCCAGTCCCTCCTAAATTGATCCTATAACTCGGTAATCTGCGGTTCATTTACTGGTTGAACCGGATCTCTGGGTGCAAAAGTGGGTAGAAGAGGTCTAGAGCTCGCAGTCCGTGTTGGGCGTGCAACGTGTCTAAAGTTATCAGCCTCATTCCCATTGTTTTCGTGTCCATTATTACCATTAATGTTGCCTTAGCCTTCATGGTTATTGTTTCCCTCGTTGTTATTGTTTCTATTGTTGGCATCACCTAGATTAATATTGACACCCATCTAGCTAGCCATAAGCTGCAACATCATGCCCATTCGCCTATTCTGCTCCTGCTGCATACACTGCCCCTGCTCTAATGTATCCAGTAACTGTCGGAAGAGTACCTCCCCCTGATCTGGACCAGCATTTTTGCCTCTGCCTAATCCTGTATTCTTGTCATCTTGATCACCCATATTATTGTCCTAATCACAGAATATCTCCTCTGTGTTTGTATGGATGGATTCAATGTCCCCCTACACGGATGTACTAGACTGTTTCCTTTGCAAGTCTGAAATCCTATTTTTTCTTGCTCTGGTATCACGAAAATTATAAGACCCCTGTCGCATGCTCAAACATAAATGCTTAGCCTATTTTTTTATTTTATTTATGATTTAAGTGTTTTGACATTTCGTCAAACACTTTTTCCCTCTATCTGGCTGTTCCAAATTCCCTATAAGACCTCCATAGGATGGTAGGACTTATAGCTTTGATACCACTGTAATGGGCACCCTTGGATGTCCCAAAAAAACTAAACCAAATTGCTGAAAGGAATTATGTGAAACAGTTTGCATTCAACTTCTTAAAACCCCTTATAACTCTGGAAATCAAACGTTTATTTGTTTGTTGTGTTTTGTGCATGGAATTGGTATCATACAACATAAACAAGAAAGAAACTACAATAATATGCACTGTGGAAATGAACTACTGCTAATAAAATGTTATTTTCAGAATTCATAAAACTGAATACATGGCAAATTTATCAACTCACTAATTACTTCAGCAATATTGTCATAATACTCCAGCCCATGCTTACGAACTTTCTGCTACAATACTTTCTCCTCCAATCAGTCCACTACCTTCATAATACCATTCCCTCCAAGTGGCATAAGTGTCGGACAAGTAGTGAAGAAGATATGAGCAAAATACCAAATCTGCCTGTAGCCGAAAATGCAACTAAACTGCTTGATAATGAAGCCAATAAGAAAGAATTCCAAAGGCCATACCCCAAGGGAATGACATCTAGAATGTTACAAGAGAGGATAGACGTCCTCAAATGCCAAGAACAGAGCTGCAACTCACACACCAATTTCTTCTCATATTCAACCTATCTAATGAAGCCACAAATGTTTCCTTTTATTCTATTCCCATGGGTCTGCTCAGCTCATATGGGCAATGTGGGATAAAAAATGTGTAATATAAAACATATATTAAAATACCCCTTATGTCTCCCTTGGGTACACATCACCTTAAAATAAATATTAAAGTAACACTTTAATATTTTACAATTAAATTAGACGTTACTTTAATAAAACTTCAAGCATTAAAATGTATTAGCAATCGGACTCCAAATAATGCGAGTGATAGCTCATTGGAAAGCTCTCACCGAGGAGTATTGAATCCAATCACCAAAATTGACCTGCACTGTGTCCTGCCGACTTACTAAAAATAGTAAGTATGCCTGAAACTGAGTAATCAATTTCATTTTGGCTCAAACTAGAAATGACTAGGCCAAAACACTCCAAGATCCCATTAAACCCTTCGTTAGCCCTTGAAACCATGTAGAAATAGGCTAACACACACACACTTGGTCAACTGCTAAAATGGGGACATTACAGTTTGAGAAAAGATTATGTTGACACAAGAAAAATTGGGAAGATAACAAAGTCTTTTTTCTGGGTACTTTTAATGTTCTATTATTTCACATTTTTAGAGGCCTTCGAGGCATTCTTGCTCTTCGGTAATGTGAATAAGGTGTATCCATGTTTAAAAATTCCACCATTGAATGCACAACATTTAAAGATCTTTCCCAAAAAAATATGATGATTCATTATTTTGAGCTACAAGTAGAAATTTATGAACCCTCAAGTAGACATAATATTCAGTATAGATTTTGGTGGTATTTGTAGCTTTTAGAGTTTATTTTATAATCAATTAGCTTGTGGAATTTTCATTTTCATTTCCAAGGGATATTGGTGACCATTGGGATCTATCAAACTTGTATAAACTCTTTTTTGATTTGAATGGATCACTTTTTGGGTTGCATAAATTTATTTTTGCATTTAAATTGTTTTAAACTAAATCAAAGTAACACAGGTTCTACACTAGGTATTGTAATCTGAATTATTAGTTCAAATGAAATTGAGAATAATGACTATCCCTTCTTTCATCAATATTATGTTTTCCATTAAGTTTTGAAGAAGAGTCAGTCAAGCATGAGCCTTTTTCCCAAATTTAACATTCTCTTTTACATCACCATATCTATATCACTTCAAATGCCTAGTTCAATTTTATGCACATTAAATGTGCTTTGTCACTCTATTAGATCTCAGATAGAAGATCTCTCTAGCCAACAAGTCATATGTCTCAGTCATTCTTCTATAAAGGAAATCAGTTTTATAAAATTATTTTATACCATAGTCAAATGTCAGTATCTCACTCTTAACTTCCATCTAAACCTAATCATTTATAACTTTAATGTGAATTCTTGATAAATAAAACATCATCCCACCTAATGAAGTGGTGTCTCTTTGAAGAATTTACCCGTATTTGTTTGAAATTTCATCAACTGGAATGAAAATATAGGCTCCTTTCATTAAGATTAATAATCAAATCACAACCTCATTTATGTTCAGCAATCTTGCTTAATATTGATGAGAATAATGAAATTAAAAATCTAGGAAAAGAAATTTCTAGGTTGTTCATAATAAAAGACAATGAGCTCATATGTATTCCTTATAGTGACCTGCTTGAACCAAAAATGATTATTTTCCAAATTTGTGATCATTTAACTATCTAGTTCAAATGGAAATGTCATTCTCACGATAATCAATTATATTATTGATTGGAAAGTCTTGACTGTGTTTGGAGGCTAGTGTACTACAACATTGGGATTCATTTGATAAAACTTCTTTGTACCTACATCTAAATACAATTGTAGTGCATCTCGATTTTCCATGTGAAAGTATGATATGTTTATGCCCATGGAAAAGGGGATTTACATATTTTTCTTACAGTAATTTTCCCTTATAAGAATTTTATTTCGATTTATCAAATCCTCTACAAATTTCCACATGAAGGATATCACGCAACCTATCTAACATGATCAGTTTTCTAATGTTGATTCTGGATGTGTAATCATTATCTTCCATGCAATTGTTGGAAATTAATGTTGAGTGCCTACAGGTTGTCCTCGAGCCTCATGCCCATCTACCCTGTCAATTTGTTTTCCACAGGCATCCATTCATGGCAAGCATTTGTTTTGGTAGGTATTTTTGAATTTTTGAATGCTGAGAGGGAAAATTTTGAAGACAAAAGGAATACGTCTCTCTCATTTTTTTATCCAGATAGACAGAGAGCCAGATAGAGTTAGAAGATCAGCAGATCAGTCATTGGAAGAAAAAGAAGGAAGTTTGTTTTGTTTTGTGCCTGCAGTTGTACGTGATTGATTGCTAGTTACCTTATAAGTTTGTTATTGTTTGGTTCATCCTGTTGAAGTAGTGATTGCTCCAGGCATTCATGTATGTAGCCATTAGAGTTGCAAGTTATTAAAGTTGTTTGAAATATTATCAATTTAGGGTTATTTTAGGGTTTTTTGATTGAAGCCAAATGCTCCCAAATTTTGTATTAGTTTAATAAAAAATTTAATAGAAAGCAAGAAAGCATACTTGAATCTATTGATCTTCCCTTGTATGTTGCATTTGAGAAATTTTTTTGAAAGCTTAAAGCTTTGGCTCTTTGGTTTTAATGGTAAATGCATTCATATTGGAATTTTTTAAGTTATAAACTTTAGTTGGAGCCGAGCATACTTGGCATCTATTGCTGTCGACCTATCAAGTGTCAAGCTCCTCTTTGTGCTAAGTTCACTTGGCACCTATTCCCTATCACTTGGCACCATCAAGTGCCGAGCAACCTACTACTCGGCATCATCAAGTGTCGAGTAAAATTGACACTCGGCACCTTCATGTGCCGAGCAAATTTTAAGTGTCGAGCAAAGATTTTTAAGTTTAGGGTTGTGAGTTTAAGTTTGATTTTAATTTATATTTCTCACATGGTATCAGAGCTTTGAGGCCCCACATCCATAGTGAGTTAAGGAATTTGTTTTTCTTGGGATATTTGACATGGCAGGAGATGCGGGAAAGATATGGCAGTAGCCACCATCCTTTAATGGACAGAATTATGATACACGGGAAAAGAAGATGAAGACCATAATGGTTGCAAATGATTTGTGGAAGCTTGTGGTCGATGGATTCAATGATGTGACTGATCCAACTTAGTATGTTGCCCTCACAAATGCACAAAATACTCATTTGAAAGAGTCAAGGAGGAAACATGCAAAGGCATTAAGTCTTATTGAAGCAGCAATGACAGAAACAATTTTTCCAAAGATTGTAGCAGCAAATTATGCAAAGGAAGCATGGGATATCCTTGAGACAAACTTCAAGGGAACTGATAAAGTTTGTACAGTAAAGCTACAGAATATAAGGAGGGAATTTGAGAACCTTCAAATGAAGGAGAATGAATCAGTTGCAGACTTCAATTCAAGGAGCTTCAATGTGATTAACCAACTGAAGTCAAATGGAGAAGACTATCAAGAGTAGAGGATAGTGGAAAAGATATTGAGGAGTTTACCTCATAAATACGACCATTTGGTCATGACCATAGAAGAAGAAAAAGACCGCACTATTTTGACAATGGATGAGTTGATGGGTTCTCTTCAAACCCATCAGCATAGGATCAATAGATCTGCTTCTTCTACTTTCCAAGAGCATGCATTCAAGACTCAAACAAATCCAAGAGGAAGGGGGAGAGGAAGATATGGCTCAGGCAAAAACTCTAGAGGTAGAGGCCGAGGAAATGGAGGACAAAGAAATGCTGCAGCAAAACGCTCATGAAGAGCAGATGGAGCAAGTAGCTCACAAAATACTTCAAGAGGAGGTAAGAAAAACTACAACTCAAATAAGAGTAATGTAGAATGCTACTATTGTCATAAATATGGGCATTATGCAAATGAATGTTGGAAGAATAAGAATGATCAGTTAGGAGAAGAAAATGTGGCTGATGTGAACATGAGAAGTGGACCCAATGCTGCTGCCTTCATCATGTGTAATGTTGGTGAAGAAGGAAACCCTGAGGTTTGGTACCTCGACAGTGGATGTAGCAACCACATGAGTGGTAATGAAACCTTGTTTTCATTCATTGACAAGAGTTTCAAATCAGAAATTAAGATGGGTAACAATGGAACCCTACCAGTTGTGGGCAAAGGATCTATTATGGTCCACACCAAGAAAGGTGAGAAAAGGGAAATACAAAATGTGTATTTCACCCCTGGTATGAAGCACAATTTGATGAGCATTGGTTAGCTCATTCAAAATGGATACAAAGTGCTGATGGGGAATGACATGTGTGTCATGCATGAAAAGGATGGGAGCAAGAACTTACTTGCAGCAGTTCAAATGACAAAGAATAGAATGTTTCCCATAAGAATTGAGACATGTTTCTCATCTCAAGTTTATGATGCACCTCAAACACAATTAGCTCTAAGGAGTGTGATTGAAGACCCTTCACGGTTGTGGCATCTCAGGTATGGTCATCTTGGCTATGTTGGTTTAAATTTATTGTCAAATAAAAGAATGGTAGAAGGTTTGCCATATATAGAAAATTCATGTGACAAGTGTGAGACTTGTATTTTGGGTAAGCAACATAGGCTTCCTTTTAATTCTGAAAATTCTAGGAGGGCTAGATATCCATTAGAGTTAGTGCATACCGACCAAGTCGGTCCTATGCAAGTTACTTCCATTTGGGGGAGTACTTATTTCATGACATTCATTGATGATTTCAGTCATAAGACATGGGTGTATTTCTTAAAGAATAAATCTGAAGCATTTGATAAATTTATAGAATTTAAAGCCCAGGCTAAAAGAGAATGTGGACACTATATCAAGGTCCTTAGATCAGATAGAGGAGGGGAGTATTCCTCTAATTCTTTTGTAAATTTTTGTAAGAAATATGACATAAAGAAAGAGCTCATAGCCAACTATACACCACAACAGAATGGAGTGGCTGAAAGAAAGAACAGGACCATTGTTGAAATGGCAAGGAGCATGATGAAAGAGAAAGGTCTCCCAACTAAATTTTGGGGAGAGGCTATGGCAACAATAGTTTATCTAATTAATAGGTGTCCTACAAAGGCAGTCCATGACAGAATTTTAATGGAAGCATGGTCAGGAAGAAGATGGACAGTTGAACACTTAAGGGTGTTTGGATGTGTTGCATATGCACATGTGCCTAAAGAGCAAAGGCAAAAGTTGAATGAAAAAAGTGTGAAATGTATTTTCATAGGGTACAACCCAGAATCAAAGACATATAGATTGTATGATCGATTGAACAACAAGATGATGCTTTCAAGAGATGTGGAATTTTTTGAAAATCAGTCTTGGTATGGAAAAATTGATGAGTCACCAAGCACTTCAAGTAAAGTGCCAATTATGAATGAAGAAGATGCTAATGAACAACAAGAAGGAGTAAGTAGAAGAAAAGGCAAGCAGATTCAGACATTGCCGAGCTCCTCTAGGCATGATTGAGTGTCAATGTCAAGTACCAGTGAAGACTGAGCTTGTCGGCAAAACAGTAGCAATGAAGATTCTAATCCCACACTCTCCTCCCTATTACCAAGAAAGACCAAGAGTCTTAGGGAGATATACCAAGATGACAGGTATGAAGATTATGATGAGAGTGTTAATTTTACATTATTTTCTCATAGTGATCCAGTATATTTTGAGGAAGCTATTAAGGAGAAGAAATGGTGTAATGCCATAGATGAGGAAATAGATGCTATAGAAAGAAATAAGACATGGGAGCTAACTGAATTGCCTCCCAAAAAGCATGTGATTGGAGTGAAATGGGTCTACAAGACTAAATGCAATGCTGAAGGCAAGATTGATAGGCATAAGGTAAGGCTGGTAGTCAAGGGCTACAAACAATAGTATGGAAGACATTATGATGAGACTTATGCCCCGGTTGCAAGAATGGAAATCGTGCATGTTGTCATAGCAATTGCAGCTCAACACAAGTGGAATGTATTTCAAATGGATGTGAAGTCTGCCTTCCTTAATGGTGTATTGAAAGAAGAAGTGTATGTGGAGCAGCCACCTGGTTGTAAAGTTGCAAGTGAAGAGAATAAAGTATATAGGTTCAAGAGAGCTCTTTATGGGCTCAAGCAAGCTCCAAGGGCATGGTATAGTAGGATTGACTCATATTTGATGAGCAATGGCTTTAGCAAAAGAAATGGTGAGCCCACTCTTTATATCAAGGCAGCAGATGGTAATGTATTAATTGTTGTCTTGTATGTAGATGATTTAATTTTTACTGGTTGACAAGGCTCTAATTGGTGAATTCAAAGAGGCCATGAAAAGTGAATTTGAAATGATAGACCTAGGTTTTTGGAAATACTTTGTAGGCATAGAAGTAAAACAAATACATAATGGCATCTTCATCTCTCAAGAAAAGTATGCAAGGTAGATGTTGGAGAGATTTAAAATGCAGAATAGTAAGGTAGCCCCCACACCAATAGCATTATGTCTAAAATTGAGCAAAGAAGACATTAGCAAGAGAGTGGATCCACATTATACAAGAGTATGGTTGGAAGTTTAATGTATTTGACTGCAACTCGGCCAGACCTAATGCATGCAGTAAGTTTAATTTTCAGATTTATGGAAACACCAAAGGATTTCCATTGGCAAGCGGGAAAAAGGATTCTAAGGTATGTGAAAGGTACCAAGGGATTTGGGATTTTGTATACTGCAAATGATGATTTCAAGTTGGTTGGTTACATAGATAGTGATTGGGCTGGAAGTTTAGATGATAGGAAGAGCACTTCTCGATACATGTTTCATATGGGATCAGGTACAATTTCATGGGCATCCAAGAAGCAACCTATTGTTGCTCAATCTATAGCAGAGGCTGAATACATAGCAGCAAATGTAGCAACATGTCAAGCAATTTGGCTAAGAACGATCTTGATAGATTTGAATGAAAGGCAAGAGGATGGAACCACAATTTATTGTGACAACATCTCATCAATTGCATTGTCCAAGAATCTAGTCTTCCATGAGAGAAGCAAGCATATTGAGATCAGATATCACTTTATCAGAGAGCTGGTGGAAAATGGGGATATCAAGATAGAATTTTGCAGGTCTGAGCAGTAGCTAGCAGACATCTTTACCAAGCCATTAGGCATTGAAACTTTTGTGCACCTAAGATAGAGTCTTGGTGTAGTTGATTTGGATTAGCAGTGACCCTTGTTTGTGGGTCTCAGGACAAAGGGGGAGTGTTAGAAATTAATGTTGAGTGCCTGCAGGTTGTCCTCGAGCCCCATGCCCATCTACCCTATCACTTTGTTTCCCGCAGACATCCATTCATGGGAAGCATTTATTGTAGTAGGTGTTTTTGAATTTTTGAACGTTGAGAGGGAAAATTTTGAAGACAAAAGGAATACCTCTCTCTCATTTTTTTATCCAGACAGATAGAGAGCCAGATAGAGTTAGAAGATTAGTAGATCAATCGTTGGAAGAAGAAGAAGGAAGTTTGTTTTGTTTCGTGCCTGTAGTTGCACATAATTGATTGATGGTTACCTTGTAAGTTTTTTATTATTTGATTCATCCTATTGAAGTAGTGATTGCTCCAAGCATTCATGTATGCAGCCATTAGAGCTACAAGTTATTAAAGTTGTTTGAAATATTATCAATTTAGGGTTATTTTAGGGTCTTCTGGTTGAAGCCAAATGCTCCCAGATTTTGCATTAGTTTAATGAATGATTGAATAGAAAGCAAACAAGCATACTTGAATCTATTGATCCTCCCTTGTATGTTGCATTTGAGAAATTTGTTTGAAAGCTTAAAGCTTTGGCTCTTTGGTTTTAATGGTGAATGCATTCACGTTGGAATTTTCTAAGTTATAAACTTTAGTTGGAGCTGAGCATACTCGGCATCTATTGCTACCGACTTATCAAGTTCCAAGCTCCTCTTTGTGCCGAGTTCACTTGACACCTTTTGCCTATCACTCGGCACCATCAAGTGCCGAGCAACTTGCTACTCGGCATCATCAAGTGCCGAGTAAAACTGGCACTCGGCAGCTTCATGTGCCGAGCAACTTTTAAGTGCCGAGAAAAGATTTTTAGGTTTAGGGTTGTGAGTTTAAGTTTGATTTTAATTGATATTTCTCACAGCAATACCTATGACAAAATTTTAGGAAGAGAGAACCCATTATATAACTCATTTAACGTGCCAATAACATCTTCGGTGTACATCATGGTGAAGTTTGAGACTACCAACTCTTTCCATGATGTTGTGTCTCTTTTAATAACATCAAGTTCCATGAGACCAAATACTTCATTATTATGTTGTTTCTTTCTCCACATTTGATATATATTGATATTGTACTAAGTTGGGAAGAAGTCTCTCGATAACTTTCAATTTTTGTTTATGGCATATACATATTTGATTAACTATATTTCAGATATGGTTACAAATTTATGCATGCATGTTTTTTTACCATGACATCCCCATGTCAGATATCATTATTTGACTCTATTGGCATATCCACATTCATCATTCTGTGGAATACCTATCACATTTCATAGTTATTCCATCAAGTAGTTCGTAGGTACCTTATTACCATTTCAATGTTGAACAGCAACACTCTATCATACAACTCACATGTGATGTCATACATACTAACTTCCTATTCAGCTGCTATAATCACCTTTGCCTAATTTGGTGCATTTAAGTAATACAAACTTTATCCTTAAATCCAATGCAAGTCCTCTATGGCAGAGGGATCGTTTCAAGCAGTCTTATGGTCAGCATAGTTTGTGCTAAGAACTTATCAATTCAGTTTTGTTCATGAAGTTTGCTTCAGGAATCTAGTGTAGAAGATTTGTTTGTGTCGACATATATGCTTCACTTGATCCATGAAAATACATGCATTTTGTGCATCCCCATGCATTTCTAGTTCTTGCAATCTTTAATGACTGCTACTTAGTTTAGTCTGATTGTAAATATGCATTGTATATTTCTCCTGTGCTCCTTTCCGAACCACATCCCCTGAGTATATGTTAATAAATGGTGTTTACATAAAATATCCTCATAGAGACTGCACAACTTATTTATGATAGTCGTTGTTTTTAACAATCTTATGCTTGGCATAGTTACTATTCAACGCTTATTAACTCACTCCTCACATTCCATGATATGCATTCTTCCAAACACTTGTAGCAAAACCTTCAACTTATTCAATTTATTACGTGATTATGCACCTACCTGAAACTTCCTCACACTAAGAGGTGGCTAAGGCATAGAAAGAGAGAGGTACGATAATGGAGAATGTCGTAGGTATCTTCATCAAAACACTGTCTTGAGGAAACTAATGCCATGTTATTACTTCTAAATTCATTATGCACTTTAGTTGAGTACAGACCAAGAGGAAAACATTGGCCATCGGTTTAAATTTACTTGTAATTTTTCCAACCACATAATATACACATTTTATAATCATGCAATCCATGAGATAACATGGATTTGACTAGCAGATTTCATCAGATTTGAGATTCCTATTTCTTCAAGGCACTTTGTAAAATTAACTGCACGCCATTCCACAAAGTAAATCATTCATTGATGATGTAATATTTAACATCTCTATGCAGCATTTAATCATTACATCTGAGTATATCATTGAGGCTCCTACAGTTGATTGAGATGTCCTTCCTTTCCGTAATTTGGCATTGGAAGAGAGGTTAACCGAAATAATATATGAATTGGATTTCAAAGAAAAGCCTCTACAAATTTTTGCGTTTCGCTGTGAGCTCAAAGAGTAACTAACTTTATTTGAAGTTTCTTAACCTCTTTCTCTCACTTTAATGAAGAAAGTTTAGTACTTTTCCTTAAAAAAAAAATTTACGATTTCCTTTTTTTTTCTTTTTTTTTTCTTGAGATTAAATTTCAGTGATCAAAATACATTTTTTATTGTTTTCTTAACCTTCCTTTTTTGTAAGAGGTTAAAACTTAGAATGCAGTTACATGTTTTGAGCATATTTATTAAGCTATTAGTGATTAAAGATTAATATTTTGATTGAAAACATGTATTTTTAAGGCTTTCATTAACTTGGCATAACTTTTGACTTGATGATAAGTGCTACCGAAGAGCTAGAGATGAATAAGAGGCATTAGTGTTGGAAGTCTTATTGGAAAGTAAGGTAATGAAAGGGCAGGGTGGTGAATTAGGATCTATAAAAAATTTAACTCCAACAAATAACAAGTCAAGTGCATTCACCATTCACCCATCTCATACCTTGGCTGCACAACAATAAAATGTAAAATTTAAATAGATCTAAATATGCATCACATCCATCAAAATATTAACACATAAACCCTCCAAGGTGTAGGTAAAATTGGGGTGGGGATGACACCGACAAATCTTCACTACTACAACAATAAATTATGCCTCTTAACACTATAATGTTTGATCACTTCTAGTGATCTACTGTGTAAGGGGTCTTTCCTATTAGAAGCTTACAAGACTTATTTAGTCTACCTTGAGTAAAAGATACAAACTTACAACTAAGCAGTTCATTTATAGATTTACCCCAATCCACTTGTTAGAATGTCTTTGTATTTGATCCCACTAGATTGCATGTAATGGACACCCAGGAATGCCCAAAAGCTGAACCAAGCCTGAAATTATATTAATGTTGAGAATGTTGCAATCAATTACAATAAGATGTATTCCAAAGGCCAAACCCTAAGGGAATGATGTCTAAAATGTTACAATAGAGAATGAACATCCTCTATTGCCCAAAAAGGAGTGTGATTCACACATCCAAGCTCTCATCAAATGCAAGTCATAATCATCTAATGATCAGCAATATGACTTTCACCCCTATTTATCCTTTTTTTCATTTTTCTAGAAAGAACTTAAACATCAATTAATTGCAAGAGCTAGAAGCTTCTCCTTCCAATAATTAATACATAACCTAGAAATTCCTCCCTGGCAATAATTAATTAAATCACAAGAGGCTTTCGTGCTTTCAATAATTAATACATACCCTAGAAGCTACTCCCTTGTAATTAATAATTAAATTAATTAAATACAAAGTCACCTTTTAATTTTAATTGAATGACTTTATAAGAAATTAATTTAATTTCTTTTTATCCTCCACTTGATGCAGGAGCATCTAGATGTATAAGGGCAATCCTATGTCACCCAAAAAAAAATGTACTTAGACTTACTTTCTATTTAATGTGTTTACATTTTTGGATACCCATTTGGGTCAAATAAAGGTTCCAACTCTTATAGTTCCACTATTAGTGTTCTAGGATAGAGTATTTGAACACCTTGGGATACGTGTAAATGCCAAAAAAAGGAGTATGTAATTGAGCCATCATTTTGGTGAACTAGGAGGTGTAAATTGGCTAGATGAATGTAATTGTAATTTAGAGTATTCCAAAAAAAGAATCAGGTCAAAAGGCCCCACGGTTTGAAAGTTATCGCAATTTTTCGAGTTTTGGAGACCTCCTAAGAATGCTTCAAAGTTAGATTAGGGGCATTAAATGACATCAAAAAGGGTGGAAAATGGGATATGAGTGAAGTTGGTCCATAGGGCTATAAAGCACTTCGAGAGCTTTTCGAAAATGTAAACGGTTCATTAATCGGAGCTACGGTTCAAAAGTTATGCCTCCCGGAAGTTCAATTACCATTTTTGGATTCTTCTAGACTTGCATCGACTTCTAACGAAGTTTCTGGAGCCTTCTATTTGGTTGGTGGATGCCTACTAGCACTTTGTAGAATGTATTCCTAGTCCTTAACCCTTTGAGGTCTATTTAAAGACATTTCTGGTATTGTAAAAGGCAGTTCAGAGTGGAGTTTGAGAGGAGGTACTAAAAGGAGAAATTATCTGCAGATTTATGTTATTGTAAGCTCTTAGGGCATGTTTTGAAGTCTATTTTCTTTGTACTGAATGTATTAGCTTATTTTAACAGTAAACACAATTTCCCTTTTCCTGTTGTGTCCATTCTCTGCGTGGGTTGTGTCCCCATCAAGTGGTATCAGAGCAAGTTTTTCTGAGTGTGTAGATAGAGCGCCGACTGTGAGGCAGTTTGCACCAGGACTGTGTGGTTGTGGGTTTGAGTTAAGAAGTTTGCAAAGACCAAACTAAAAGGCCATGCCAAAATCTGGTGGCAAGAGGTTCAATTGGAAAGAAACAGAAGAGGAAAGGAGAAGATCACAAGGTGGGATCGCATGGTGGAAAAATTGAAGAAGCAGTTCATTCCTATGGACTACGAGCTCGATTTGTTTAAGAAGATGCATGGGCTAAATCAAGTAAGAAGATCAGTCCAAGAATACACAGAGGAGTTTTATTGACTTTTGATTAGAGCAGGGCATGCAGAAGCAAATAAGGAGAAGGTTGCTCAATATATTAGTGGATTGCGACCTAGCATCTAGGAGGAATTAAGTCTGGTAAAAATGACCAACATTGAAGAGGCATACTAGTTTGCTCTATGAGTTGAAAAGAAGTTGAATAAGAGGTTTGAAGGGAGACAAAGAGGGCATGGTCAACGAGGAAGGGGAAGTGGTAGGTCATCTAAAGGTTGAAATGAAACCCAAAAGAAAAATGAAGATGTGGGTACTAGCAGGAATCAGAGGAATGAGGGTTTCAACTGCTCCCATGATCTAGACTTTGGAAATTAGAGAGGAAGAGGTAGAGGACATGGACAAGGAAGATGAGGCTTTCATGGTACCTATTTCCATTGCAATGAAGAAGGTCATCATGCCTTTGAATGCCCTCAATGACAAGGAAGGATAGATAGGAGAGCTGAGGGTCAAGCTAGGGTTGCTCATGTAGATAAGGATGCATAGTCATCACATTCAGAGGATACAGAAAGAGGAGAGACCTTGGTAGATGAAAGGGTCTTATTAAGTGGTGAGATTGAACCAGGACAAAGGAGGAGTTTGTTTCATACCAGGTGCAAATGTGAGGAAAAATGTTGTGATGTGATCATTGATTGTGGTAGCACTGAAAACTTGGTGTCAGAGGAGATGGTCTCTAAGCTGAAGCTCAAGAGGGAGAAACATCCCTAGCCCTATCGGATTGCTTGGGTAAAAGATGATCATAAGGTCCTGGTAAGTGAACAATGTTTAGTGAAATTCAAAATTGGGAGTTACCATTATGAAGTTCTCTGTGATGTTATTCCGATGGATGTTTGTCATCTATTGTTGGGTAGACCATGGTAGTTTGATAGACATGCAGTACATGATGGTCATGCAAACACATACTCTCTAACAAAGGATGGAGTTCGTCACAAACTGAAGCCCATGAAAAGGAAGGTGAAAAGGTATGTAGCAGTGCTAGGATTTGTTTTGTTGATGGAAGGAAGTTTTTAGATGGAATGAAACATCAGCGTATATGCTATGCTTTGATTCCTAGGAAAGATAAAGAAGGTACTAGTGAAATACCACTTGAAGTTTTAAATTTACTAGGTGAATTTGGAGATATTATCTCTGATAATGTTCCAGAAGGATTGCCACCAGTAAGGAAAATCAGTAACCAGATAGATCTAATTCCAGGAGCAAATTTTCCTAACAAGGCTGCTCACAGGATGACTCTTACTGAAACAGAGGAGCTAAATAGATAGGTTTAGGAGCTGTTAAGGAAGGGCTTGATTCGGGAGAGCCTAAGTCCATGTGTAGTACCAGTAGTACTCGCACCAAAGAAGGATGGAGAGTGGAGGATGTGTACAGATTATCAAGCTATAACTAGGATAACCATCAAGTACCGATTTCCTTTGCCAAGAATGGATGATCTTATGGACTGCTTGAGTGGAGCTCAGTACTTCACAAAGATAGATCTCAAGAGTGGTTATCACCAGATATGGATACGAGAAGGAGATGAGTGGAAAACAACCTTCAAGACCAAGGAGGGTCTTTATGAGTGGTTAGTCATGCCCTTTGGATTGACAAACACCCCAAGCACCTTCATGCGACTTATGAATGAGGTACTTAAGAAGTTCTTAGGAAAATTTGTTATTTTCTATTTGGATGATATTTTACTTTTTAAAAAGACTTTGGAAGAACATTTATTGCATATTCGTAGCATCCTTGAAAGGTTAAGGGAAGAGAAATTGTTAATTAATTTGAAGAAGTGTATCTTTGCAAAAAGGGAGTTAGTCTATTTGGGGTTTGTTATATCACCTGAAGGTCTCAAAATGGATCCAGAGAAGGTAAAAGCCATCTTGGAATGGCCTACTCCAAGGTCTTCTACTGAGGTCAAATCATTTTATTGTTTGGTTAGTTTTTACAGGAAGTTTATTAAGAATTTTAGTGGCATATGTGCACCCCTAACTGACACAATAAGAGGGGATAGAAAAGAGTTCAAATGGACTGCAACAGCTGTGAGAAGTTTTGAATTGGTGAAAAAGAAGGTGATAGAACAACCTGTGTTGGCACTTCTAGATTTTAGAAAGGTGTTCCAGGTGGATTGTGATGCTAGTGGCAGCGCTATTGGGGTTGTATTAAGCCAAGAAGGTAAGCCTATCGCATATTTCAGTGAAAAATTGAATGATGCAAAGAAAAAGTATTCTGTTTATGATCAAGAGTTCTATGCAATAGTTCAGGCCTTAAAGAAATGAAGGCATTATTTGTTGGAAAAGGAATTTGTTTTGTATACTAATCATTAGGCATTACAACACCTAAATATTCAAGGTAAATTGAATTAGAGGCATATGAAGTGGGTAGAGTTCTTGCAGAGCTATACATTTGTGTTGAAGCATAGAAGTGGAAAATCTAATAGGGTTGCAGATGCACTAAGTAGGAGATAGTTGTTGCTTACAGTAATGCAAGTTGAGGTAGTTGGGTTTGATGACCTCAAGAATTTGTACTCTGAGGATCCTGATTTTGCTGAAGCATGGAAAGCTTGTAAAGAGCCTATTGTTGTAGCTAGAACCAAGTGGTTAGGCTATTTGATTCAGGATGGCATGTTGTTCAAGGGTAGTCAATTGTGCATTCCAAGGAGTTCCATGAGGGAAAATTTGATTAAGGAGAAACACAGCTGAGGAATGGCAGGACATTTTGGTTGAGATAAGACCATTTCCATTCTTAGAGAACATTATTTTTGGCCTCCAATTTCACAGGATGTGAAGAAATTTGTACAGAGTTGCTAAGTTTGTCAAGTTACCAAGGGATTTAGTCACAATACTAGACTATATCAGCCATTGCCTGTTCCATCAAGGCCATGGGAGGACATAAGTATGGATTTTGTTCTTGGATTGCCAAGGACACAACGTGGTAATGACTCAGTATTTGTGGTGGTTGATAGGTTCTCCAAAATGGAACATTTCATTCCATGCCACAAGACTCATGATGCTGTCCATATTGCAGACTTGTTTTTCAGAGAGGTGGTAAGACTACATGGTCCTCCAAAGAGTATAGTTTTTGATAGAGATAATAAATTTGTGGGGTATTTCTGGAGGACATTGTGGAAGAAGTTGAGAACAAAATTAAAATTCAGTTCTACACATCACCCACAGACTAACGGCCAAACAGAAGTGGTAAACAGAAGTCTAGGAAATTCACTGAGATGTTTAGTTGGGGATAAGCCCAAGGGATGGGATTTGATTCTATTACAAGCAGAGTTTTCTTACAATAACTCTATAAATAGGAGTACTGGAAAATCACCATTCCAAATTGTATATGGAAGTAGCCCAAGGATTGCACCAGAATTGAAGAAGATAGAGCAAGGGGAGAGGACAAGTGTTGAAGCTGAAGAATTTGCTAAACATATCAAGTATTTACATGAGGTGGTTCAAGCACACATTACCAAGATGAATCAAGAGTATAAAGCTAGGGTTGATCAAAGGAGAAGACATAAGGAAATTCAAGTAGGGGATCTAGTCATGGTGCACTTACGAAAAGAAAGATTTCCAGCCGATACTTACAACAAGTTGAAAATGAAGAAATTTGGCCCTTGAAAAATTCTAAAGAAACATCACTCAGGAAATGCATACGAGGTGGAGCTGTCAGATGGTGTTCACATTTCTCCTATTTTCAATATTGCAGACTTAACAGAGTATCATGATGATGGTGCAGATGAGGAGCTGGTGTTAAAGCAATGTCCAATTCCTACTTCTAAGAAGGAGGAGATAGAAGACATTCTAGATCATCGTGTGGGTAGAAGTACCAGAAATAGGCAGTATGAAGAGTACTTGGTCAAATGGAAAGGATGGCCGATCGAGGACTCAACTTGGATTTAACCAGTTGAGGTTTCCCATTTGAGATTTCCTCTACCATTCATAAAGTGACAGGGTCACTTTTCAATCTACCCTGGGTGTCCGATGCAGGAGCATCCAAAGGTATAAGGGCAATCTTGTGTCACCCAAAAAAAATGTACTTAGACTTAGTTTCTGTTTCATGTGTTTTCACTTGTGGATACCCATTTGGGTCAAATAAAGGTTCCAACTCTCATAGTTCCATTATCAGTGTTCTAGGATAGAGTATTTGAACACCTTGGGATATGTGTAAATGCCAAAAAAATATGAGTATGTAATTGAGCCATCATTTTGGTGAACTAGGAGGTGTAAGTTGGCCAGATGAATGTAATTGTAATTTAGAGCATTCCAGAAAAAGAATCAAGTCAAAAGGCCCCACAGTTTGAAAGTTATCACAATTTTTTAGGTTTTGGAGACCTCCTAAGAATGCTTCAAAGTCAAGTTAGGGTCATTAAATGACCTTGAAAAGGGTCAAAAAATGGGGGACAAGTGAAGCTAGTCCATAAGGCTATAGAGCACTTCGAGAGCTTTTCAAAAATGTAAATAGTTCATCAATCGGAGCTACAGTTCAAAAGTTATGCCTCCTGAAAGTTTGGTTACCATTTTTGGATTCTTCTAGACTTGCGTCAACTTCTAACGAAGTTTTTGGAGCCTTTTTTTTGGTCAGTGGATGCCTACTAGCACTTTCTAGAATGTATTCCTAGTCTTTACCCCTCCGAGTTCTATTTAAGGACATTTCTGGCATTGTAAAAGGCAGTTCGGAGTGGAGTTTGAGAGGAGGTACTGAAAGGAGAAATTATCTCCAGATTTATGTTATTGTAAGCCCTTAGGGCATGTTTTGAACTCTATTTTCTCTGTACTAAATGTACTAGCTTATTTTCATAGTTAATACAATTTCCCTTTTTCTGTTGTGTCCATTATGTTCGTGGGTTGTGTCCCCATCACCACTTAAACTTTGGAAAACATGAGAGCTAAAAGATGGGATCATTACAAATCTGCCCTCCTTGAAATTGCTTGTCCTCAAGCAATTAAGTAACATAATGAACTACAACCTCCACTTGGATCCCAATTGAAGTAATGTGTGATATCCGTATGGACATTAAACAAACTACAAATGAACATCGTTAAGACCAACCACATGTCCTACAAGTTAGCTCCCAAAACTTGTGCTGATGAATTATAAGTCTGAAGGTCACTAGAAGGCAGTTTCATAGAAGATCTATGAAACCTCTTCCTCCCAACTACTACAACACAAAATTGAATCTTTGTAGATGGTGAAAACTGAGCCCAACTCCACTCAGGTGAATGATCAACCTCAAGCATTAGATTGTCATAAGACAATGTTGTATCCATGTTGAACATAGTACTATCCCAAGAGTGTCCATTAACACTTTGTTGATTGATAGTATAATATGACTCTGTCACTATATTTCTCACCTCATTAGCAATAACAAGTGTACTATCATCAGAGCACACATCTACAATTACATCTTACTGCCAAACTCCTCATTAGATAGTTCAACTGACATAGAAGTGGTTGTTGATATGACAGTTCCCTTGCATTCTCCTAATTTCACTATTGCTACATCATCATCCCCTGACAAGGCTTTGTATGTGGTCTCCTGACTTTGCACACATGTCTCTACTGACTTTGTCAAAATGCCTAGATAACCAACAACATAGCTGGCTAGCTCTATACGAGTCTCGATCCCACCTGAGGAATCAACTACCTTTTGCTCTGGAGCAACATACAAATCATCAATGTTGATGACCATATGTCTAGCCATAAGCTGTAACATTATATCCATTTGCCTTTTCTTCTTTTGTTGCACTATTCTACTCCTAATGCATACATTGTCCCTTCTCTAATGTACCCAATAACTATCTAAACATCACGTCCTGATCTGGACTAATATACATTTTTTCAAACACTTTTTCATTTATCGGGCTATCTATATGATCTCCATAGGATGGCAGGACTTATAGCTCTGATACCACTGTAATGGACACCAAGGAATGCCCAAAAGATGAACCAAGGCTGAAATTATATTATTGCTAAGAATGCTGCAATCAATTACAAAGAGATGTATTCCAAAGGCCAAACCCTAAGGGAATGACATCTAGAATGTTACAACAGAGAATGAACATCCTCTATTGCCCAAAAAGGAGTGTGATTCACACATCCAAGCTCTTATCAAATGCAATTCATAATCATCCGATGATCAAAAATATCACTTTCAGCCCTATTTATCCTTTTCTTCATCCTTCTAGAAGGAACTAAAAAATTAATTAATTGCAAGAGCTAGAAACTTCTCCTTCCAATAATTAATGCATACCCTAGAAATTCTTCCCTAGCAATAATTAATTAAATCATGAGAGGCTTCCGTGCTTCCAATAATTAATACACACACTGAAAGAAACTCCCTTGTAATTAATAATTAAATTAATTAAATACAAAGTCACCATTTAATTTTAATTGAATGACTTTATAAGAAATTAATTTAATTTCTTCTTATCCTCCACTTAGACTTTGGAGAACGTGAGAGCTAAAAGATGGGATCATTACATTGCAGATCTTCTCTTTCCTTCATTGATTTGATCTCCTAATATGTTATACTCTATTATTCCCTTCACTGCTAGGTTGCAACCAACTTTATCCTAGGCAGTAGACTGGTAAAACAAAAGAGATTTTTAAAATGAAAGGAAATACTCAACTCCTAAATTTTAAATTGCAGATTTTGTTTCAAGATTGATTTTCATAACTAATCAAGTTCACTTGGCTATTACTATTGGAATGTGTAATTTCCCCTCAAATGAAATGTAAAGGTATAATAGAGCATTCTAGAAATTGTTGGATTACCAAATAGGGTTATGTAAACTTAATATTTAATTCTGTGAAGTTCTAGAAGACATTTATGTTGTGATAGCTCTAGAAAAGTCTATTTGTCTTATGTCGGCTAATTTAGATGTTTTTGGAAATAATCTAAGACCTCTACAAATAGAGACATCTTGTAATATTATTGATATGGATAAAATGTAATTCATATGGACAAATTATTAATGAAATATATTAGTGCCACAACACATTGAGCAGTTTTGGACATTTTAGTTTATTTTGTCCATCCACCTTTCACAAGGTGTATCAGAGTTTTCCTAGGTTTCTACAAGTGGTATCAAAGTCTAGGTTAAGAAAATCTTATCACCATTTGTGATAGAGGAATAAAAGCTAGATTAATTGGGAGAATCCTATCATCTGTTTTAATAGAAGTAGCTAATCAAGGGATAGGAATAGATGAAGAAGGAAGCAATTTGTTTGTCACCATTTGTGATAGGAAAGACAATTTTATTTTGTATAGCAAGGTTATTTGGAGAACCCTACCACCATTTTTGATAGATGAAGCTATCAACGGGTACTTCAAAGAAGACATGAATTTGATTAAGGTTATTAGTGAATCCTATCACTGGCATTTGTGACATATGAGGCAAGATTTTTAGTGGATCTTGTGAAAATAGGACATCATTGGTAGCCAATTGCTAACAATTTTTTTGTAGAAATTAAAGGCTGCAACCTTGGAAGACACTATTCATGAAGAAATTAATGGATATGAAGATTATTAGAAAATAACATTTTGGCATCAAGAAAAAGAAAAGATTTATATTTGTGTGCAACAACATTTGAGGTTTAAATTAGGGGCAAGTGTTGAAATATGTAATTTCCCCTCAAATAAATGTAAAGGCATAATAGAGGATTCTAGAAAATTTTGGATTACCGAATAGGGTTAGGTAAAATTAATATTTAATTCTATAAAATTCCAGAAGATATTTATGTGTAGATAGCTCTAGAAAAATCTATTTGTCATATGTTGGCTAATTTAGATGTTTCCAAAAATAATCTTAGACCTCTATAAATAGAGGCATCTTGTAATATTATTGATATGGATAAAATGTAATTGGTATGGACAATCAATTAATGAAATATATTAGTGTTGTAGTACATTGAGTATTTTTCCATTATAGTTTATTCTTTCCATCCACCATTCACAAGGTGTATTAGAGTTATTCTAGGTTTCTACAATTACAATTGTTGATGAAGGAAAGAAAATCATTGCTTGGTAAAACTATAAATCATAATCCTCATTAAAATCTCCAAAAACTTAGTACCGTTTATACAACTAACTCACCTCAACCTCTCCTTAGGATTGATGATATAGGTTACACCCCAACATAATTTTTTCTCCTCTTGGAAATGTGCCCTAGCACATAGGCTATTGGTTTTTATCAAATAAGATACAAAGTTTTCATAACAAATTTGCAAACTTACAAATTTATCATGAGCAACTTTTGCAATTTTTGCATATGTTGGTTTGAATATGTCAAACACCTTTAATATCACTAGGAAAGGAATAATATTTCCAAATAAGACTATTTAACTCACTTCTATGAATTTTTGCAAACTTTGACCATCCTTTGCTAATTCGCCTATGGAAGCAAATTTACCTCCAATGTACCAAAACAAGCTAAATATCATTGACATTTTCACAAACCTATGAAATAGCTATGAGGTATTGACCAAACAATCATGGAGCCTTATTATAGACCTTCAATCTTGGTACTTATTTTTTAGGATTAACCTTACATAGAAATAACAATTGCATGCAAATATAACCAATATCAAAAAATAATAGATTGCACATAAGAGAACACAAGACACCAAGATTTAACATGTTTCACTCATTACCTAGGCTATGTCTACCAACAAAAAGTCCAATATTATTATTATCTAGTGATTTCAACCTGATTACAATTTGTAATCCCTTACAGCTCAATATCATAGCAAGAACCAATTTTTGCATCACACTTAATGAAAATATCTAACCCTAAGCCTTTTTATACAAGCTCTTTGTGGCTTACAAAATTAGGGATAAAATAATAGAAAAATAGTAGCTGATACCTTTTATAATATAGGGTCATTTTTGGCTTTGGGGGTGTTGCCCCCAAAAACCCCTACATAGGCATTGTCCCTCGACACCAGCTTGTACTACGATAGGAAACACACTTAAGTTGTTGCCCCAAGACCCCATACAGGTGCTGCCCCCTAACCCCATCTTGGTGGCACTACCCCAAAACCCCCATAGAAATAGTCTGGAGATAAATTGTGCCGAATAAAGCTCTAATCCTAATTAAGCTTCACATTACCATATTAGCTAAAACCACATAGAAGCCAAAATTGAGCAATTAACTAGGTGCTCCTACATCGTTCTCCTCTTGTGAAAAAAAACTCACAGTGGATCAAGGTGAAGTATATCAATAGGTATTCCTTTCTCCTTAAATTCACTCCTAGCTATCCATCTTACCTCATATTATGGTTGTTCCTTTCATTTGATTAGATACCCAATATAGGTGTCATGTCTATTATTCTTGTTGACCCTTGAATCCAAGACTTTTTCAGCATGTGGCTTATGTTGTAATGGAATAGTGACTTCTTTAACCTTTGATGATTTTTTTCATTCTCTAATTATCAATTCTTTATACTAAAATAAATAAATCATATTGAAGATAGGAGAACGTTGGACAGGTCTTGAAATAGTTCTATTTTGTAGGCATTAGAACTATATTTTGCAAGTACCTTGCAAATTCATATCCTAAATTTTTTTAGCTCAGTTGGAACATTCTTGGGGAGTTTGGATTTGTCCAAATGTACCAACACCCAATCCCCAACTTCAAATTTCACATTTTTCCTCATTTCATCTAGTTTTGCCTTCAACTTTAAGGTAGCTTCACTTAATGTCTTCATGGACTTCTCACATGGATTGTGCAAAATCATCTACATGTCCACTCACCTCTTCATGCCACTTCAATTCTTTTAGTTCAAAAACTCCACTTGGATGGTATCCATACACTATTTGGAATGTGCTTTTTCCCTATAGTCATGTTTATGTTATCACTATAAGAAACAATTGCCTCTGAAAGAACTTGATCCCAAATATGACTATATTCTTTTTTAAGGCATCTTAGTAGGTTTCCAAGGACCCTACCTTTCACTTCAACTTGACCATCCATTTGTGGATAGTAAGCTAAACCCTGAGATAGATTAGTACCCAACCTTTTCAACATTTTTTTTTCAAATGTGTCCCATGAACTTGGCATCCCTATCTAAGACAATGTTGATAGTTAATCCATGTATCCTCACAATTTCGTTGAAGAAAATATAACCTATGTGATTTGTATTATGTGTGGTCTTACAAGGAATTAAATGACTCAATTTTCTAAACCTCTGAACAAAAACAAAAATATTGTCTCAACTTGATTTTGTTCATGGAAAAGAAACAATAGAGTCCATGCTAATGCATTTGCAAGGTTTATTAGGTACGGATAAATCTTACTATAAAACCTCATTTGTAGATGTCCTTTTTAATTTTTGACACACTACACACTAGTCCACATACTTTTTCACATCTTTCTACATTCTTGGCCAATAATAAAATATTTCTACTAACTCAAGTGTCTTATTCACACCAAAATGTCCACTAAAGCTTCCATTATGCTTCTCTTGAATCAAATTCTCTCTCATAGACCCTCTAGGAACACATAATTGATTCCCCTTGAGTAAAAAGTCATTTTGCAAAGTGAAATCAAAATATTTTCTATTAAAATTGTTATTAAACTCTTATCATACCTTATAAATCTCTTAAAAATATGCATTTCCCACATATAAGTCCTTGAAGCTATCAATTCCTATGTTTTCAAGTTGTATTTCTTGAATGGTTAGAAAGATCCTTCTTAAGGAAACAAAAAAATTATTTACTTGACCCTTGTTTTGCTGGATGGTTAAGGTATAAGATCAGAAAAACTCCACCCATTTTATGTTCCTTAAACCAACTTCTCTTGTGAGTTAATATAACTCAATGCATAGTTATCTGTATAGATAAAAAAATCTTTTGGAAAAAGGTAATGTCTCCATTTCCTAAGTGCTTTGACAAGTGCATAGAAATCCAAATCATATGAAGACTACCTTGACTAAACTTCATTTAATCTCTCACTAAAAAAGGCAACTGGTCTTCTCTCTTGACTTGAAACTACCCCAACAATAGTATTGCTTGCATCACACTCAACAATGAATTTTTTTTTCAAAGCTAGGAAATACTAAGATAGGTTTAGTGGATACCTCTTTCTTCAACCTTTCAACCTTTTATTTTCTTCTTTAGTCCAAAAAAAATCATTTTCACCAACCTTTTACACTGTCTAAAATAGGAGCACACATCTCACTAAAGCTCCTTATGAATTTTATATAGAATTGTGTAAAACCATGAAAAATCCTTATAGTTATACCTATGTTTAGTGTGGTCAACATATAATTTCTTTGAATTTTTCCTCTTCCATCTTCAAGATACCTTGTGAAACAAAAAATCCAAGGTAAACCAATTCTTGTTTTAAGAACTCACAATTCTCTAGGTTAATCGTTAATTCCTCTTCTTGCAATATCCTCAAAATAATCTATAATTTTTTTGAGTGTTCCTCTTTATCCTTTTTGTAAATAAATATATTATCAAGGTATACCACTATAAAATTTACTATATAGTTCTTCAACACTTCATTCATAAGCCTCATAAATGTTCTAGGTACATTAGTGAGGCCAAATGCAATAATTATCCATTCCTATAGCCCTTTAGTGGTCTCAAATTTTGCCTTCCAATCATCACCTTCCTTTATTATTATTTTTTGGTAACCACTCTTAAGATCAATCTTAGAAAAGTACTTGGCTCATCCTCGAAAATCCATCAAATCCTTTATCCTAGGAATAGGAAACCTATATCTTATGGTTATCCTATTGATAGCTCTAGATAAAGTACATAACCTCCATTTACCTACCTCTTTAGGTGCAAACACTATCGGAGCAACACATAGGATAATTGTCTTCTTAATCAAGCCTTGATTTAGTAGCTCTTGATCTTGTCTTCTAATTTACTTGTTCTATTCTTGAGTCATTTTGTAAGTAGCCTTGTTTGGTAGTAAATCCCTTGGTACAAAGTCTCTTTGGTGAATAACCACCCTTTGTGGAGGAAATGTAGGTGTACTATTACTAATAATATCCTTGAACTAACCCAATAGAGCTTGTACCTTCTTTGGTAGTGTACTTGGCTTCTTCATTTCTTCTTCTTTATACTTCATAAAATTTACAAAACTAACTTGTTTCTCATCTTTGAAATCATTTAGCAACTCTTTCTCACTTAGATGTAGGAGGTTTTGATCTGAGATAATATGCATTCTTTCTTCAAGAAGTGACTAAATTTTTTGTGTTACCCCATCTTTCTTAAAAGTTTACAAATTTCTCTTTCTATGATAGATGACATCCATATCATATTGTCAAGGTATACCTAGACGTAAATGGCATGCATCCATGAGAAACACATCACAATGTACTTTGTCTTGGTAACCTCCTATGGAGAAATCTACCCAAACTTTCTCATTTACCAAAACATTATGGATTTTATACAACCATGTAATTTTGTACGGAAAAATGTCTATAATTTTTACCAATCAAAGATTTTGAACAACCTCTTCTAATATGATATTATCAATTGATCCTGAATCCATTATGACCTTACAAACCTTACCTTCTATCTTGCATTTTTCTCTAAAAAGTGCTATTCTTTGTGTGGGCTCTTATTTTCTTTCTTTCTTTAGCAAAAATCTCCTAAACATAAAATTTTCTCCCTATTTTGAATCAAGGTTTACCTATTGGTTCATGTTTCTATCTTGATCATCTTGAACATAATCAATTTTCCTTTCACCTTGTGAGGATGAAGCTTTCTTAGGGCATCTATAAGTTGGGTGGCCTAGATTATCACAATTATAGCATTTCATGGTGGTGAAGTGTGAACTCCTTCCTCCACTACCATATATCTTTCTTCCTCCATTATTAAAACCTCTACCTCTTCTATAACTACCACTTGTACTGTTGTCACCACTTTTCTCATATGATTTGGAGTCTCCTTTGGTCTTTGAATCACTATCTCTACCCCTATATCCTCCTCTATAAGTTCTTCTTCCATCTATGCCTCTACTATGACCTCTAGAATGATATTCCTACTTGTTTTTGTTCCTCTCTTCTACCTTGAGAGATGTTTTTTTCTTGAAATTGTTGGTCGTCCACAAACTAATTTCTTTTTAGATAGCCCACATCAAACCTCCAAGATAACTGACAACCTTTACTACTTCTTCCTCTCAGATCTTGGGCCTTAAGAAGGGACATTGAAATTTTTTGTTGTGGGAGGTCTCATCCATATATTTTTTCTTTAGACTTTACCTCTTATTATGTAGTTGGATTTCATAGTCCTCTGGTAAGTAGTTTTCTTTAAATTTTTTCACCATTTCCTTCCAATTTGTTATGGGTTTCTTTTTTTCTTTCTCCCTTTCTTCTTGGGGAAGCTTTCACAAAGTTAAGGCTAGTCCCCTTAACCTAGATTTGGAAAATTCTACCTTCTAGGGTTCAATAATCCCTTCACACTCAAAGTGATTCTCCATACCCTCAATCTATTCCATTACATTTAGGTTTTTAAAAATCTCTTTTTTTTTACCAGTTTGTTGTCTTAATAGATTTGGAAGTCCATTAACTTTGTCCAGATAGGAAATTGGTAAAACAAAAGAGATTTTTAAAAATAAAGGAAAAACTCAACTCCCAAACTTCAAATTGCAGATTTTGATTTAAGATTGATTTTTATAACTAATCACAAGGTTCACTTCTCTATTCCAATTCATGGTCAAAGAAAGAACACCGTCGGTTGCTAAAACTATAATTGTAGTTTTCACAATTTTTTTGAAGAACTTACTATAGTTTGTACAACTAACTGTCCTTAGCCTCTCCGCAAGATTGATGATCTAGGTTACACCTCAACACATGTTTTTCACCTCTTGTAAAGGTGCCCTAACACCTAGGTCGTTGTTTTTGTCAAATGAGATCCAAAGTTGTCATGAGCAAGTTTTGCAATTTTTGCAATATGTTGGTTTCAAGACCTCAAACACCATTAATATATTTAGAAGGGGCATAGTATTTCCAAATAAGACTATTTAACTCACTTCAATGAATTTTTACAACTTTTGACCATCCTTTCACCAAGTTGGTGCATGCAAGCAGCTTTAGCTCAATTGTACAAAAACAACCTAAATGATCTTGTCATATTTACAAACCTATGAAACTAGTATAAGCTACTGACCCATTGGTCATGGTGCCTTAGTCTAGACCTTAAATTCTAGTGGTTGGAAAAAACAACCTAAAAGCCAAAATTGAGCAACTAACTAGGTGCTCCTCCACCGCAAGGGTAGAAAAGTTGATGATCTCTCTAGAGTAAGAGATGAATGCCTAGGAGTCTAAGAAGATAAAATGGGGTGAATATATCATTAATATTTCTAAAGTCTAGGAATATAGGGTGGAAATGTTCTTAGTTAAAAAACCTACAGTAAATGTTAATGCAAATTTCCAATTCATAGCTTGAGCCAATCTTAAATTTAGAAAAATCCTAATCAAACAATGCCTAGAAGAGTATGTTGAATTAAAAAAGGAGATGAATTGTTTGAAGGAAATCCTAATTGGTGACATCAAGTGCATTGATGCAAAAGTTATGAAGGATTCAAGCCAAGAGGGGAAAACTTCCAAAGAGGTGAAATCAAATTTCTTTTTGAAGATAGAAGCATTGAAGAAAGAAAAAGAGGCCTATGTTAGGGATGTAACAATAATTTCTAAGACTGAGTCGATGATGATCATCTATACTGACCATCTAGAAGAATAAGATAAGAGGTTGGAACATGTCACTCTAATTATGATGATGTGGAAGCTGTGCCTGAAGAACGACTTGGATTCCCTCAACAAAATGAATTGATCAACTTTCTTACAATACACAAAGCTTTGAAAGAAGCCAATGGTAGTATCTTTATGACCTACGAATAGAAGGTTGGTGCTAGAAACATATACGCACATTAGTTAGTTATATAGGGCCACTAGCCATAGTTTTTTTTGGCTGGTATAATCTAAAAAAAAAATTATTTAACAATTCCTAACTCCTTGTGGAGTTAGTTTTTAAAACTATTATGTAAGCCCTATGTAGCTATTTATTTTGTTTAGTTAGATCTTTGAAGGATTGAGTCTCTAAACATAGAACAAATATATTTCTTATGATACAGTTGACAAACATCTTTTTTGTGGTGATTTATGGCAGTGAATTAATGGTGAATAGTGATTAATCCTGTGGTTATTTTGTCATAATCTCTTGTATGATCCTATGTTTGTTTGGTTGGATTGTCTTTCATGTGGAATTCAGTCTCATGATGATGATGCATTTTTCCATTGATTTGCTGGAATAATGTGTACATTCATTTTAGTTGTTCAATAAGTTTGATCAAAAAATAGAGAAGCACATTAATGTGTGTCTTGTGGCATAGGTTGGGAGGCTATTACATTTTAGATCTACAACATTCTTTTATGTTTATGGGAGAGTGTTTCCATTTCCTTTATGTTTTCTTCGGTTAAAAGAGGAAGTAATTCAATTCTTTTGTAATAAAGGTTATAATGATTAATCCTCTAATAAGGAAGATGTGCCTTTGATCACAAAGAGTTTTTCTCTTTAAATTTGAAAATTCTATTTGTGATGATTTACTTTTTTGCCTCTTATTAAATATATTAACTAACCAAAATTGTTCCCTAACACATAGTATACAATTTTTTTGATATTCCAGAGCATGTAAATTCTTAATCAGCCAAAACATAGAGCAGCATAGTGTTACCATAAAACGATATTTATTGAATAAGAAAATAATAATTTTATATTTAGAAACTTCCCAAATTTTAAAATATAAATAATTATTTAGTGATAAATATAGTTCAGAAAGATATTAAAATATAATTTAGGTACATACTTATCATAAATAAAATGAAATAGTCCAAACTAAGGAAAATGCGGGACTTCTTTTTCTCAGTCAGTTTATATTTTCCCCAATATAGGCATAACCAGTACAGTTCTATATTAGAAGTGCGGATTAAATAATAAATTAGGTTAAATAAGTATCATATGAGTTCTTGAGGGGGATGGAACTAATGATAAAAGACATATTTTATGGTGGGCAGAAGCTTCAACGCACAAACCAAGAAACACTCAGGGGAAATGAAACAAAGTAACTAGGATTAATCATTGAATCTTTCCTATTAGCCACTCCTATAAAGAAGATTGGTTCTAGGAACTTACTCATTAGATTCCTGCCTTGATCTCCCCTCATTGTAGTATTTTCTTGAGCCTTTCTATCTCCCATGAAATGTATGGATAAGAAACGGGCTACGCCCGACACCTTGTTTGGCGCTGCGAAGCCTTCTCACCTAATATCTGAAATAAACACTATATAAATTTCAAGCAATGGAGTTATCCCCATCATCCTAAACATGAAAATTCCTTCTCCATAGTATTTAAAAACTAATCTAACCAATTTTCTTTCCCTAGTCCAGAAACCTACCGGAAAGAAACTGGCCGCGAAGAAACTGACTGGTGCAGGCGATTCAAAGAAGAAGAAGAATATAGTTGCCAAGCATTCTTTCTCAGAGAAGTCAAATCAATAGGAATGCCCTCAATATGCATTTATTGAGAAGGCAGATTGCAAATGTGCGATGGTTTTTTTCAACTTTTTGGTGGAGTAGAAGACTTGGATTTTTAGATACTCTCGAAAATTCATTGTCAAGGATACCTAAATTTCCATGAATACCATCTTTTCGACCATAAACAGTGGCAGATTAGGTCATTGAGTAGCTATTTCTTATTTATAGGTGGAGGCATATAGAACTGGTGTACACTTAAAAATAAGATATTGCTAGACTCATAGGTATTAGGCCATTTGAGTGACATCGATTATTTTTTTCATGAGGGTTCAGAAGAATTACAATTAACCTTTTATAGGTATCAAGTGGATTTGTGTACTGTAAAATATACAAAATAGCTAACGATGATGCTCTACGAAGGCAATTGCATTTTTAATTAACATCTCCTTAAATGAGATAGTTACTGTAGAATTTTGCAACAATTCTATAAAATAAATTAGGCCTAGGAACTAATTCTCACATGTCATTCTTCGCAATCAGATTTAATTCTTCTTTCATTGTTTGAATCTAATGATCATCTTTGCATGCCTCATTTGGACTCTTAGGCTCAACATGAGAAATCAAACATAATTTCTCATTTACTCTATTTCTTGTCATCATTCCAGTGTGTTCACTTCCAATTATTTTCTCAGGAGGGTGATTAGTTAGGCTTCCATTATAAGTAGTAGTTCCTAACTCAAATATCATATCATCTCTCTGTTATCCTCTTTGATCAATAATTTGCACTTCATTCTACAAGTCATTGTTAGTCTCAAAGAAAACTTCTATAGTTTCTCTAACAATTCCAGTATTCTCTTCTTCTACATCAGAATTGTAATCTATCATCTTTTCCTTAATTATAAAATTTTAATAAATAGTTACATTTTTGCACTCAACTATTGTCTTGGTTCTATCGGTGAAGCATTTGTAAACTTTGTTTTTCAATAAATAAGAAAGGAACATACCTTCATCACTTCTTCAATCAAACATACTGACATCATTTACATGCTTCTAAAGATTTTAAAATACTTTACTTGAGGTGTATGCCGAAACCATAGTTCATAAGAATGAAGAGGAAGATGGTGAGTTGTAAAGGTAAGGTACTAAGTAATGATAAGAAATCACAATTCATTGTTTCCTCTCATCAAGGGATCTTGGTCTACCTCTTGTCCTTAGTTAAGATATCATGTCATATCAAAGACAATTTGAAAAGAAGTTTAGAGGAAATTTTTATGCTCAAGAATCAAGAAAAAAATTTCCTTGTGATTGGGAGAGAGTGCATAAACCAAATCAAAATGAGATTTGAACATGAGGAGAATAGAGGATTTAATCAAGGCTCTTATATCTAAAATAGGATGGAGACCAACACAACATTTAGCTACATGCTATAAAATTATGAGAGCAAAGTACTTGGGTGAAAGGCATTTTAACAAAAATTTATACAATTAAGGTCTCCCAATTGGATCAAGGATACGGATCAGTACTGTTAAGATTAAGAAACTCTTAAGGGGGATAGGGGGATAAGGTGGACTATCATGGATATGAATTTTTGATAGATTCTTGGATGATATATGGCTTAGAGACTCTCATTTAATCTATACTAAATTTTCAATTCTAAAGAATCAGGGGGTGGATAACTATGGTACCAAGGTGATCAATTATATTGATAATAGAAAATGGAAAGACCCAATCATGGCCAATCTTAACCTAGAGGAGAAAGTTCTCTATGAGGAGATGGGGAATTTCTAAAATAAATATGTATCCCTTCCTTCCTAAAGAGAGATAAAGTTGTCTAGGATAAGAACTCTTTGGGTGGCTTCAATGATAAGTCAACCTATTTAAGTATTATCAATAAGGGAGGCTCCTTGGAATTGAGATATATTTAGCATTCAAGTCTTCTTTCTAAGATTAAGTTGTTTTGGTGGTCTATTATGCATAATAGTATTCTCACTATTTATAATCTTCAACGGAAAGACTTTCAATTGGTTAGTTAGTGTGTGTTGTGTAATAATGGCAAGGAGATTATCCCTCACTTCCTAATTCATTGCTCCTAGTCTACTCAAATCCAACATAAGTTTTTTATTTGGAAGATGATTTATTGGGTCTTGAATAGTGATTCCTCACAAATTATTTTGGGTTAGAAGTGTCCCTCCCACCACCCCCTAATTAAAATGATATGGAAAACCATCCCACCTTTTATTTATTACAATATATGGAAGGAAAATTAAAACCATAGATTTAGGGAGAAATTAACACCTGCACCCCCCCGCCCCTAAAAGTGGTCTTTACAACAACTATGACCCTTATCAAAGAATGTATGTTCTAATTTAGAAATGGAGAGCTCCATCCAACTCTCGAGAACAATTGAATAATATTGGGTTGAATAATTGGCTATATATTATCTAGTGGAAATAATACACAAAGGCCTAGATAGGGAAGGTTACTAGATGGATGTCACTCCCCTCCCCTTTAAATTGGTTGAAACTCAATTTTGATGGATCTAAGACAAATGACAGGGATTTTTTTAGAGGGATTATATATGATGAACAAGAGAATTGCATAAAGGGTTATGCATGCAATAATGGTAAAATTTCTTGTAATGAGGCAGAAGAAATTGAGCTTCTCTAGGGCTAGAGATTGTATACACTATGGAAATTCAAAGATGTGTGTTGGAAGGTTACTCCATAGTGGACATTAACAATGTTAAAGGGGAGTCTAAGGTGAAATGGCATGCCATGTGTTGGTCTGATATTTCACTATGCAGAGGTTAAGGGAAAATTTTGTGAAAAGTCATTTAAGTCGTGAAATTTTGAAAATTAGGGTCTTGTTCCTTGTATTTTTCAAATATTTAGATTTGCCCTAGTTTTGGAAAAAACCGTCAAGAAATATTGTCTGAAAAATGTTTTAATGATATATTTTCCACCTAAAGAAGGGCTTGTGCAAACATGGGTTCATTTTTCAAACCTTACGTGGCCACGCTTAGTTTGAAAGTTGCTTAATGATGTTATTTGATTACTTCAGTTAGCCACTATTGTTGAGAACATCTGCAGATCTATAGAAGAAATTTTGGCCATATCTGTTGTATGGGATGTGTTTATCAAGTCATCAAGAATTGTGTATATATTTGAGGATTTGAGACGAGAATCAGAATGAAACTAAAAATAATCCTCATACAGTGTTCCCAGTCTTGAATCATCCCTGGGTATACCCACCCTGGTTTTGTAGAGCCAAAAGAGTAGAAAACCATCCTTGGTTTTGTTGAAGTTGGGCCCAAATTCTTTGCACATGCAATTGTTAACAAGAATCGGCTAGTCTTTAGATTGTATGAGTATTGTCATCTTGGCATCAAACATTTTCTTGCTTAGTAGTTTTAGTTCATTTTAAAACACCAACACCATATCAATAATAAGGGATGCACAAATATCGTTAAATAGATTTTAAACCAAAATTTAGTATGTACAACACTACAAAGGGAACAAGGTGGTTGAAAACCTAGCCAGGTACATATATAAAGCTATCAATAACCACATTTGGGAAAGGGTGTATAATTTTTATATGATAATTTAATTGCTTGTTGGAAAAGATAGAATTTTCAAGTAATGATGTACATTTTAAAAATGTAGCTTATGGGAGTCATTCTAATTTTGACATCCTATAAGGTGGGGATTCTTGTGTGAGTGAGTTTAAACTCATTGACCCATTCTTTAATTGGCTGAATTATCACCACTCATGCTAAATCTTTGTTGTAACCATAGGTAATATTGGGAATATTTTTTTGCAATCTCAAGCAATGGGTCTTTCCAAATATCAATGACCATTATTAGGGAAAGGTTATAGAAAGGAGAGCAAGTTTCAAGTGTTAAATAAATTTAATTCTAAATTTTCTTTTAGAAATACCAAGTATAATGAATATAACATAGCCCCTTTTATTAAAAAGTTTAGCTATCAAAAAATAAAAGGCTTTTCTTTTCTTTATTTGTACATATTGCTTGAGTTTATTAGTAGTATGGTTGTGGAGATGGCTAATGTTGTGGACAATCTAGTGGTTGATCTTGTCGGTGCAGACCCAAAGGAGAGTGCCAATGCTTAGATATCTCTTGAACCAATGGAGCTTTAGTTTATTTCTATTGTGGTTTTACTTGTGAGGAGCTTCTAAAACCCTATGATATCATTTTCTATGTGATAATGAGGTACATTACCATGGAAGAGAAATATAAACTAATTTATTAGAACCACTTCTCAATTCTTAACCATGTTAAGAATAGGGAATGTATCTCTTTTCATTATTTGTATTGCATTCAATAGAAGATTATAGTTAGAACATTCAAAAGAAGAGGGAAGAGGGTAAAATTTTAACCTCTTACCACCAAGCTTTAATATTTCATATGTTTAACTTTTATAAAGACATCTGCTCTCAAATTCCTAGCCTTTCCCCTTCCCCTCTAGAAATTTCCAATATTTTTAAGAGGTTGCCCACTTTTGGTAAAACAAAGACTTGTAAGGAGTCATTTTCTTCTACTAGTGAGGTTAAAATTGATAAAATTAAACTTTTTAATGTTTAAATTACTAGAGCCATGGAAGAAAAGGGTACTAGTAGGTCTAGTAAAAGACTGAGTGAGAGAAAGAGCACAACCTTTCTTGGAAAAGAGAAACCCATTAATTCTAACTCCACCAAGAATATTTGGAAGAAATGTGGCTCTAGGCCTAAAATAAAATCAACTAGGAGAAACTATGGATATCATAACGAGGAAGAGATTACCAGTGAGGATAAGAATGAGGAGGATCTGGGTGGGGGCCGAGATAGTCATTTTCCCTCATGTGTGTCTAATACTTTGAAAACTAAGAATGATACAACAAGTTCAATGAAATGTGGTGATATAGGTGAGTATTGGATAATCACCTCTTCCCGAGGATATTTAATCTAGAAGGAGAGAAAGAAGTAGTGGAGAAGAAAATAAAGGCTCAAGGATATAATTTGGTGGGAGAGGATATGTTGAAAGAGGGAAATATAGTGGAGGTGATCATCAAAAGAAGGGAAATAGTGTAGGATAGATTTCCATGGAAAAATAACCTCCAGTCAAAAAGGATATTGTCAAACTAGAGGAATCCATCACTAGTCTCATCAAGAAAAATGAGGACTTGGAAGATAAGTGTGATAGGTTGGATAACTTTTAATTGAATTGTGTGATGCATTTAGCTACAACCACCCTTAATATTCTTTAGGTTGGGAAGGAGAAGATGGATGACTTTAAGGGGATAGAGAAAACTTTTTTCCTATGTGGACTTTTTCTAAATGAGTGGCTATGACTGTTGCTGGAGAACCTGAATAACTAACAGAAGAAGAGTTCACTCATAGTTTTTGGCTTTTCCTTTTTTTTAATGGTTTCTAGTTACTACATAGCCCATGTTTCTTTCTCTATTTTTAAGAGCTATAATTATTTCATTTCCATAGATGTTAATTAAGCTAGCTTTTGGTATAATTATGAAATTATGATATTTGCTAGTTTTTTGTAAAATTATGACAACATGGTAGTTTCTAGATGTTGTATGTTTTTTAATAGAAATCGATGGTCTGGGAGTATTTCATATTATGGAAGTGGGTTGGTTTATCATATAGGAATGACTGTTGGCTGATCTTCAGCCCAATTTATGTGTTATGGGTCAACCCCCATTTTGGTTGCTTTTTAATATCAAAAACAAAAATTCAATACTCACAAGTTAATTTTGAATAAGAGATAATAGAACTAGAGAAGAAATTTGTTAATTAAATACACAACATATTAAATAATATAGATTCTTCTAACCTTAAGGCTCAATAGTTTTTCCCTTAATTTGTAAGTAAGTGAGACAATTATTGAGTGAATAGGAAATTCTCCATTTTATAAATTAAGGTAGTTGTACTAAAATTTCACATAGATAAATCCCTAGATGGTGATAATTTTAAAGATTTTTTTTTAGAATTGTGAACATTTATTAGGAATAGAAATATTAGAGGCCATAAAGGCTAATCATAATCATAGCACTATCATTTATGAAGTGAAGAACACTTCCATTTTATTGATACCAAGAAAATTATATTATAAATAGTTGGGTAAGTCCAAACCTATTCAATTATGCAATACCATCTATAAACAATCTAGAAAGCACTATAATATAGACTTAAGAAAATTCTACCCAAATTCATTTCTTAGGAACAAACAAGAGTTGTACCAAATAGATCTATATTTCAAGGAAATATTGTTGCCCATGAAATATTTTATATTGTACAAAATAATAAAGAATCATTTATGATATTAGAATAAACTTTAAAAAGTCTTATGGAAAGGTATATTAAAGGATTTTAGCTAAGTTCTTAGAGGTCTTCAAGCTCATTTAAATATTGATTAATGTAAGACTTTTGGTTGGATCTCAACTCCTAAAATTGCAATTCTTTTGAATGGAATCCCTTAAATTTTTTAAGGATATCATAAGGCATTAGACAAGAGGATCTCACATCAAATTTTTATTTTCTTCATAATGGTAGAAGCACTACCTATAATAATAACAAAAGCATGTCAAAAGGGTAACTTAAAATGTATGAAAATAGTCAATAATGTATCCAAAATCACATATTAAACATTATGTTGATGATACCACTCTATTAAGGATGAGAACAAGAGAAAAATATTTTTAGTTCAAATAAATACTTGACCAAAATAAAATATGAAATGCTTCAATCCAACAGTTAATGCAAAATAATGAAAAAACTTTTTTCCTAAATAAAAAACCCACTATATAAAATGATATATTCATAATCCTGGAATTTAAAGTTAGAAATTTAATGTCCAAATATTTACTTGAATCCATGTACATATAGGAAAAAGCTGATTTTCTTTTGTGAACCTATTAAAATACAAAATAAAATAGATATTTGGAAAGGGAGATGGCTCCAAATTGTTGGGAGAAAAATAATTACTAAATTAGTGCTATCAATAATTTGTATATATGAAATATTTTTTAAACTAGTATCAGATAGTGTCATAATAAACTAGATTCAAAATTAAGAAATTTCCTTTAACAAAGTATATTGGTAAGAAAAAGGAATAATAAAATGGGACAATATATGTAACCAATTAGTATAGGAGGATTTGGAATTACAAATAAATCATCAAAAAATAAGACTTTAGAAAGAAACCACTAGTTGGAATATGCTTTAATAACCAAATAGAAACTAGGCTTCAATTTTATTAAATATCTTACGAGAATATACCTTAAACATATTCAATCTGATTACCACACTATCGGATTCTTGTATCAAGATTCTAATGATGGAACCTAGGGATGTTATAAATTTAACAAATTGATTTGGGACATTAAAGGGAGGGAGAGAGGAAATCTTTCTAGTAAGATTTATGGACATGTCATTAAATCTTGACACATTTGTATTAGTTCCTAATATTAAAGAAATTTGAAGTAAAATGTGATGAAGAAAACTTTGTCATTAAATTACTAAAAATGATAGAAATCCTTCTATAAGGTACCAATGAAAATATTTAGAGTTAACTTAAAAGAAGAACAAAAGTGAAAGTTTTAAAACAATTTTAAAGGAAGGCATTTTACTCTCAAGAATAGACAAGAAAAAAATATCTAGAGGGGACCTCATAATGGAAAATATAAAGTATCAAATAAAGAAAAACTTAGATATACTTTTGAACCTCTTCTATAATAAAGCTTTTTAATCTAAAGTAGATAATTTTTGTGGTTGTTATGAAAAAATAGATTTATCATAGTTGAATGCTTAAAAAATCTAGGCTACGAAGGCCCCTAAAGATTCCCTTTATGTAAAGAAGTGGAGAAAATTATGGAATATATTCTCTTGAACTATCCCTCTATTAAGGAATGTTGGAATACAATTTACCAAAAACTAAGTAGATTTTAGATCACCCTGAATACTTTTGGAATTTCTTAAAAATTAGCTAGTGAATTTGAAATCTAATTTGTACAAAAAACTACGGATGATAGATGAACACTTTACCTTTCCACGTGGTAGTTAAGGAAGAAAAAGAATAGAAGAATCATTCAAAGGAAAAATATATAATCTATTTGGTTACTTTAAAAGAAGAAGAAGCTAACATTATGGAAAATATAATTAATAAACCTAGAAACACTAATCACAGTGGATTCTTTTTTCTACTATGGGATGACATGATTAAGAATAATGGGTATGGGTTAGTGTGATGTAGGAGCATCCAATGGTGTAAGGCCAATTCTGTATCACCCAAAAATATGCTAGTGTTAGTTTTTGTTTAAAGTGTCTTTATTTTTGGATACCCATTTGGGTCAAATAAAAGTTCCAACTTTCATAATTCCATTATTATTTGTTTGGGTTAGAGTTTTTAAGTACCTTGGGATATGTGCAAATGCAAAAAATAAATTATTTTGTAATTGAACCACAATTATGGTGAGTTAGAGGATGTAAGTTGGAGGGATGATTATACTTGAAATTTAAAGTACTCCTGAAAAAGGGTCAGGTCAAAAGGCTTTATGGTTTGAAAATTCCTATAGTTTTAAGTTGCCTAGAGACCCCTTAAGATCCCTTGAAATAAAAATTTGAGGCACTAAATGGCCTTGTACTAGCCCAAAAAATTGGGGATGGACATATCTAGTTCATAACTCTATAGATCCCTTTGAGAGCTTTTTGGAAATGTAAATTGTTTTCCAATTAGAGTCTTAGATCAAATGTTATGCCTCCCAAAAGTTGGACTACCATTTTAGGATTCTTCTAATTTTACATTGATTTCTAACGTGTTTTATAAAACCTTCTATTTTGGTAGTGAATACCAAATGACATATTCTAAAAAGTATTCCTCCCCCTAAACCTAATTCTAGTTACTTAAGGTCATTTCTGGCATTGTAAATGCAATTTTTGGTGGAGTTCAAGAGAAGGTACTATGAGGAGGGTTTTTCTTTAGAGTTAGGTAAAATTGTTATCCCCTATGGCATGTCTTTGAGTCTATTTTTAGTGTACTAAATATAATAGCATATCACTTTTGATAATAATATTTCTCTTTTCTTGTTGTGTTCATTTTGTCTTGGGTTTTGCCCTCACCATAGTAGGTTAGAAAGAACCATGTCAAAATGGAATGTCCTAAACTATCGTAGGTCTAATTTTAATTTTGATGGACGATCTATTAGTAATCCCATTTACATAATCCATTCATCAAAAAAGGAAAAACTTTGGCAAAAAATGAAAAAAACCCGTACATTAAACCTCAAATAATATTGCACAAATGCTAGCATTAAGAGAAGGATTAATATTATGCAAAGAACTTGGCCTAGAATATTTAGAAATAAAAGAATATTCAAACATCATCATTAAGCATTAAGATGATATGAAACTCTAAATTAAAAATTAAACTCAATTGTAGTGAGGTGAAACATCTTTATAAATATCAAATAAAACAAACATATATATAGAGAAAAGGAAATAAAAAATCTAATGGACTGGCTAGCAATGAAGAAAATATTTCAGAATAACAAGCTAGTTAAAATTAGAATCATGAATATTTAAGGATGTTGATCATACTAATATTGATTTTTAGACTATTATTCTAGTATTGAAAAATAAAATTAATATAATTTCACACAGATACCAATATTGTTCTATTCCATAGTCTAAGGATAAGGCAATGACCTTCAATGGGGAAAAGAAACTTGAAAGATTGAACCACACACTTAATCATTTGGATGAGTTGATTAGGTATCCCATTGAAATAATTTAACGGAAAAATGTTTTTGATTAAGAAAAATAGGTTTTACTCTAATATTAAAACCCAATTCTTACATAAAAAAGGGCTACAAATTAAAAAAACAAGCCCAACAATAGAATGACAACCAATAGAAAGGCTAGTATAGAAAAATAGGCAAAAAGCCAAAATGACAATGACCTACAAAGACTAAAGAAACTAAGGATGGAACTTGAAAATTCTTCACTTACTCCAACACCTTCCTTTTGAGGTCTTGGATAGTCTCTACTTCTTCATAGGCTCCATCATTCTTCTCTACCATGAGCTCCTGGCATTTTCCATAGGTCCAATCCAAGTGGCTTTAGGTTAAAAGCATTGGGGGAAAAGTCCAATCCTATACCCTAGGCTAGTAGAGTAGGTACGTGGCATGAAAGTCTCATAAGGGAAACTGACCTATAACCCTTGTCCACTATGAAGGGGAGTCAAACCTATGACCGCATGGAACAAACCAATTCACCTACAAGTGGTGGCTATATTGGATTAAAAATGTCATAATTGAGGGAGACTCTCTTAACATAATCAAAAATTTCAATAATGTGGTGAAATTTTAATTGGAATGGAAGAAATTTAATTAACATAATTAGACACATGTTAAAGAGTATTTATGAGGTGTCATTCTTCCACACCTATCTCTAATAAAATCATGTTATGAATAGGTTGACTTGCATATGGTAATATTTACAAAAGGGTTCAAAATTTGGAAAGACAATGATTTGATGCCATGGGAGCCATATTAAAAGAGATTTTTTTTCACTAATGACAATACATTAATTTTATTTTATGGGGACCATTTATTGCATCCCTTTTTATATTATATTTTATGTTGGTTTATGTTACTTAGGTTGCACATGAAGCTAAAGAGCTAGTGTTTGTTTTTCTTTGGTTTAGTTTTTGAAAAGTCATTCCTCCAAGTGTCATAGTCATTTGGGTAGTGACAATAAAGTCATGAGGGGATCTATTTCAAGCGGACCTCGATGACTAGAAGGAATATAAAAGTGATATAAAGTTATGGGAAACTCTTGATCTTACATGGATGACTAAGAAAATTAATTGTCAAATTGTGGGATCCCTATAAGGTCATTGTAGCTTATGTTTCTTTTATGGTGATGCTAGACTTGACTTCATCCATCTTTGGGTTGAGTATGGAAGGTGCGAAAATTTTCAATAACATCAAGACACCTTTCAAGGAGGTTTATTGCAAAGCATAGTGAAATTAATTGTCCAATTCATCACATGGGAGGGAAGGTATAAATGGTTCCATTCTTGTCTTTTTCCCACACACAACAAGTTTTAGTAGAATGTGCCATTTCATTTTCCTTTTGGATTTTTTGTTACATTTTATTTATTAGGAAAATTTTAGGATGAAGGATTAATTAGCATGAATGGTGATGTTATTATTATGAGGAAGTATACTAGCATTATTAGAGACATGATCCATAGCTTGTGTAGTTCTTTCATGATAATATTTTTCATTGATGTTAAAATATTGGTTATTCTATGAAGAATGTCTAAGTTATAGACGTAAAAGCATTTGGTATGGCCGCAGGATTGGAGATTATCTTATGTGCACTTGGCATTGTGTTTTATAGTATGTCTAGACGCTATATTTAATAGTACATGTGAGAATATGAAGAATCAATAGAGTTATGAGGATTTCAGTGAACCGATCTTTCAAACAACATTTCTAGAAAGTGGGTACTGTTGTTTTGATTCTATATCCTTACATGGATTGATTTGACTTAAGAGGAATAAGAAAAAGGATGGAGATATGTTATATATTCCTTGATTAAGAGGGAATAATCTAAAGATCATCTAGTGAACACTTATGAAGTATGTGCACCAACAATTTCTTCATAATCTTAAATAAAGTGTAAAATTATAATGTAACATGTATTGTAATAGCTTAAGATGGTCCTATATTATTTTTGTAATTTTAGGAAGCCTCAAGGCTGACTCAATAATTTATTTATGAGTAAGTATAAAGGAAATATTTATTCCTTGAGTGTAAGTTAATGGTATGTAGTTATATCTTTCTAATATATATTTAGTGAGCTTCTGAAGATGAGAGAAGATTTCAGTGTGGTTGAGGAATGTGAGCTTACAAGAAGTTGTATTTTGAACTTGATAACTTAATGGTTCAATAGTTGTTTTTTTGGATTGTATTATTCAAAAGGAATAATAGTGGGTTTAGTTGTCCTCCTTTTAAATCCTAACATGGTTGGCACAACTATCCACATGGTCGGAATATCCTAAGAGGGATTCAAATTCTCCTACCAAGAACTCATATGCATAGATTATATTTTATTGACTCCTGATAGGGTCTATTCTCGGACAATGAACTTTTATACTAGTGCATTATTTTGTGGGTACCATCCCCACTAGGGCTTTTGCATTAATTTAGGGTTCCCCTTATTTATATATCTTTTGTTATTGTACATGGTTATATTTTAATGGTGACAACATCTACTATTTATACATTTCAAAATTAACAAATAAATTGAGCATTTGTTAAGAGTATACCTAATTCATGACCTACACCTAGAAGGAAATGATGAAGACATAGTGATTATGCATGGTTCCATAATTTTAGTTGTTAACTACACATCCTAAATCTTTGGTTAAAGAAAACAAGCTTGATGGTTATGAAAAAGTACAAAAGGATATATTAATGTAGAATATGATTTCTTGAAATCAATTTTTATTAGCTCCTCCTCAAACCATATATGGAGAGCTCAAATCTCTAAAATATTTCATTGATATTTTGAATGCTTTAGAAAGTTCATCTGTGGGTGATGAACATGATAAGGAGACTAGATTAAAGTGTTAAATATTTTTATATCAAGATGCTAAGATGTTGGAAGCTTGAACAGTGAGAGATATTTTTCTAGAATAGAAGATATTATCACATGTATAAAGAATTATGGATGAAACAAATCATAAGATGAACTTGTATGAAAAATATTGAAGATTTTTACTATTATAATGATTTAGAAAAATTTGAGAGGAGGTTATATCATTTATCATTAGGTCTAAATACACCAATTAAACTTTCAAAATCTCAAAATACCCTCACCGACCAAATCAGTCCACATAGAAATATATTAGCAATATAACATTCTTTAACCTTTTTTCATGTCTATATGTACTAACTAAGAGTAAAAAGAAATAGCTATAAATATAAAATGCATAAAGTAACATCCACACTAGTGGTATCTCTAATCTCTATTGTTTATTAGTGTCAATCACTTACACATTTATAAGGTAGATTCAAAAGGTCATCAATGTGATTGAGCTACTCTACATACATCAAGTCATGTACTTAAGCTTGTTAGAAACAATAGTCCACGAAGATCACTAGGGGGAGGGGGGGGGGGGGGGTGGGGGGGTTCGGGGGCGGGGTGAATCAGTTATCTAATGATAAAAACATTTATCAATTTTAAACAATCTTAACCATTGATCCAAAGCAAATGAAAACCTTACAAAGATGCACATACATAATTAGACTAGATATTTTAACTAGGGAAACCCTTGATCAGAGGGAAAAACCTTATGGGAATGATGCCCAAAAGATGATGCACTTGGAGGATGGACCCTATTAAGAGTCTATCACAATATATCTCAAAACGATCATCACCATAACTTGCATAACCTCTTTGAGACTTAATATCTTAGGTTGTCAAGGTTAGCTATGTATACTAGACACATAGTATGATCTCCCTTTAACATCACTTAGTGAAAATTCTCAACTATCTATACATACCAAGTTGATCTTTCCCTGATTCTTCTATCAGGTACCACATCAAACTACTACGAGGACATCAATAACAAACACAGTCATGAATGTACATATCATCATGATAATGATCTAATCATGTTTTGATAATACTATGTTGGAATTATTTAGAATAACTAAGAGGTGGTGTGAATTAGTTATCCAAGGTCCAGATGTATAAATAAAATATTTCCCAACTTTGTGAACCCATGAAACATTTATCATCATGCATGCATCCACAAGATTAAGAAATCACTCAAAACTTATAGGTTACTAACAAATCAATTTGCAAAAATGTAAACATGAAACATAATAGATTAAACATCACACTTGACAAAATGATTTATGTGGAAACCTAATTTGGGATAACCCTAATGGTTAGAATACACAACCCTATGATCTAAAGTGATGCCCTATGAAAGGACAACCCTAATGGTTAGAATAAACACTATTAAATGTGACTCTGTTAAAGGATTTTAATCACCCTATTAAGAGTGTGCCTTGTTATAGGACTTTAGACCATTCACTTGGAATGTCACATGATTAAAGGATTTACAAATGACTGTTAGGTCAACCTTAATCCAAAGGATTTACCATAGACTGATACAGTTGTTAGAGAATAATAGTAAGGCTTGATCTAATAAAAAATTAGAATTCCATTTGTAGATTACATATCTGTGTTTCAATCTTCCATTTCTTTTGGCTTTTGCACATTTCATTTTTGATAGCTTGTTCACCCTTCAAGCATCCATACCCTTAAGCCTTCTTACTTAACATGCTAATGCAAACTCTCAATTAGGTCACTAAATGAAGCAATACCTTTGACTCCTTGTCTTCCTTAGGTTCTTGCACATGAAAACCCTTACTTTTGACAAGTCATCCCTATAAATAGAGGATTAAGATTTTTTTCATTTAATCTACATCATCCAATTTAGGGTTAGGGTAGATCAGTTATGATTCAAGGAATCTATCCCTCATTTCATATCACTTCTAGGAACTTCACCTTCAATCCTCTTTGAATTTTCCTCAAAATGGTTTACCATAAATTTTGTGCCTCTAGCTCATTAATGTTATCTTCTACCTAGTTCACACAATCCAAGAAGACAAACTTGTTAGCTTAGATCCATTAAATTCACAATCTTTCTAAGAATGCTAACACTTGGTTTTAACTTTCTTTTGATGCTCAACACAAACTACATTGCTTTACATCCTTTGTAAAATCACTCAGCATGAACTATAGTTTACTCATGCTGGGAATTAACTAAACTTTACTTGGCATTAATTGTTCTGCTTGGCTTGCACTATCTTTTCTCGTCATCTACTATCCATTCAGTTAAGCTTGGTAGACAAGCCTTGTTTAACTTATTCTTCTGAACTTTCTTAGTGTAACCAATCTCTACAACCTTAAGTAGATTATCAATACACTATGATATCACTGTCTTAGCTAATTCTTGTACTTCTTTTTCATATCATAACTAAACCTTACCTCTAGGTGCTATTGTTACATCATTTGATCAAATCCTCTTCATTAATCAAATCTGTAATAGTACTTAAATCATATAAGTAGTTGTCTTACTAGAAAAATAGCAAGTTTGACATCAGTAACAAAACTATGATTGAAACACATTTATCATACTTGTATCAATCTATTTTCAACAATCTCCCTCTTTGGCAATGATGGAAAATCAAACTAGTCAACCAAACTGATTGGATTAAAATAGTAAGACCAAGAAAATACCAAAAGGAAAATAATTCCTTATAATGAAATCTTTCCCTCTATCACCAACTTTTATTGTCTGAATAGGTTACAATTTTTTTTTTCTTTTCTTATCAACAGACAATGAATAATCAATTCATCCTTATGACTCCCTCTAAGTTCTTATTTCTCCCTGCTATAGTATCTCCCTCTTACTATCTAGATAGATGTTACCAGTAGATACACTTCCTTTCTCAGTAGTCAACATTTCTCCCTCATACTGTGTGTTAGGTTTTCTGCCCCTTAGTCCAATCTCCAATCCCCTTTATTTCTCCCTTTAGCTCTTGTATAAATCTCTCTTCAAGATTAGTACTTCTCCCTTTTTGATAACAATGCCAAAGACTTGTCATATAAATATGAAGATATGAACTTCTTAAGTTTCTTTAGTCACCTTTCTTGTGACTAATTTGTAGTTTTGGCTCTTTGATCACTTTAGGTAGTTCCTAAAGTAATATCCACTGCATGAATGTGTAACATATGTCAATCAACTTGTTTGACATAGGGTACTTATTTTGTTACTTAGATAGCCTTTGATAGGAGTATCTCCCCTAGTTTATCTCTTAGATACTCATGAACATCCTTAGGTAATGCTTTTGTGAAGATACTAGCAATTTTCTCTTTTATGTTAACATATTCCATCTTCACCTCTTTATCTTGAACTAATTCTCTAAAGTAATGATATTTTATTGTAATTTTCTTATATTTTTTGTGCATCAAAGGATTATTTGATATATCTATAGTGCTTATATTATCACAATAAAGTATCACTAGTTTAACGATCTCTTCCTTCATACCTTTGAGTAGCTATTTGATCCATACAATGTTTGTATAATTTACAGCATCAACAACATATTCAACTTCAATAGTAGATTGTGAAGTGAAATTTTATTTCTTACTAGTTCATGTGACTAGCCTTTTGCATAATAAAAATGCTCCTCCACTGGTGCTTTTTCTATCATCAATGTTTCGAGGCTCATTGACGTTAGTATAGGCTTTTAATTTGAATTTGTCATTTTTCTTATAGTATAGACCATATTCCTTTGTTCCTTCCAGATATCTCATTATTTTCTTTACAACCATCAAATGATTCTCTCTAGTATTAGTAGGTAATATTGCAACTATCCCTATAGATAATGCAATATCGAGACTGCTATGTGCTACATATTGTAATTTTCCTATTATAGACCTATATAATGTTTGATTCACCTCAGCTGAATCATCATTCTTTGACAATTTATGTCCTATCACCATAGGTGTACTTACTAATTTAGAATCCTCTAATCAAAAGTCTTCAGTATCTCCTTACCATACTTTGACTTAGTGATATATATACCATACTCATTTGATGTACTTGCAAACCCATAAAGAACTTGATCTCTCCAAACATAGACATCTCAAATTCTTGCCTCATTTCATTTGCAAAATCCTTACGTAAGGCATCTTGAAATAAAAAAATAATATTATCAACAAAAATTTTAGATAAAAAAATACCTTTTCTTTTATCTATCTTCATGTATAGATTATTGTTATCATTAGTCCTTTCTAATCCAATCTTCACAAGATAATTATGAAGTCTCTCATACCATGCTCTTGGTGCTTGTTTCAAACCATATAAAGCTTTGTGCACTCTACATACCATGTTCTTATTGTTAACATCAAAAAATCCTTCTAGCTATTTTAAGTAAACTTCTTCCTCTAATATTCCATTTAGAAATACAGATTTAACATCCATTTGATAAGCTTTGAAACCTTTGTATGCAAAATAATAAAGTAGAGTTCTTACTCCTTCCGATCTAGCAACATGAACAATTTTTCTCCATAGTCAATTCCTTCTTCTTGTGAATATCCTTTGTAGACTAATCTTACCTTGTTCTTTGTGACTTCACCATTTTCATCTAGCTTTTTTTTGTATACCCACTTGGTGCCAATCACATTTATCTCTTCTAGTCTAGGAACTAGAGTCCATGTTTTTTTTTCTCAAATTTTTCAATCTCTTTTTCCATGGCATTACTCTAGTCCACATTTTCTAAGGCATCTTTCATTATTTTACACTCTTTAATTCTTAGCAAGCATGTATCATTTCTTAAATTTTTCTTGTCATTGGTCTAGCATCTTTATTTCCAATGATTTGTGAAGCAAGATGATGTCTCTTGACATATTAAGAAAATCTTGGTTCAAATATAGTTTTTTTTTTTTCTCTATCTACTTCAGAGTCACTATGTACATCTCTGTCAAGTAGCCCAACATCTCTCTCATGTAGACTAAACTTTGAAACATAATGTGCCTCATATTCATTATGTCACTTGGCATCTAAATGTAGCTCAGTTCCTAAATACAAATTGGCATTCATAGTATGTGATTCAATAGTCATTAAAACTTGATGTTGGTTTTAGCTTCATTTGAAACATCTTCTTTAGTAGGCATATCTTCATGATAGTATACAAATTATTTTTATGCTTCTGGTTCCTTCATAGGTTTAGCCTTATATACTTATATATATTCATCAAATTTCACATGTGCACTTTCCAAAACATTGTTAAAGTTAGCATTTAAACACTTATAAGCTTTACTTCTTGTGGAGTAACCTAGGAATATACCTTCTTCACTTTTTTCATCTAGTTTACCATTGCTAAAATCTTTGAAAATAAAGAATTTACTTTGAAATACCTTAAAATATTTTACATTGGGTGAGTATCTATACCATAGTCTCAAATTTCTTGAATGAGTACCTTTCATGACTTGTACACGATTGATGGTATAGATAGCTATACTTACAACTTCTCTCTAGTATTCCAAAACAACATTTTTCTCCATCATGAGTGTCCTAGAATAGTCTATTACAAACCTATTCCTCCTTTCAACAATTCCATTTTGTGGTACAATTCTAGGAGCATATGTCTGCCTTTTGATTCCTATGTCATTATAGAACATGTCAAACTCATTTGATATCAATTCTCCTCCTCTATCAGATCTCAAGCATTTCAAACTTTTACCTTTTTCCTTCTCAACTCTTGCTAGGTACCATTTAATTTACATTTGGAAAGAATCATATTTGAGTTTTAGAAACATAACTATCATCATTCCAAAATAATCATCAACAAGTAGCATAATGTACTTATCTCCTTTGTAGCTTTGCACTTCAATTGGTCCACACAAGTTAGTATGAACAATCTTTAATATTCCTTTAGAGGTATGAGTTTTACTCTTAAAACTTGACTTTGTCATTTTTCCTAACTAATATTGTTTGCACATTATATTATTAGTTTTCTCTGACTTATGAAAACCTCTAACTTTTCTCATGTTACTGATACTAACCAAGTTATCAAAATTAACATGGAATAACCTTTTGTGCCATAACTACACATCATCAAATTTTACAATTAAACAAGTAGCATCCTTTATATTAAGGTAGAATAGATTACTTCTAGATTGATCACCCTTTCCAACCAGTTTTCTAGTAGTATCATATATCTTAGCAATCTTATTTTCAAACTCAACCTTGCATTCCAAATTATTCAATTGTGACATACTCAACAAATTATAGTTAAGTCCTTCAACATAGTATACATTTTCACATAAAATATTTTCAATGAGTTTGATATAACCTTTTCCTTTTATCAAATACCAAATCTTACACTATTTCCATCATAAAAATTCAAGGTAATGAACTTACTTTTATTTTCAGTCATGTGAAGTGAACATCCATTGTCAATGATCCATCTGTCATTCTTGTTCACACATGACATAAGTGCAATTGCCTCATCTTCATCAGATTCATCCTTCATTACAACATACACCACTTCATCATCATGTTCATTAGGTTCTTCTTTTGTTTCCTCATCAGAAATGTAGCAAGACTTCTTTCCTTTGTCTTCATAATCCATGCTATCAACATCTCTTCTACTTTTGTACTTGTAACCAACTCTATCATTCTTCTTCTTTGGACATCTAGTAGCAATATGACCAACTTTCTTACAATTGAAATGAATGATAGGTATTTTACCTTTAAACTTTCCTTTACCTCTATGAAATCTCCTTGCTAGTAGTCCTTCAAGTTGATCTACATCCTCCTCATCTGTATCACTATTACTAGACATATACATTGTCTTTTTCTTCTTCTTCTTCTTCTCATTAAGTTCCTTTCATGATAGCTTAGCTTTGAAAGTAGATTCAATATTTTTAGATTTGTAATTGTCTAAGTTAGATGGCCCAAATGTAGTGAGTCTACCTATCAAACTTTCAAGAGATAGAGTATTCCTTGGTATACATCTCATTTCTTGTGTTGAAAAAAATCTAATAACATATATAGGCAGTAGTTTTCTTAAAAAATTTCTTATTATAGTATCATCATATATTGTATCAGTAGCTCCTTTTATTGTATTAACGACATCTTTTATACTTGAGAAATATTGAGCAATATTTTCACCTTTTTGCATTCTCATATTATCAAACTTAGCTCTAAGACTCTTAGATTTGTCTCTTAGAACATTCATGCCTCCTCCATAGATGGTGTGTAGAGTATCCCATATTTATTTTCATTGTCAAGACTTTTAATAGCTTAGGGAAAAGGAAATTTTAAACATTGTCTAGTTGTGTTCTTTCTCCCTTTTCAAATCATTAATAGTTAGGGCTCCAATAGGGTCAACATGCTTAGTAGTAATGGTAGATTTTTCATGATCTCCAAGTTCTCCAAGGTGTATCTTCATCAAAATTTTCTATGTAGTAAATTTATCTATGTTAATCTTGGGTACATCTCTTTTTGACATCTTGATCTTTGTGCTTCTAGTACCTTCAAACTAGTCCTCTTAAGAAAATAGCTTTGATACCAACTGTTGAAATTCTTTAGAATAACTAAGGAGGGGGGTGAATCAATTATCCAAAGTTTAAATGTATAAATAAAACTTTTCACAGCTTAGTGAACCCATAAAATTATACAATCACTTAAGACTTGTAGATTATAGTCAAATCAATTTATAGACATGTAATCATGCAACATAATAGATCCATCAACACACTTGACACAATGATTTGCATGGAAACCCAATTTGGAAAAAAACCACTAGTAACATGCTAATCTTTTTCACTCTTCTTAATTAATCAGTGCCCTACGAAAGGCTAACCCTGTTAAAGGTTACAATACACACTGTTAAATGTGACATTGTTGAAGGATTTAAATTACCTTGTTAGGAGTGGGTCTTGTTAGAGGACTTTAAATGATTCACTTGGAATGTCACCTAGTTAAAGGATTTACAAATAATTGTTAGGTCAAACTTAATCCAAGAGATTTACCCTAGACTGATAAAATTATTAGAGAGTAATAGTAAGACTTAATTCAATAACAACTTATAACTCCATTTATAGATTACAAATCTTTTTTTTAATCCTCCATTCTACTTGGTTTTCACACATTTCATCTCTGATAGCTTGTTCATCATTCAAGCATTTATACCCTTAAGCCTTCTTTCTTGACATGCCAATGCTAACTCTTGATTAGGTGATTGAATGAAGCAATACCCTTGACTCCTTGTCTTTGTTAGGTTCTCACATATGACAACCTTTTCTTCTAACTAGCCATCCCTATAAATATAGAATTAAGATATTGTGTTGTTCATTCTCTATTGCCCAATTTAGGGTTATGATAGATTATTTCATATCACTTATAGAAACTTCTTCAATCATCTTTGAATTCACCTCACAATGGTTTACCATGAATTATGTGTCACCAGTTCATCAATCTTATCTTCTACCTAGTTCACACAATCCAAGAAAATAAACTTGTCATCTCAGATCCATCACATGCATGATCTTTCTAATAATTCTAACACTTAGCATTAATTTTTTTTTGATGCTTAGTACAAACTGCACTACTCGACATCCTTTTTAAAATCACTCAGCACAAACTAAAGTTTACAGGTGCTTAACATCAACTAAAATTTAGTTGGCATCAACTATTTTTCTTAGCATACACTAAAATGAACTTTACTTAGATCCAACTAATTTTCTACTCAGATTAATTGCACTATCTTTGCTCAATAGCTACTATCAATTCAGTCAAGCTTGGTAGACAAACTTTGTTTAGCTCATTCCTCGAAACTTGCTTAGTATAACCAATCTTTGCAACCTTAGGTAGATTATCAATGCACTATGATATCACTATCTTAACTAATTCTTGTACTTCTTTTCCATATCATAACTCAACCTTTCCTTTACTTTTTATTACTACATCATTTGATCAAATTATATTCATCAATCAAATATATAATAGTACTTAAATCAAATAAGCAGTTGTCTTACCAAGAAAATAGTAGGTTTGACATCACTGATAAAAAATGATTGCAACACATTTATCATGCTTGCATCTATCTATTTTCAACAATCTCCTTCTCAAGATACTCCCCCATAGGAATATCATCAGCATTCATGCTTCCAACAATCTTCCCCTTCAACATTGATGACAACATAGATGAAAAATATCTAGTTCCATGAATACCAACAAAAGATTGCTAATATTTCTTATCAAATCGTCTTCATCAATCCTTCTCCTTCATTGATATACCTAAATGTGCTTTACATCAAACTAGTTTTCCAAGCATACTATTTTTCACACTATTTCTCATGCTAAACTTCTCCCCCATTAACATCATTGTCAAAATTTCAGAAAGAAACAATCTCTATAACAACTCTCTTTGACTAGCTTAAGTGTCTAAAGACACTATTCAAAAATTACATCCAACAAGAGTTCTAGATAACTCTATCCATCACTCCCCATACAAGAAGCATCAACATTCAGTCTTGACAATAATGATGCTCTATTAAACTAGAATGATGCACTCGTGCATCATCTATTCTGATGTAGGAAGGGGCATAACACCTAGCATACTTTGCAAACACTCAAAAGTCTCTTTCGGAAGAGGCTTAGTGAAGACATCTCCAATCTACTCTTTAGTGCTCACATACACTAATCTAATTTCTTTTTCTACATTTTTTTCTCTTAGCATGTGGTACTTGAAAGAAATGTAATTAGTCTAAGAATACAACACTAGATTCTTACACATATTTACTATGCTTATGTTGTCACAACGTATGACAATAGGTTCACTAGATTCTATCCTTATATCCTTAAGCATCTATTTCATCCAAACAACTTGATTGCAATTGTTTACAACTACAACATATTTTTTTTCTACTGTACTTTGTGAGCTAAAATCCTACTTCTTGCTTAGCCAAGAAACTAATCTTCCTCCAAGAAAGAAGGCTCCACCACTAGTGCTCTTTTCTTCATCCATACTACCTACCTAATCAACATCAATATAAGTACATAAAGTGAAACCATTAGATCTATCATACCACAATCTGAACCTAGATGTTCCTTTCAAGTATCTATATATCCTTTTGACTATTGTATAATGTGGTTCTTTGGCATCAACTTGAAATCTTGCAAAAATTCCAACTACATTTGTTATATCTAACCTTGTGTGACTCAGATATTGCAATCCTTAGATCATAGATCTGTACTTCTTCTGCTCAATAGTAGGCATCTCATCCTTTGTAGATAACTTGTGTCTTGTTACCATAGGTGTTCCAATGGGTTTACATGTTTCCAAACCAAACCTTTTCAATAAATCTTTCAAATACTTAATCTGAGAAATAGAGACTCCTTCTTTATCCTACATAATTTGTAATCCTAGAAAATATTCCATCTCTCCTATCATGCTCATTTCAAATTCCTTCTTTATTTCTTCTACAAAATTATCACTTTCATCATGATTTCCTCCAAATATGATATCATTAATGAATATTACCAAAATTATCAATCCATCATCAATTTCTTTCCAATAGAGATTACTATCTGCCATACCTTTTCCATATCCAAGTTTTGTAAAATGCTTGTCCAACCATGCATACTAGGTTCTGGGTGCTTTCTTAAAGACATGTAATGTTTTCTTTAGTCTGCATACTATGTCCTTGTCATCAATCAAAGGACAACCTTTAGGTTGTTCTATGTACAACTCTTCTTCAAGTTCTCCATTAAGAAATGTTAACTTGACATCCATCTAATATACTTTGAATTCCTTATATGCTTCATATGCTAAAAATAACCTTACTGCTTATATTCTTGCCACATGAGCATAGGTCTCATCATAGCTTATTCCTTTTTTCTCTAAGTAGCCTGTACATATGAATCTTGCTTTGTTCCTTACAAATTCACCTTGTTCATTCATCTTGTTTCTAAATACCCATTTAATTCCTATCACATTCTTGTATACTAGTCTAGGGACTAATTCCCATGTCTCATTCTTTACTATTTAATCCAATTCCTCTTTCATAGCTTGTTTCCATTAGTCATCTTTACATGCTTCATCTGAATTCTTGTGTTTAACTTGAAATATCAAAAATAGTTCTGCATTGATTCTACTTCTAATCATCACACCTTTATCTCTACTTTTGATGATCTACTTTGGTGGATGATACTTTGTCATATTATTACCTAAAGTAGGAGTTGTTATTTGAACTCTTTGATCTATTGAAGATTTTGAGCTTTGTTCCTACTTTGGCTCTCCATTCTACAAATCATTGTCAGTCTTAAAGAATACTTCATCATTCCTTGGTTTAGTAACAATATTTCCATAATCCGAATTATAATTAGCTATTCTTTCTTTTATCCTGAATTTCTCATCAACTCTCACATTAGCACTTTCCATAATGGTCTTAGTTCTTAGATTATAATATTTGTAAGCCTTTCTTTTCAATGAATAACAAAGAAACATACCTTCATCACTTCTAGCATCAAACTTAAAAATATCATCATCTCTTTTGATATAAAACTTATTACCAAAAAATTTGAATTACTTAATTGTAGGTGAGTGATCAAACCACAATTCATAAGGGGTCTTGTTTTTGTCTTTCCTAACTTACACTTTGTTCATAGTGTAGACTACTATATTCATAGCTTCTCTCCAAAGCATCTTGGATACATCATTCTTAGCTAACATAGCTCTTGCTTCTTCTATTACTAACCTATTTATCTCTCTACTATACCATTTTGTTTAGGGGTTCTTGGAGCTGATTAATGTCTTTTGGTTCCATTAGCTTACAAAAGATGTTAAACTCATAGGAGGTAAATTCTCCTCCTCTATCTAATATTAAACATTTAATCTACTTGCCCGATTCATTCTTAACTCTATTCTTGAATATCTTTAACTTATCAAATGCCTCAGAATTTTCTTTAAGAAATGTAACCTACATCATTCTAGGAAAATCATCAACAAAAATCATGAAATAACTTTCACCATAGAATACTCTAGTCTTTTTAAGACCGCTACGATCTATATGTACAATCTCCAATTTTTCTATAATAGTAAACATATTGCTACGAAAATAAGTTCTATTATGCTTTGCCAAAACACACTCCTTGAAAATTGTGTTAGTAGGCTTTAAAATCTTAGGAAAATCTCTAACTACAAACATACTACTAGTCTTTACAATACTATCAAAATTTATATAACAAAATCTCTTATAACCAACTGTCATCTACCTTTGAAAACAAACTTGTCATTTTAGTAGGATTCAACCAAAATACATTACCTCTAGATCTAGTTCCTATTTAAATTATCTTTCCATCTTTGTCTCTGATCATGCATATATTTTCTATAAACTAAAACTAATAACTATTTTCCACTAGTTGTCCAAAAATCAAAATATTTTGCTTCAAACCATCAAAAAATAATACATTCTCAACATTAGTCTTTCCATGAAGAGTTATAGATTGAATACCTTTAACTTGGCATGCTGCATTGTTTCCAACTCTGACAATGCCTCCATCATGACTTTTGAAGTTAACAAATTTGTTCATATCACCAATCATATGATGTGAACAACCACTATCAATTATCCAAGTAGATTTCTTTTCAACCTATGATACCAAAGCCATTCTCTCTGAATTTTCTTCCTTAATAGCTAAAATCCAATTTTATCATCACTGGCACTTACTGCTTGTTCATCAGAATCATCTCCTTTGTTTGTATATAGACATTCTCTATCTCTTCTAGGTTTGAAATTACCTCTATAATTTTTCCCTCTTTTAGGACACTTAGATTTATAATGATCATATTCATAACATGTCCAACATTTAAAAATTTTCTTACCATCTTTTTCTCTTCTTACTAGAAGGGATATTCTTTCTTCAATCTTTCTATCCTCATCAATTCTATTGTTGTTAGCAAAATATCCTCTAGCACTTGTGGTCCTTGATAAACTAGGTTGAATATTCAATGCACTAAAATTTGTTTCTATTTTGGTTAATTCTTTGGACTATCAAAGCTCATTATCAACTACATCAAGTCTTCCTAGAGATGTTTCCTTTATGAAATCTTTGCTACAAGAGATCAATAACTGTATTATTTGAACTATTGGCTTAAATGACGCAGTGTTAAGATCTTTAATATCTTCCATATCACCTCATCATCTTTTGTGGTTCCTCCTTGAAATGTAATACATGTAGTAATTTCTGATATTCTACCTACAAATGTTCTTATAGATTCATTTTTTATCATCTTAGCATCTTGAAATGCACAAATCCAACTTTTTAACCTCAATTTCATAAAATGTTCATCACCTTAAAAACTATTTTCCAAAGCTTTCCAAGTCATATAAGAAGTAACAAGTGACTTTGCACATGAAAATATCTCTTTCTTCCTCACTACAATTGTCTAAATCTTTCTTAGCAATGATCATCTTTTCAAATTTTGTCAAGATCTAATATCCTAGATGCATACATAGAAAATGTGTCTTCTTTTTTTCCTTCCAACTATCATAATTTGTTCCATCAAACTTTAGACTATCTTTTCTAAACATGTCTACCATGGATCTCCCATAGTATTTAAACTTTATCTTCAAGGACCTCATGCTCTAATACCAATTGTTAGAAACAATAGTCCACCAAGATAATTGAGGAGGGGTGAATAAGTTATCCAATGATTAAATTTTTTATCAACTTTAAACAATATTAACCATTCAACAAAAGTAAAAAAAACATACAATCCCACAGTTACACCATATACATTAACAACGAAAACCCTTGATTAGAAGGAAAACCCCAGTGGCAATGATGCACACAAGATGATGTAATAATTTAAAAATATTCCTTGTTCGAGGATGGACCCTGTTAGGAGTCTATTACAATATTTATTTCATATGAGTCCCTGTAATGAGACTTTGAATCCCATTTTGGAGTTGTGAGAATATAGAAGGACCCAGTATCCAAATATCTTCTGGGGCAAGATCACCAAACTCACTGTCTAACTGATCTCTCAACTATTCCTTTTAGAATAATTGAATGCAATATAATTTAACTCCTTTCCTCTATCCTTTCAGCTAGATCAATCATTGTCAAACATTGTAGACTAGGTCATGAACCTCAGATACAAGTATCCAACTTAAGATCACACAATAAAACCTTGGCAACAAAGATTTCTTCACCTTGGCTCAATTGTACTCAACTTTGCATTATTCTCTTTGTTTTTCTTATAATTACTTTTTATCCATCATCATGATAACAAAAAATGTCCTTCCTTTATATCAAATCCATAAAATAATTCCCTAAGTTGGATGTTAAACCTTCTCAATTAATTATTAAAGGACCACATTAAGAACATGTTACACTTAGTGATAACATTAATCTTTTGCATTGGAACTTAAATAATTTTATGTACACATGTCATTAAAAAGAGTGAACTTAGCCACATCATCACCAATATATCTTATTCACATCTATAACTTTGGCTTCTTAGAATAACAAATATGCTAAGAGATATAACAAGTTTAGCAAAACATGCCTCTGTAAACTCTATCTCAAAATAGTCATCACCAAAACTTGCATAACTTCTTCCAAAATTAATATCTTATGCTTCTAAGGTTAGGTACATGTACTAGACACATATTATGATCTCCCTTTAATCTTAGTGAAAATTCTCAAGTATCTATCCATACCAACTTGATGTTTATGTTGTTCTTCTATCAGATACCACATAAAACTACTATGTTGACATCAAATAAAAAAAAAATCATGAATGTAACATATCAACATGATAATGATATAATAATGTTTCTAAAATACTCCCCCATAGGAATATCATCAGAATTCATGCATCCAAAAAAGCTAGTATATGGTCAAGAGATGGGAAAGACGCCAAGTAAAGTATGTTGTATAGGCCACACTCATTCAACAACTGAGTAAGTTATTAGTGACTAAGTATAATTCCAAGTATATTATGTACCAAGAATAGTATATGTCAAGCATAAATAAGTTAATAAAGGTATAGAAACAATAATTTTATGCACCGACAATAGTAGAGGATGGGTATTATAGAGTTTATATAAAAGTTAGGAATGAAATAGACTTGTAGGAAAAATGATTATTAGGGTGACTTTGAAGGTATATTTAAGTTTTGAAAAGGTTTTTATAGTCTAAAGTTTAATTCTTATTGAGGTTATTATTGAAAAGTTACATGGTGTGGATCACATATCCCCATGTGTGTTTTCAATGATCAGGATATAGAGGCAAAACATCGAAACATCTAGAAGATTCTATATGGAATCTTTATAAAGTGATGATCTTAACCTAGATTAAGAGGGTGTGAGAGGTGATAAAGTGGTCATATACATAAATTTGAAGAGTAGAGAAGAGATCAAAATTCATTAAAGGGTTCTATTAGTATAGAGAATACTCAAAATCAACTTCTAGAGAAAACTAAAAGTCAGGCATTGAGTTAGTTTTAACATACTAAAATTAGGGTTAATCTCTTAACGAAGTGGTCTTCACATATATATTTAAATTTATTAATAGAGTCCTTAATTATTTTTAAGTGTCAAATCCCCTAACAAGGTGAAACCTAACAATTTCTTAAGTCTTTAACATGACATACTCCTCATAGAGTAGATCATATATTATGGTCAAACATTATAACCTTAGCTAGTTAACTTTATTAGTGCAATAGTAAAGATTTGTGGGTGTCATGCCTACCCTAGTTTTACCTTCACCTTGGAGGGTTTATCGATAAAAATATTATGTTATGTGTTATATTTTATTTTTAGCAGAAAAGTGACATAGCACTTATATTTTTTATTGATTAATAAATTTGTTCAAGCAATCATCAGAGAAAGAACTATCAAGAAAACTCTAAGTACTTTCCCAAGTACAAAAGTACTAAATGATGATAGATCATACTAGACATACCTATAGAAAAATACAATTACTTTGTATTGTGAAATAGTCCTAAGCCATGGTATATATTAATACTCTGCATTCAATAGGGCCCAATTATGACAACGAATCTCCCCTTTTTATATATTTTACTAAAATAAAGAGAATAGTGGACAACCTCTCTAATTAGAGGATTTGTGAAATAGAAAAATACCATCCAAATCAACATATGATACATGAAACATGAAGGCCAACTACATGTTGCAGTTGCTGAAATTCAACTCTAAAAAAGCCCAAGATCACCTGCATGCAAAAACTTGTCAAAGAGAAGCCAAGGAGAGAAGAGTGTGGAGGTAGGGGAAAAAACCTAAACGAACATGAGAGAGAGAATATTGCAACACAAGAAAAATGTATTTAAAATATGCGTTGTTATGTTATGAAAATAAAATGAGGGAGTTTAAGTATAGAGAGCTCCATGAATCTCCTAGAACAAGCTAGAAGATGCTAGGAGATAAGTGTGACAACTAATCATACATCCACATAAGGTGGAAAGTCCTTGAACAATGTGAGAGGATAAGTATGACTTAGGGGAGAACAAAATATCGTATTGTCAACAACTTATAATAAACTCCTAGACTTCAACTAATTAATGAATGCATTTACCTAAGTAAGCTTAAGTAAATACAATAAATAATTAGTAAATTAATTATTTACTCTAACACCCCCCTTTAAGTGCAACTTAGGGAAATGCCTTAATCTCATAAAACTAAGATGAAATGCAAAACGGGTCCTAGAAATGAGGCCATGTTAGGTACCCATGTACAATGTAAAAGATGCAACCTTTGAAAATGAGGAAAGAGAGAAAACCATGTGGGAAAAATCCTCCCCCAAAAGAGGTAACCTAGTGAAGAACTAAAGAAGCCTCCAACTAGGGAATGTCCCCTAAAATAGGAACAAAGAGTGATCATGAAGAAGTATCACTAAACCATGAAGATCCACAAAATTCTGTCATTAGGAAGAACAACTACTAATCTGAAGAACCTCCATGGAAGAAGAAGGCATGAACTGAGCATGTCTAAATGGTAGATGATTTATTGCACTGAAATGCATAGGTAGCTAGCAATTGCAATCACCTTGTATATAAGATCAACCACTGAATACATAGCTCACACTATCGAACCATCAAACCACAGATGCATTGGAATAATACAATAACCCCCACTTAATGCAGATGGGGTGTGATGATATGCAACTGAGAAGGTGGACCAAAGTCTCCTACAGATGAACCAAGAATGACGAGAGAGGGAAAGAGGTACAAACACCTATAAAGACACGGTCACACTAATGCTACATGGGGCTAATTTTGTGGGAGAGACACTCACTTGACAAAGGGAGAATTTCTAAAATAGCAAAAAACTATCCCCCCCATGGTGCTTTATAAAAATAGTGCATGTACAACTGACTCAAAATAATTGATCATGAACTCAAAATGCAAAAGTGGCATTTTATGTTAGTGTGGTACATAAAAGTGCTTCAAAATGATAGCTACAATGATCAAAACTAAAAAAAAGCTAATAGAAAACATAATATAGCCTGAAACAAAGGAAACCATGCCAAGAAAATGATCCTTGGGCCTAAAACACTCAAGATATCTACCATATAGCAAAAATGCCAAAAACATGATAGAAAGAGCATGGTCCAAAATCTAAGAAAAATGACCACATTTCTAAAAAGATGACAGAACTAGCTTTCCAAAAATATAAAGTTTTCAAAAAACTAACATGAGATGCAAAAGATATGTATGCCAGAGTCAAAAATACAACTTTAGACTTCAACTAAAAAATAGACAGTAAAAATGCATCAAAACCTAGAAATACCTACACCAATGTCTCTGTCTCAAAACTAGCTTTTTGGTGCTTCTTTTAGATCAAAAAAATAACTCTGTAAGTAAAAGTTATGGCCAAAAAATCACAAGTAGGTCAAAAAGGACCTAGGAGATGTGGAAGCAAGGATGATGATGTAGTGTTGACATCATGCTGATGTCAGCATTTCACTACATTAAAATTGATAGATAAATAGTCATTACAACAAAGAAAAGATGCCATGTGGTAGTCACATGGTAATGATCATGTGGTAGGGTGGTGATGTGGCAGGCCCACGTGGTAGTGTGCCATGTGGCACCCAGGCCACGTGTCACCCTCGTGGGCTCCCAACTATGTAGTAAAAATGCTGATTGTGCGACTGGGTAGATAGGTGGTGGTGACTATGCAAGATCTACATGGGCACTGACATAGATGAACCTACTGACTGGGCATAGACTGGTATGCTGATGTTTCCATGGGCGGCACAAGTGAGTAGAAACACCAACGGAGGTGACAGAATGGAGGTAGACATGAAACACCGATGGTAGGCTAGCCAAGCGCTAGTGGCCACACAGTGGCTACCCCGTGGCTACGCCATTGGTGGTAGTAGCACCTGGATGGCATGCAGGCAGCTCCATGGTGGTGCCTAGGCATTGCAGTGGTGGTGCACTCGAATTTTGATTTTTAAAATTTTTTTTAATGAAATCATCCGTACGACAACCTTGGAATGAAAAAAAAATTTTCCTTCCGGAGCCCTGTCTCTAAAATCAAAAAAAATTTATATGGATCCTAGCTAAAAAGCACCTTCCAGATCCAATGGCAGCATCCATTTGGGCTAAAAGTGCTCTAAAAATTTTCTCTACCCATGATTTGAAAAAAAAAATGCACAAACAAACTAGGGTTTGTGACTTCAAATCACAGCTTCGAAAATCCTTCAATGAAGTAGTAGTAGGAACACTTTGATACCATGTTGGAGTTGATGAAATCCAACTCTGATGACACCCAAGATCACTTGCATGTGAAAACTTGTCAAAGAGAAGCCAAGGAGAGAATAGCATGGAGCTAGGGAAAAAACCCTAAACGGACATGAGAGAGAGAATATTGCAGCACAAGAAAAAATGTATTTACAATATGCATTGTTATGTTATGAAAATACAATGAGGGAGCCTAAATATAAAGAGCTCTAGGGATCTCCTAGAATAAGCTAGAAGACGCTAGGAGATAAGTGTGACAACTAAGCATACATCCACATAAGGTGGAAAGTCCTTGAACAATGTCAGAGGATAAGTATGAATTAGGAGAGAATAAACTCTCGTATTGTCAACAACTTATAAGAAACTCCTAGACTACAAATAATTAATGAATGCATTTACCTAAGTAAGCTTAAGTAAATAGAATAAATAATTAGCAAATTAATTATTTACTCTAACACTCCATACCTTCCATTTTCAGCAAAAATATGAATCCTAGCACACAAAGAGTGTGAAAAGTAATAGTGGAATAAATGATAACTGTGTTATACAACTATAACACTCTTTTCTGTTAATCTTCATTCATCATCTTTGTGTCGCAAATATGGCACATAGCTAAGCATGGAAATTTCAAAAAAAAAAACTTATGAATGACAAGATTGAAATATGGAGCATTCACAACCAAGATTAGCTAGACAATTAACTAGTTTATTGCACTCCCTCAGAGTATGAGTGAAACAAGTAGAATGAAAAGAATTGATTAAATCCCAACATTGTTGAAGGATATATGTTAATTTATAGGTATGAGAAGATCATGAAAGACAAGATTTTATAATTACTTGAGAATCACCTTTGATATGGATGGCTGAAACATTACATCTCTTATCCAAAATTAGACCTTACAATAGGGCTTGATCTTTTGCGAGGTTGTTAGTTCCATTTGGTAAAACATCTACTTTGACTATAGCTTCTTCACCTTTCCAATTCCTAATACAAGCACCCAAGCCTGACTTGTGATGGTTTCCATGAGAAAAGCCATCAAAATTTAACTTCAAAAAATTTCTAGAAGGGAGAGACTATTTGATATGAGGCTGAGAAAATTGATGATTAGAATTCTTATTTGGGGAGAAACCTGGAGTGTTATTACTTTCATGCATATGATTGAGTTGATTTACATCTTAAAACAAGTTGATATTTATTCTATTATATTCATAAGTTATAATTGGATGTGGATGAATTTGTGAAAAGGTATAAATTTTAATATATTGTGATTCAATCCCTTCCCCCCTGCCCCCCACTCTGTGTGTTTAGTTTACTGCCCCATACACCAACAATTTGTATCAAACCCTAGTTATTTTAAGGAAGCTTAAAGGCTTAAAGATTAGGTCTTGGAAGATGGAGGCTCTCAAACTAGATAAGACTATTAAAAATCAGGTGATCAACATCCAGCTCACATTGCATAAGTTAGAATAGGAAGGATGGGATTTGAAGGATTCCCTACAAAGAAGAAAGGAAATTTCCATACATATAAATAAATGCTCTTATGAAGAAGTTTAAATTGATGGATTATTTGACCTAATAAATCCTAATGATAAACCATTTGTTGAACTACTAGAAAAGATAAAACTCCACAATGGAGAGATAACAACACTAAAGAGAGAACATGAAATCTAATCAATAAGACTATGAAAAGTGACTTTAAAAAAATAAAGGTGAAGAAAATAGAATGATGGTAGAATATGACTAGAGGGTAATGGCCACTAAACTAGAAGATAGGTTATCAAATGTGTAGAAGCTCACAAATACAAAAATTGATATGATGAATCAACTAATGATTGCAAAATAAAAAAATGAACCAAAAAGATATGAATATTGCCAACATGAAATATCACAATGAGGTATTGAAGAATGAGATAAAGAATGAGAAGGAATCTGTGGAACAATTCAACAAGCAATAAAATATTTTGAAGAGTTGATGAAGTCATCAAGCTTTTCCAATAGGTTAGGACATTCATGCACTAAGAAAAAAGAATTGACTAGGAATGGAGAAATTAGAAATACAAAACCAGAAGAAAAAAAAACTTGCTATAACTATGGAAAAGTAGGTTATACTACAAATATCTTTCAAAGAAAACATGGTATGTAAAACTCTAAACCTAGGTTTACTGGTTACTTTTTTTATTGCAACAAAAAAGCACATAAAATACATGAGTGTAGGCCAAGATTTTGGAGTGCACCTACTGCACCTAGATTTGAAGGGTAATTCTAAAATTATTAGAAATATGGGCATAGAGAATTTGAATGCAAATAAAAGGAAAAAACATTCTGGAAAAATCAAAGAAAGGAGAATTATGCACCTAACACTTAATGTTCCAAATGTCACAAGTTTTGACATCAAAGAAAGAATTGTAGAACTCAAATACATTCAAAAAATTAGATAAAGGGCAAAGAAAAAGGAAAGGGAAAAGTAGATATTGAGTAAGTTAGGAATGAAATGAATTAGAAATGGAGAAAGAAACCAAAAGGTGGATATAGTGGAGTTAATGGAGTTGAGGTCACCCAATCTAATGGAGAAGGTTACCATATGATCTCTAATTGAGAGAAAGAGGTATGTATGGAACTGAAAACCTAAATGGTATATCATACATCCATTCCTTACATAAATGTGTGCCAAAAGTTCATATATGCATATTTTAGATGCAAGAGAACAAAGTTTATAAAAGGTTGCCAAGTATTAGGATTTTTTCTATGTTCACTGGGTTTTGTAATAGGGAGAGACTAAGATTCAATTTTAGCTAGCTTCTACTCAATGAAGTACACAATCATTTATGGCAATCCTAATCGATAAAAAATAAAGCTATCTAATACTTTTCAAATACATTATTTTTATATCTTGCATATAGATTTTTGAAGAGCTTAGAGTGATTAAGTGATCAAGTAATGAGGAAAATTCAAGCAACTATAAGAGATCTCAAAAAGTGAATTGATCAAAATGATTGAACATAAGCGTGATTGAGTACTAGGCATCTAGAGAAGGAAATTCATCAAACCCTAGTTAGTAAAATTTAACTACTAGAATAAGCCCAAAGGTTAGTAAAATTTAACTGGTGATGAGTGACACCTATCCTCCACTTAAATTTCATGCTATTCTAGAAATTTTTG